>VZRX01020210.1:22389-167360 GCA_013398075.1 Notiomystis cincta
GCGAGCGGCCGCGGGTCGCCGCGTTCTGGCTGCGGGTGCGGGCTGTGCCCGACGCGGAGTTGCGAGGGGGCCGGGCGGGCGGGCGGGTGGGAAAACTGTTCGCTCGGGGGTCTTGTAGGTGTCACGCAGAGTTTCGCACTTTGAGAGCGGCTGCTTGGCTGTGGATACACTCTTGGTGGGGGAGGCAAAGCAAAAAGGCGTGACGTGAAGCCATGGCTATAAAAAGCAAAAAAAAGCCCTCAAAGAGGGTTTGCCCAGCGCTACGTGAGCGAGCCTTTGGCCGGGGCCCGAAGGTGTCAGGGTGCTTTGTGAAAGCAACTTTAAGAAAAAGAATCTCGCCTGTCAGGTTAATTTGTGCGCGTTGCAGGGCTGTAGTTGCGCCCTTCATGCGCTCGCAAAGCCCCGCTCCGCGCCTGGGAGCGCTCAGCGCTGTTGCGGTCGCGCTTGGGCTGCGTTTTGTAACGGGACCAGCGAAGCTGATGTTGCAAGAGTAGCGAAGCGGCGTCTGAAAAGCGACCGGAGGGCATGGGGACGGTCTTATATCGCGTACGGTGAGAGGACTTCTGGAGCTCACTTAGACAGCCAAAAGGAGTGTAAAGAACAAGGTGGAATTGAAAAAGAAAACAACTCTTGTAGTAAAGGCTGTTGGCATAAAGTTATTTTCAAGTCACTGGTATTTCCTTTTAATAACTCAGCCTAAGTGAGATGTAAATCTGTATTATTATGGAAACTGAAAACAAGTAGTTCTGGGTTATGGATGTGGCTTTCTGTGTTGTATGAACTATTTAATGTCTAACACTGAGATTGGGAGGCTTAATTCTGAGTGAAATTTCTGATGTGGCCACATTTAACAGTCAGCAGATAGTAAATAAATCAGCACTAAGTTCAAAGACACTGCACTGAAGAAAGTTGGTTTAACAGAGTCATACTCCATTAAAATGTCCACTTTCTAAAAATTGATCAGGTTATCCTTTAGCTTTAATGTGCTTAAGATAACATATTAAAATAATTTGCTGTTTATGTATAGGTCACAGGGCCTATCCTGTCCTTTCCTGACTTTAGTTCTCTTTTACAAAGACTCTATTGAAAAAGCCATTTTTTTCTAGGCAGTCTCCTTGAGAGCATCTGGAAGGCAGCTGGGGACAAATGTTATGAAAGTCGCTTGAGAACGTCCGTGCTGTGCTTTGGGAGCAGGTGATTTTCTTAGGTACAAGCTGTCCATGACATGTTCCTGTTTCAGCTACACTATTGGCTTTATTTTGAAATGAGTCCATTTTTCTTAAGGCCATGGATATAATAATAGACAATAATTTAAGGCTTTCTTTAAAAAATCCAGATTTATGTGACTGGTTAATTTTGTGAGGCCTGTTCTGAGTGGAGATTCAGAAGGTCTGTAGAGATGTTTCTTTCTTTAGTTATCAGATGTTTCATTGATTTCATGGTGTTAGTCTGCAGTAATGCAAGTTTCCTGGTGGGATGGTACAGGCTCTAATTCAACACTACTTTTTCTTCTTGGAACAGATTAAGTCAATATTGTCAGGGGCTTGTCTTTGTAAACTAAGGAATTTAGAGCATCTTTAGCAACTACCACATTATTTCTGATGTTTTATAATTCATTTTCCTGGGCAGTACAGAATACCAGAAATTCCAGCTGTGGTTAGGCACTTGGATTGCACATTTATCTTCCCACATTGTGCATTTTATGACAAGGGGGAGTAGTGGGAGGCTGACAAAGTGATAATACTCTGACATAGTACTTCTGTAGGCTATATATCACACTGCTGTACCATATATTACAGCAGTCATACGTAGTGTGTCTGTCACAGCTGGCCATAAGAGCTGGGGGAGGGATCTAGGATTGCTGCAGTTAGGTCTTCCATCCAAATCCACAAGAGAACAACAAAGTTTTTATTTGGATCCTACTGAAACATTAATGTGGATGGTAGAGAAAGGGATAACTTTAATGACTTGACTGTACTTGATACTAAAATTTTTATTGAATTAATGAATTCAGTTGAAGTAGTAAAATCCCATGCTTCCCATTCTTTGTAATTCCTTAGGTCAATGTGTGTGGGGTGAAATACCTTTTCACTTATGTCTTCCTGACTGCTTTAAAGGTGTAAGTCATTGCTTTATCACACTTAATTGATAGTTAATCAATATCCCAAATGTATTCTGAATGTAGTCAGGAAAAGAAAGCATTTTGAGTTTTGTTTTAAAGCTGCAAAACTGTATTAAATTGATTCTTATCCATACTAGTCTACTTCCTCCAGCTCTATTTCATTAGACTGACAAGTAAATGTGTAGATAATATAAAAGCTATCCTAGTATTTCTTACTTTAATAATTTGAAAAAAATTCTTTCTTCTTCATTTACTTTCCTCTGTGCTTGAGACTTTTACCTGACAGAGGTTGAAACCAGGATTAAATGTCTCGTGAAGGAGATGCAGGAGAAGATGAGCTAGAATGATAATATTCACATAGATCAAAGGTTTCAGTCTGCTATGATGGATTGTGCTGATGCAAAAGTTACTCTTCCTTTCAGAAGCAAAACTATTCATGAGCTAAATATATTCAATATCTTCTTTGAGCTGTTAGTTTATCATAAGCATAGAATGCCTGTCAGAGCTGTGCCCTCAACTCAAATTACCACATACAAGGAAGGTACCCAAATAATATAAGAAGTGGTTTTCACATCTATTTCAATTCGCAGACCATGGGCAATTTTACAGTAAAGGCAATTTACCATTTACATTTTGGTTTCAGCAGGCCAGTTTTTCTTAATTGTGTATATTAGACCACTTGGAAATAATTTGCATATTACAAGTAGAAAATTACTTTTGTAATATATGAGTGTCCACTTTAAGTTTCATATGGTTGACTGGTCGTGTGGATATATAGCAGCTTTCTTGAAATTTATGTATGAAAACCAAGTCTTTCCTTCCACAGTTTTTCTTATCTCCTCTGCTGTATATTTGAACACATATGTATATGAACAAAGATGTTCATATCCAAGTTGTTGAAGTCAAGGTCTTTGAATCATGTTGTAATTAATTAATTAATTAGTCCTCATATTCATATATGAATATATAACTTGTATAAGATTTGTTCCATGATAGAAACTTGGGGGAGAAATAAAGGAAATATTCACCTGGATGGTCAATGTAAAGCAGCAGTGGGAAAAGCAAAATCTGACCTTATGATGCTTGTGTAGAAAGGGTTCTGAAAGATCTGATAAAAATAATGGTATAAACTCAGAAACTTATGATGAGATGAAATGTTCTGATCACTCATCTTCAAGAAGAAATAAATTAAATTTGGTCAGATGCTGTAAAAGGGCTAATGGGCTGGTCTGGTCATAAGGAGATAAAAGAGGTTCTGATTTGTTTGACCAAGTCAAATGAAAGCTACATAGGATGTGGACTCCATCTGCAAACCCTGGAGAGCATCAACAGAAGGGAAGCAGAGGCTTTTGGTAAAGGACATTGCTGTCATGAGAACAATTGAGTACTACTCTTGAAAAACAATTCTTGCAGAAATTTGGAGAACATCCTCCTGTTAGAACACATGGGTTGTGAAACACCGAGCAGCAGCAGCAGAGAGTGGTTGGGAAGTACTGCAGAAGTTTTGGGATGGAGTTTGTCTGTTTTCCCAGAAGGGAGTATATGTGCCCAGGAAGTGTTTGCATTTGGCTTCTGTCAAAGCTTTAAATGTCATGCCATGAGCATGCCAGTCCAGCTCCCTTTCAGGTTGTTTATAATGAAGCTTCAGAAACTCTCCATTCTTATTTTGGTGCTTGCCTAGGTTCAACCCCTTGAGTGACTTTTCTGCTATGTCAGCTTTAAGGTGCTTGTTGTCCTTAGCAAGCTCAAACTACATTTTTTCTTTCTATTCTTTCTATTTCTTTCATTTCTTTCTATTCTTGTTTCTTTTGCCTTTGCTTCAGCAGCCCTCTGGGCTGTCTAAAGTGGGACATAAATCTGCTCTCTCTCACAGCCTGTGCTTAGGTCTAGCTCTTCCTCTGAATGGCCTGACAAACTCCTCTAAATCCCTTCTGAAAATACATAATGTTCAGAATGTTTTCAAATGAGAGCCATTTTGTAAAGGAATATGAAAAAATGGGCAATGTAAACACTTTTAGGCATTCTTCTGTCACTTCACATACCAAGGGCAGTGAGGAAAGTGTATGTAGTAGCTTCTTGAGCTGAAATTCTGCTAAAAATGACAGAATTTTAAAAGAACAGACAAGTTTAGAAGAGCTTTAGTTTGGTGAATCTTGTTGGCTTTTTCATCTCTCATTTTGGTCGTGCATAAGAGAACATAATTTTGCTTTTGTGTGGCATGCCAGCATCTCTGGTGGAGCTGCTCACATTTCAGATAAGAGCCCAGCTTCTATTTAGCTCTCCATTGTTCCTTAGGGATGTCTTTTGGAGGGATCCATTAGCAACCATGGCAGAGGGTGTGCTGTACTCTTCCTGCTTCAAGTCAGGATGCCAAAGTTTGGCAAACGCTGCTCTGTCCCTTGGAGGGTACTCAGGTAACCTGTTCACTTTGGGGGCACTCTTTGGTCTGTTTGGGTAGAAAAGGGTTCACTGCCATGATTTTATTTAGTAGAAAGGTACTTTACAAGAGTAATTTTAAGTAGATTCCAGCTGGAGAAAGACTTACCTTTCTCTCTTCCCTGGCCCAGCATGATCAGTGGTGGCAGTAATAGTGTGGAAGTGGAAATCCAAGTGTCATCAAACAGTTGAAGTATGGGCATGTTTACCCTGGCCAAAGGGAAAACAACTGTTTAAACCATGTTTAAAGAGCCATGTTTAAGCCATGGTTAGGAAACTTGGATGATTTTTTTCACTGTGTTTATGAAAATATTTGCCTCTTCTCTGGTCCATTCTTTTGGTTTTATTTTTATTTAAGTAGTTTCTCCCATTGCTTATTACTCACTTTATTCCACTTACTCTTATGTCTTTTAGTGTCTGCATCTCCAGAGGCAGTGGGAAGTTTAAAGTTGAATTTTCAAGCAAATGCTGCTGCTAGGTGAAAATTCTGAGTATATGAGGTCTAACAGAATTATATTGAAGTGTCCATGGATAACTTGAAAGTACTTGTTTTTTAATAAGACTCCTGGACAGAAATTTCATTGAATCTTTAGTATTACTTTAGCTTAAAATTTCAACTAGGTAGTAAATTTATTTAATTTTGAGTAAATTACCTGAAGGAAAAAATAAACACATGGTTCTTGCCTCAAATAATCTCCTGTTTCGGAGATTTTACTATGCAAAGATTAAACTGTGTTATCTATCAGAAATGCAGATAGTTCTATTGAAATTTATAATGTCCTTGGGAGGCAAAATTATATTTGTACAAGAAAAAAAAGGCATTAAATAAATTTACTAATTTTAAATTTTAAAAATATTAATGATATCCTCTATTTATTGATCTTTCTCTTTTCTTTGTGTTTTTTTTTTTTTTTTAAGCTTGATGCTTTGTTTGTTTGTTTGAGAAAAGAGAATAAAAGTGAGGAGAAGCCTATCCCAGATCAGTCAGTAACAATTTTGTTATGTTATCCACTGCCTTAATGCATGTATAATTTTTATAGTCTTACTTTGAAATTAGCCAGTATAATAAAAAAGTCAGAAATCTGTATTTTAAAAAAATTAACATTATAGAAATATGCTTCTGGGTGCTGTGAAAAAATGTTTTGGTTAAAGTACTTTGATTGAAAAGGCTTTGCTTTCAAGGGGACCTAAAGTATAAATGCAGTAGTTGATATTCCTCCCAAGTCATTGAGAGTTCAGTTTTGTCACTGAAGGGAGATATATTCTCCCCCTGACTTTAATATGTGTAAGACTGGCTTCCAGTAGTCCAGTAACTATATAATATGGTGGTGTTCCTCCAATTAGATACATACAAAAAAGATGAATCTTAAAATAATTGAGGGCAGATCAAGCCATTTTGAGAAATCCACTACAGTGACAATGTGATTATGTGGATTATCAGTTGCGTGTAAATCTTACTAAGGATGATGGATAGAAATCCCAGATAGAAACAGTTGTAACAATGTACCTTTTGTGGTCTCTGAAATTAATTTAATAAATGTTTTGGAGATTGACTAATATACAGATAGTGACCTTTTTGTTTAGGTCAGGACGAAGTCAAATATATCTTGGAGATTAGTATTGATCACAGTAAAGCCAAAATCAATCTTGGATTTTGAGGGTCATTACACTTGGAAATAGGATGCAATACTGCAACTGTTGGGTTGTGGAAGGCTTTTGCAGTAATTATGGAAAAATAATCTTTTACCAAGGTGCAGTATCTAAAAACACAGATAACCTGCTAGAAGAGTAGTTATTTAAATAAGTAATAAGTTCAGCTCCTTGCAGCTTTCCTTAGTTTGAGAGATGATAACCAACAGTCTTGAAGTTGGTCTTAAAGTTCCCTTTTGCTCCAGTGCTGGAGGGATTTTGCCCTCTCTGGAGGTCATAAGCTGATATTGAGGAAAATGTTAACCTATGTTTGTTTAGAGAGTGTTTTGTTTTTTTTTAAGGGGTCTTAAATTCTTTTCTGTCTTGACTCCTTTCCTTAGATGTTTTGGTGAAATTTCATTTGTGCATTTGGAGAAGTGAAAGGGTAAATTACAGTACTATGTACCTTTGGAATATTGCATAGCAAGCATTATCAATTTTACTAAAGGTGAACTAGTGGTGCTTGCTAAATCAGAAATATTTGAACAGGACTTTTTATTTTTGTCTTTAATAGATTTTTTTTTCTTTGCTTTTGTCTGGTATAAAATCTCTGGCTTTCGTTTCTCATTTAAAAATAACTTGGTGGAAATTTTTAAGATCTTACCTGAAAGTTTTCAACAGAAGTCTGTGAAGATCTGAATTGGCTGAAATGTCTGTCCTGTATTAAGTGAAATAGTGCAAACAGTATTTTGCCCAGGATTCCTCTATAAAAGATAAAGTTTCCCCCCTTATTTTCAGAACCTATTAAAAAAATGAAGATTATTTCCTTTGTTTTCTGCACAGAAATCATCTTCTGATGTAACTTTTTCTGCAGGGAGCCCTGGATGATATTCTCCACAATTAATTGATACAACCACATTGATTGCTGTGATTGCACTTTGGGCTGTCACCTAACCTTACATACTGAAGTCTCAAAAACTATATTTAAGCTGATAGATTGTGCATTTATATTTATTCTATAATGGATACATATTTCTAATCTTACTGATGTGTTTGAATGCAAATAGAAGTCTGTATATGTACATGTGTATAATTCAGGGACCATTGTCCTTAAAAATGAAAGCCCAATATGAGTGCAGACTATTGATATTGGAAATGATCTTCAAAGCTGCTCCATTTAAAGATATTTAACTATTAATAATGAGCTACATTCCAGATACATTAGTTCATATTCTGAGAGATCAAAGTGCCAAGATTATAGATAGCAGTTCTCAGGCTATAGAAGTCCTTTTACCTGAGCAGCTCTTATCAGTGGACTTCTCTTGAATTTCTCATGATAGTTATCCTCAGAGAAAATCCGTGGTGGGTATGCTAAGAAATTCACTTTAAATGACATTTTGAAATGTATTAGCAGAAATTTCTAGAGAGGACTAAATGCCACCTTTTGCTGCAGTGACAGTTGCTTTGGATTTAAGGCAGGCTCAGCCAAAAAAAGGCAACAAATCACCAAAAACCCCTGATAAGTGTTTTTCAGAATAAAATTGTTTAATAATCAGAATGAAGCTATTTTTAAGAATGTCTCAGTGAGTGGGATTTTTAATATAGAAATACTTTTCTTCATACTGAAATGTTTTGGATGAAATTTGCAAGATTATTTTTCAATGGGCATTCCTACGTGGAATAGTATATGGGTCAATTTTACTAAGTAGAAGATGTTTGTCCACAACTGCTCCCCATTGCTCTGTTTCAACTACTAATAAAAGAAGATACTAGAACTGAGTTAAAGAATTATCATTGTTTAGCTTCTCAAAAGGAGGAATTAGTGTAGTAATTATAATATTAAATTTATATATTCTGATTTTTGATGTTTCTGTTTTTCTTCAATGAAACTAATGGATAGGGATCTGAAAAAAATAATGATTTTTCTGTTGTGCTCAACCTTTATATTAATACTTGCTTAATGTACAAATTATTAAATAAAACACACAAAGTACTAATCTACCTTGAGCTAACTAGTGAGCCCCAAACACCTGTGAGTTCTTCACATCAATTTTTCCCGAGTATGGAATTCAAATGCTAATATATTTTGTGAGACCTTTAATGCAGAAAAAATTTATATATTGAAAAGTGATGCAGGCACCTGATTAATTTATTTAGCTAGTTTTGAAGAGCCCACTCAAAATGGGTCAGGCTTGCACTATTTGAGCTGACCCTGAGAAAGTTTGGAGGCAGTAGGAAAGTTGACCTATATTTTTGAACTGGGACTTTAGAAACTGGGCTGAAGGAAAAATCTTGTGAATTTCTTTCTATGCATGGAAATACTGAGGTTTGGACAGTCACTTAATCTTGTTCTAAGAATTTATATATTAAATACGTGCCTGAGTTAGAGGCTGCTTTATTTCTTCATCTGAGAGTTTTAAGTGAGGTTCATTATAATTTTATTCTGTGTAAGAGCAGAGGAGGCTCAAATTGCATTTCATCAGGCATGTGTCCATAAAAAAGATATTGTATGTCTGAAAAGTGGTTCCTGCTGATTTTTAATAATTTGTTGCTTTTTTCAGGAATGGAATTGAGTACTTGAGAAGTAAAACATTATTTTTCTTTAAAAAAGATTAAGAATGTTATAGGACTGGTACTGTGTTGCAAAGTGCTCCTGCTTTGGTTGGTTTTACATGTCTCCAATGGTGTTTTGCTTGAACTCTGCCTCCAGCTATGTTAATATGCTACAGTTTCTCAGAAAACAGATCACAGTCCAGATCCTTTGCCTATTAAGCTTTTGCCTGTTAAGCTATTACCTATTCATCACAGAAGACACAAACTGTCTGACTTTGGAGTCTGAAAGATTTATGGAAATTCCAGTCTATTCTTAATTAAAAAAAAAGTTAATGGCATTAGTAAAAGCATGACATGGGGGATGCCTGCTAATGGTGTGGCTTGGTGTATTGCTTTTTTAACTACTGTCATAACTCCACTTCTCCCAAGTGCAAAGATGGCCACTAGAATACAAAAAAGCTTGAGCAAGAAGAGGTATTTACCCTTGGTTCCTGTAATTTTTCTTTGGCTGATCTAGATTGTCCCCTCTTAATTTTTCCAGGCCTTTCACAATCCTTTACTACATCTCAACAGCTCTTACTTTGCTAAGCTTTCTGCATAAAAGGATGGCCTATAATCTGTTTTTCTTGTATATGAGAACACCTCTAGTGTTCAAAAAGGAGATTCATGCTTGGGATTTTTTGGCTCTGACTACCACTAGTATTCTGTTGTAATTCAGTGTTTTACATGCTGACTTAGTGAGGCTTTACAAGTTCCTTGTGAGCCTGTATTGGGTCCACTTGAAAACTGAGCAAGGTGGGTGTAGAAACCATCTAGCACACAGGAGATGATGGCATGAACTGATCAGCTGATACCAAAGAAAACTCTTGGACCACTTTTATACTCTCTTTGCATCATTTGCAGTACTTTAAATCACTCTGCTTTCTAGGCAAACCTCTTCCCAGTAACCGATTGTAACAACTGTAGGTTTGTGGTTTGGTGTTAGGAAAATGTTCAGACACAGTTTTGCCTGCCCCATTCAAGTTCTTAGAAACACTTGGGATTATCACTTTTCCTTCAGTTTTCCAAAAGAAGCTTGTCAAGACATGAAGAGAGCATCTTAACTCACTGTCATGATGGCAGCAGATTTGGTGACCTAGCTGCTTAGTGAACTTGTAGATGCATTTGAAGCAAATTTATTTGGGGAAAAGAGCAAGTATTTTACACAGTTTTGCTACAGTCAGCTTTCTAGTGTCAATTTTTTGTACCAGAGTCAAGTTTTACTCGTGGGTAGCAGTGATATTGCATGCTTCCCATCTGAGTGCTGCAGGGTCTTTGTGTATGCTTGAGGCATAACTTGTCATAGAAGTGCTACTGATGAAACAAAACCCCTTTCCTATTTACTTCTGTCCTAACTGCCAAATAAGAAGTACAGACAATGAAGACTAACAATACTTACTGCAATAATGAAAAGTAAAATCAAGCTATTCAACTAAAGTAATTAGAATCTGTCTCTTCCTTGACTTCTGTGATTTTCTTTTCAATTTTTTTTCCTGTGTAATACTATGGTTAGCCCTACAAGCAGTTTCCTCATGTAATGTCTTTATATGGACTGAACACAGCTTAAGCATGGCAGGCAAATTGCCATTCAGCACACGTCGTGTGGGAAGAGTGACTTTGGGTAAAATCACTTTGTGAGACATTTTAAAAATTAACTTCCATCAGTTTTGTTTGAGTCTTCCTCGTGAACAAAGGAGACTTTCTTTTGGAAATATAAATGGAAATATATGCTAATGAATTGGAGATTCCTTCACATACTCCAGAAGAGGGTTACAGTACTGAGAAGAACTGAGATTCTGGTTTCAGGCTTCATCAGCTGAAGGATGCTGTTTGGAAAAAAATTCTGCCTCAGGTCACAGCTAAAACATTTATTTAACTAGTCTCATTATAAAGCTTCATAGACTTGCAAGGGAAATTAATAATTCAAAAGGACATCTGTTAGTAAATAATTTAAATAACCATTTTTTAAGCTAACAGTCACTAGTTGCCTGTGTAATATTTCTGAACCGTCCTCCAAGAGAAAAGGATGTGTGGCAAGACTACAAGAAGAGAATAAGTTAACAGTCTTCAATATATGAAACACATTCATAGTATTTAATGATTTATGCTTTACTACCTTCTGTCATCCTCATTTTTAGCATTTGACCTTCAGAGTATATTGTGACAATGAATTGCACAAAATCATAAAGCTTCTGTAAAATAACTGTTACTTGCATTTGAAAATTGTCAATAATTTTATTAAATATCCTCTAGTTTGTGAGCCTCAAATTCTTTCATACCTTTGATTTTATGGACCTCTGCTCTAGCCACTCTGTGTGCATTGCTCTTTCATGTTTAAAGATACTTTTTTTAAAATATAAAAGTCACTATAATCTTTGAACATCCGTGTTATGCCCTGTGTCTTTTCTAGTTCTTTTCTGTAATGGTGTAAAACAAACAACAACCAGAATTCGAGCAATTTTCATAAAGTCACATTTTGAGGATTCTTGGTTTGCTATCTAAATCTTTTCCAATGAAATCTCCTCCCACTCTGTCCCATTGCCAACAGGAATAGATTTTTCTCTGCTGCTGGACATCAAGGAGGCATTTTCAGATAGCTGTCCTTGATGACTCTGAAATGTCATTCTTATAAGCTGGTATAGAGCCCATCTCTGTTTATATGTGATTGGGATTGTGTGTGTATTTTTGTAATGTATCACTTTATGTTTATAGGCAGTGGATTTCACCTCTAACTCAACTTTCCACACTTCTGGTTGTGAGAGCCTTCTGCAACTTTGATCATTCTGAATTATTAGCAGGTAAGTTTTCCCTTCATTATCCATTTTTGAACAGTTACCTTTTCTTCACTTCCATGTAGAACTGTGTATCTCAATCTACAGATAGATTACATATATTCTATTTTAGAGATCATATATCCATATTATATATTTATACTTACTTGATATTTTGAAATGAATGAATACGTTTCCTTTATAGATGCAATATATCCTCTCATTCTTTATAATTTCTATCTTCTATTGTGTTCTTTCTGCTGCTGTTAAACACACATGCAATAGATATTCGTAACTGGTCTATTTCTGTTGAATAAAATACCATTTTACACAGAAGTGTGTATATGTGCATACATGAATCCATATACTCACATATTTGGCTTTAGCATCAATATAAAAACATGATCATGTTTAATCTTATCCTTAATGGTAATTTTCATAGGTACTGCTTAATCCTTATGCTGCTCATTTTGTAAAATTGTCAGAGACTTCCTAATTTTGTAGCCATTTTTTCTGCTGTTAAAATTACATCAGTGTTGCATGAGAGCTCAGCGTGGGGTCACCAAATCCGAGACTTACACTGAGATGCTTAAAAATAGCAGCTGGCAATCCAAACTAATTTTAATAATCTCACATCTGCAATGCGGATTCACCTGGAGACAGGAATTTTTTTGGAGGGGCCTGGAATGTAAAAACAAATTATTTTTATGAAGTTTAAAATTTTTAAAGCTATGGCTCTGTGGTTTTAACTTTTGCTGTAGTGGGATGGAACAAACTATTTACCGTAATTTTGCAAGTTTTTGGAAATAGCTGTCTGGCAGAGAAATTCCTCAACTGGAAAATGTAATTGAAGCACAGTCCTCATAGATCAGTGGAATTTGTTGCCCTTTCATTGCACCTGTCTCTTGTTGCTCTTTCTCTACAAGTGCTGTTGTATCTTGGGAAGATTTAGTAAAAGAAATACCAGAAGTGTCCCTGCCTTCTTGGAGCAGTACCCTGGAGTACAGGAACTGCATAAGGAAATAAGCAATAGCTGCATGTGTGTGTTCATCCCAGGTGCCAGCACTGCCAGGGAAGCAGTGTCCATCAGCAGGGGGGTTGCTGAACACACAGGGATGTTCTGTGGGATTTGTGAATCCTCACCTGGGGGAAACTTTCTCTGCACTTACCCAGCAGAGCAAAGGGACTTGCTGGAAACTGCGTGCTGTCCGTGGGGCTGCGGTGAAGGGCAAGGTTAGACCCAGGTCAGACCTGTTCCTGTGCTGTGAAGGGTTATGGTTTGAAGTATGTTGTTTGTGAGCTGGCTTCTTGTCTGCATGCAATAATTAAACTGCTTTATGCCATACCTGGAGCCTGTCAGATACTGAGGGCTCCATCCATGTTACACGTGGTTACTTCTTGGGGGCAGCATGTTTGGATGTGCTTCCACACTAAGAATTCATAAGCACATTTGAGATACAGCTCTTAGCCTGTGGTGGGTAAGGACATCCTTGTTTGTTGCTTTTCTTGCGGTTGAGTGCAACAAAGAGCCTCTGTTTTTGAGTAAACTCAGTAAAGAGTTCAGCTGTGTCTGAACAACAGTATTATCAGGCTCTCCAAACAACCCAGAAAGGATTATACCAATTTTTTTCCAGCTGAGAGGCTGTGTTAACAAAATAAATATAATTGAAGGAAAACAATGACCTCCTTGCTTAAATCAGCTCAGAGTTTTAAAAAATGTGTTTGAAATCTGGATGTCACTTTTTAAATCTAATTAGACCTGGAAGGATGTGTATGAGATGGAGCCAATGTCACCCAGTCAGCCTTGCACTGCAGTGCTTCCAGCAGAAAGTTGTTGCAATGAGAAGCAGAGTTTGTATGAATTGCTCTTGCTGTTTTGGTTTTAATTTTATTTATTTTGGGTTTTGTGGGTTTTGTTTTGTTTGTTTTTTCTTTTCTTCAGAGAAGTGCTTCTTAAATACTATTTATTTGCTGTGACCTACTGTGTGATATTGATGATAATTAATGTTGAATTAGAGTACATCTGCATTTAATTTTAAAAAGAATGAGCTGGAAAGCATTGCTTAGGCTTGTAATTGTACTTTGTTGTCATGCTAAGATATGTTGCTTCTTGTTAGGAGAAGAACCAAATGTTTGCATGTGTCTTGAAATGGTCCCATTTAATGGATGTGAGTGCTTTTATCTGAGTTCCAGTTTAAACAGTGATGGCAAGGCTTAGTCTGAAGATTGTTGATAACAGTAGGAATTCATGTAGAAATTATCTTTTCTTGATTTAATCTTGCCTGTCAGCCATGAAGAGTTGTGCCTCGTGGTTTGCTGTTTATTAATTAGCTTTTGTCTGGTAAGCACAGGATGGAAAGTTACTCTTGTAGGCGAAATCAAAACCTCAGAGGGCTGAAGTAGTGCCATTTCTTACCACTGGCCTCAGAAGGAGTAGGATAAGCCAGAAATGTTGCTTGTGATTCTATTTTCTCTATAACTCCTCCCCTGAAGGCAAAATTTCTGGGAAAAGTAGACAAATTCATATGAACTTCAGTTCCTCCTGTCCAAGAATCTGATTTATGTGAGAATACTTTTTGTTTGTTGGTGTTAGAAATAATCAAAATAATTAAGATGGAGGGAGACTCTGTGAGTGTTTATCTGTGGAAGACAATTAAAAACTATACCCATAGGTTAAAATATAGTATTTGTTATTTTATATTGAGTTGGATTGGTAAGAAGAGGAAGGATCTAGGAAATTTTCTTTTAAGTTGGAAATTGTTTCCCTGTGTGGATGGGCGTTTTTCTGCAAGTGGTGTTTGCTTCCCTGCATTATATACCATATCTGCTGAAATAGACTTGCTTTTCTGTGTGCTTCGGCTTCTTTTAGCCTTACAAAAATGAATACATTACTTGAAGTTACAATGTGACACATCCCTATGGTCCTTTCTGTGTAAGATTAACATCCACCTTGACTTTAAGTCAATCAGAAGTTGTACATAAAGTGCTGTGCACCTGTTAAACTCTGGATGGGACTTGAACTACTTTCTGTTATAAATTGTAAATCGTTCTTGTTACAGGTTTTTCTCTGGCTTTAATACAAAATAGGATTAAAACTTGCTGAACTTTAATCCCGTTATAACATTTTGTTACCTCATATGGTTAGCTGACTCCAAGTTAAGTATTCTGTGACAAGTTTGCCAAATTTGTCCATGCCTGGTGTCTGGCAGAAGCCAGTGTTGCACCACTGGTCCCTCTTCAGACCTTTGCTGTGAAAAATGTTTCAATTTCTTAGTTGCGCTAAATTGTAATGTGTTGATTTTAGCATTTTTGTTGTCCTGTTGCCTGTGGCACTACAAGAAGTCTCTGGAGCAGCACATTACTGGTGAGCCCTGTTTGGAAAGCCCTGATGTGCTCCAGTGCCACTCCCCTGTTGCTGCAGGATGGAGCATGCCAGGATGGACCCTTGCTTCAGCTTCCAGGGGCCAAGCATTGGGCAGAGCTGCCCTCCTGTCGAAGCTCCTCACCTGTGCAGTGCAGAACCTCTCTGGCAGCTTCTGCAGCAGCTGCTGTGCACAGCCCTTGGTGGGGGCGGTCTGTGTGCTGTGCACCCAACGGTGCGGAGCAGTGCCCCTGGTCTGGCTGTGCTGCCCTCCCTGCAGCTGCCCGAGGTGGGGGCCAGGCCCCTCCAGGGCTGGCAGGGATCTCAGAGCCTGTACTTGGCATCCTGCTCTCCCCCGAGGCCGTGGCTGGCTCCCTCGTCCCCTGATGCCCAGCTCGTCCCTCTGCGGTGCCACACTGCCTGGGACTCGTCACACTGGCCTGCTGACATGGGCTGTGCCCCTCTGGGGGTCCTGTCAGCGCTGCTCTCCCCAGGATTGCTCTTCAAGATATGGTTATCAGTTTAATTTGCTTAAGATTTGCCATGAGGGGAAATAGGCTATGAGGTCTTTCTTCCTGGGAGGAATTTGCACCAAGCAAAACCTGTCACAGAGCATTAGCTGCACACTGTCACACTGTGCTGCTAAGAAAAAGAGCAAGTGGAACTAAAAGAGTTTATGTTGCTGTTAAAACTTCACTCCATTATTCTGTATATTGCATGTGCTGTTAGGAAGACCAGATTCTTGAACCAGGCTGATCTGAGCGGTGCTTTAAATCCTGAAATCTCAGGTCTCTGACACCTAAAATTATGAATTTCAATGGGGAGTGAGAAGAAAAGGAACCCAGCATATGGAGAACCTTTTCCACAGAGTGAGAAGCCACAGATTAGATGGATTTAATACACCAGGGTGAATTTACTGACCCTGATAAAGACTTATTCTTAGCCCTTGAAATCATCTTTAATGTTATGATCAGTTTTAATACTCAGTGGTGGTTATGCAAATTTAGAGACTAAAATAATAAATGTTATAAGATCTAGAGCCACTGTATATCATACTTTTGACTAGATCTGGCATGAGATAAAGTTTGCCTACTTGGACTCTCTAGAAGCACTGTTTGCTTGCTAAGTGCTGACAAGAGCTAAGCTTAGTTTTCCTCTGGAATCTCTTAAATTACCTGTTCTTGAATCAATTCTGGGGCAAGAACACTACTTCATAACACAGAGAATATGTATTAGTTCTAAAGAGTAAATATGTGGTTTTGAAACTATCTCTTTTTGAAGAATTTTCATCTAGCATTTAGTACTCAGTGCAAATTTAATAAGTAAAATTTATTTTGCTGGAATGGGTATCATACCAAATGAGTAACATAAATAACCAGTTATAGGTGTTTTATAGTAGGATCAGGAGAGAGTGGATCCGTAGGGCTTGGGGTCTTTTATTAAGTTTTCTTCTTTTTAAATCCATGATAAAACTGATGGTGTGCACCTTAGACAGTGTGTTTTAAGGTGCTACCTGATCAAACCCTATCACTCTACAGTAAAGCAACTTCATAATTTACAAATATTATAAATCATGATAGTGATTACTTTATGCTCACTTCTGGATTCTGTAAGGATGCAACACTAAAAAATCCCTTACATTACAGCAGTAATGTTTAGTACTTCCACATCTGAAGTTCTGTTTTATATTTGTTAACATTTTTTTCATAAAAAGACTCATTTACTATTAAAATAATCTACCAGTCTTAAAAGCATTTCAATTATTGGCTTTTGAGGTATTGTCTTTTTGAATATAATTGCCTGTATTGTTGACCTTTCTGCGACATTGGCAGAATCAGTGTCACACTAAGTACAGATCTGTGGGTCATCCTTTTTTGGCTGCCTGGTTTTGTTTTAAAAGTACGATAAATTTTGTCATTTTACATTATTTTACTTTGTAACTGGATCTTTCTTTTGTTAAGGCAACATTCAAAGCTTGGGGAGTTCTGTTGGCATTTTTAATACTTTGGGATGCAGGCTTTCTGTTTGTGAAGATTTAAAAATATTTTACAAATAGTCATTACTTAATAATTTTTTTTAAATAAATAGAACATAATAATCACTGTTAAACACTGAAACATCATTTTACTTCTTTATATATCAGGAGAAATACCTTTTGAATGCTTCTGCCTTTTGTCTCCTAAAGAAAACTTTATCAAAAGATAAAAGATTATTATAACTCTGAACTCATTGCTTGGTAACTTAGATGTGCCTTTTATTTTACTGTGAAGAGCATCAACAGAGTTTGTGAATTTGTGAAAGGTCATGCTTTCATCACCAGACTAGCCAGGAGAGTTTCAACCATAACTTTAAGAACTCCTGTTTAGTTGGGTGGTTGGTTTTTTCTGGTTATTTTTTTGCTTGTTTCTTTTTGTTTTGTTTTGGAGGTTTTTTTTATGTTTAATGGAACTTGATCCAAATAGATCTGTATGTTTGTTTAAGTGTAAATTGAGCCACGATTCAATTTATCTTTTTCTCAAGTCTAGGTATGTTGGTAAATTGGGTTGCATTTGAAACTGGAATATAGAAAGAGTAATGTTGAAGTGTTTTAGGGTCTGCTCTGTGAATTCTGTTTGAGGTGATCAGAGCAGACAGCTCCTAGCCTGAAAATCAACATGACTACAGAAGGGATTTTGGTTACTAAGAAATATCACAGCAATAAAAATGTTTCTTTTAGAAAACAGATTGGCTCATCTTAGTTAAGAGGAGAATTTCTTTAAAACATATAGTTTATTTTAAAAGGGGTAATGTATATTCCAGTCAAGACCCTGTGGATATTTTTATTATATTGTCTAAATATTTGGGAATATTTAGGATTATTTGAAATGTTTTGGATTATTTTACTAAATTTTTATTTCTCTTTTTAATGTTTATGGATAAGTATTATAATATTTTAACTTCTTAAAGTATGTCCCAGGATTTCAAGTACTTTATCATGAACTTTTAAGGAAATTGTTTTATTACTGATATTTCACTACTGTATTAGATACTCCTAATCTCTGCCTGTCATTCTTGGGTAGTATTTTTTACTCAGGAAACTGAGTTTGGGTACTACAAGTGAGTATTGATACAATTAGTGCAAACTCAGTCTAATTTTAGGGAAAACATATTTTTTAATGTATTTTTTTTCCTGGGCTGAATCTTAGTAAAGAAAACCCACTGTGAAATAAATCCAATAACTTGATGAAAACCAACACATGTCCCAAAGGATTAGCTCAGCTGGTCAGAGCAGGGTGATAATAATTCCAAGGTTTCAAGTTTGATATCTGTACAGGCCATCCACTTAAGAGTTGGACTTGATGATCCTTGTGGGTCCCTTCCAATTTGCCTTCCAAATATTCTGTAGTTATCTCATCAAGAATAAATCTTATGAAAACTCTTGTTTGGGGCAAGTAGTATTCATATCTTTGACAAATGTAATATAAGAAATTATTAAATATTTAAACATTTAGGCATTGCCATAATTTTGAGAAATTTTGTCATTACCTGTGGGATTATTGTCATGAAAACATTTATTCCTGTAAATAAAGCAGATTTGCATTGACCGTATTGGTCCGTAATGGGTTTTAATTTATAAGGAAGCCACAGTGAGCGGTGGGTGCAGCAGTACCTATTCAAATGTTTCACCCCAAATTTGCCAAGCTGAGGTGTGGCACTGTGGTGTCTCTTTCAGAGCAGAGAGAGGGGGCCCTGGGAGGGATCCTCAAGAGGAGATGCTGGGCTCAGTGTGGGCTGGGCTGTGTGGTCCTCGCTGCCTGCCTGGTGACAGTGACAGGAGCCACGCAGGGGCTGCTCCTCCAGAAATGACATCTCTCACACAAGTTGCTTTCAGGTTATTTACTGCTGAGATGCCTCTGGCTCCCTGGTGGAACTGCTTGGCAGGGCTCTGGGCTTTGTACTTGAAAACAAAAGCCCTTTCTCTCCAAGGTATAAGTGACAAGTTGGTATTGAGGCAGAGCCTTCAAAAGTGTGTTCTGTTCATCAGCTGTCAGAGTGTGTGAGGCTTCTTCCCTTAACAAATGGTAACAAAACAGATAAAAGCCCTTACATGGTGTTTGATAACAACTTTGAAAGTCAACCTGGTAACAGTTGGTTGTATGTGGGATTGTCTTCCATGTAGTCCTTCAACAAAGAAGTTACAAAAATAAATCCTATCAGTTTATCAGGAAGGAATGTGAAAATGAAGGTTGCTAAGAACCTGTGAGCAGTCTGTTATAACAAATGAGTGCCAGGAGATGTGGGCTTGCTTCAGGGTCTTTGCTACCACAGAGCATTTTAAGACAAGTATTATAATTTGATCATAAAAGAGTAAGTTGAAAATTGTATCAGAAATCACAGAGCAGTTGTGGATATAATTTGTGTTTGACTGGCAATATACCAGGGAGAGAATGTAATGATACCTCCTTGTCATTCTAAGGCTTTATTTTCAGTCTCACTTTCACAGCCATTTTCATCTCCACCACTGTAAATCATTCATACATCATAAACAATTTAAGCTGTGCATGTTCATTCCTGAAGTATAAATTGGAGTGTAAAATTCACATTACCATCTTACTGGTATCAGTTTAATACATACTGGTATAAATTTGTCCTTAGGCCCAAATTCTACTTGACTCTCAAGTTGTCTTCTAAGTAATTAGCAATATGAAATGATACCTTTCTAGTGACTGAAAGACTTGCAATTTTAGCTTAACTTAGATTTTATTATTTGATCCTTTAATATGTTCAATCTTTCTCCTTTTTTTGCTTTAAAACAAAGGTGTAACAATCAGGATTGATGTGAAATCTTACATGAATTTTCATAGTTAATAGCTCTGAGTCCTAGGGTTTCCCATGATTACCAGAAATTGGAAAGACTGTTGTAACTGAAAGCTTTTTAATAAAACCTAAGCAAAGCAAAATTAATTCTTTAGTACTTAAAAATGAAATATCCCATTGTAAATTTTGAATTCCCAGGCTGTGACCAGGATATTGAGACCATTGTTTTCAGACTCACAACTGTTGAATGCACATCACTAACAAGAACACATCTTTTAACTCTTTCCACAAGCAACTCAGAATTTTAATCTTTAGTTTTTAATTTTTTTTAAGTGTCCTCTTACAGGCTATTTTTTTTCAAGGGCTTCCAAAGAGGGATTTTGCTAAATCCTCTTCTATTCCTGTCAACAAGTAAATAATTTGATTTTCCCTGATGTTCAGAAAGAGCGAAAAAAAAAAAGTTTTGAAGTTTTTCTTTGTTGTGATATTCTGCAACACTTGGTTTGCTACAGTATATATTCACAGTCAGGAGACTGTGATTGGAATTCAGCTAGGGAAGTTTTTATAGGAAAGACCCCTGGAAAGAGGCTTACTATAAGTTCTCATGTGAAACTGAGGCATTTTTCTCTATTGTCACTCAGGAGCAAGGTGATTTTTCACACCTCATTTATAGCTAAATTTGGGGAGCATAAGTTACATTTTAGTATTTGTCAATACTGTTTTACAGAAGTTCCAGTTATTGTCTGTGGAAAACTCTTCTTGCTTAATAAGTGAATTTAGAAACTGTCATTCAGCTACCAAAAAAATGTTTAATTTGAATCTTTAAAAATGGGCCGCCACAAATAAATTTAATTAGGACACGCTGTCCCAGAAAAAAATTCCTGCTTGACTTTGAAGATCTGGAATAAAAGTAGTTATTAAACAACAGCCAGCTACAGGAGAGAAGAGGCAGCAGGGTTTTTGGTTGTGAGCTTTGTTTTTTAAAAATTTAAATCACAATGTTTACTATTTTTTTTCCTTGCATGTTGATATATCAGAGTATATCACAGTCCAGCATGAATAAAACTTTTTTAAAGTGATGGAAAATGGGGAAATTGCTGAATGTAGTACTAGCAGCACTGGACTAACAAGCAGTAATAATATTACATGTTAAGTTTTAAATACTTTGTCCTCTTCCCCATCCTGTTTTAATATCTGTTTACATGTAATTGAAGGAAAATTATCCTATGGCACAAAAGCTGTCCTGAATGTTGTTTAATTGGAATGTGCTGTCTTCCCTCATGCCCTACATTTTAATGTAAGCATAAACTTTTCAGTACAATTTAACTATAATTACTGATTTTTATTCATTTTTTTCAGAAGACAGATGGATGACAGGGTGACTTCCACTGGGTGTGGCTCACTGGAGTTCATTGAAATCCACCACACTTCAAACTGTTGCAGTGAAGTTCTTTTCTACAAAAGAATAATTTCTGCATTTGCTCTTTTAATGTGCAGTGTCACTGCAATCACCTGATGAGATTCCAAGGCTAATGACTGACTTTTAGGAGAAACTCTGTTACATCTACCTCTGTGGTTGTGTTCAGTGTCTGATTCTCAAGTCAATGTGAATTGATAAATAACAGCTTAATTTTTGTTTCGTGTTTTTTGGGTTCTATCTGGTGGGTTTTGTTTGGTTGGTTTTTTTTTTTTTCTTTCTCTAACTCATTCCCTAGACTAAAGACATGGTTTGGATACGTGATTGTATGCTCTGAAGAAATAGTTGGAAGGCAAAGAATCTGTACTGGAAAAAAAATCAGGAGATGAGTAAATGCAAAAGTGAAGGGAGGACAGAAATAGAAGTAGCCTGTCTAGTTGCAGCTCTCAGACTCTCAAATGCTTACCAGGAAAACCTGAATGTCAGTTTTGATCTGAAAGTTCAGAGGAGTAGGACTTGTGTGTAAAATCTGTGGAGTGATCCCACTTCCAGTATGTGTGGAGGAGGTGGCAGGCAGATGGGTGGTGGGGCACTGAAGGAGAAATGACATGGTGACAAAATTGAAAGGCGTGGAGGACATACTAATCACCTTTGGGGTTTGTGGAGGATGTGTTATTTTCCCTGGGAGTTTCTGACAGTGTAGCACAGTGAGGAGATGCAGGCATGTGGCACAGGTTGAACAGAAATTCACGTAGCTGTGTCTGGGCCTGATCTTGCACGTTTATTCTATAGGTCCTGGCATAGCAGGTCCAAAATAAGTCTCCAATAGGAAAATTACATCTTGCTTTTTTCCTCCCTTACTCTGTTTTTGAAACTCAGAATTTTTAATGGGGAAAAGAGATCTTAGTCAGTGCTAAAATAATAGGTGTTTCTGAGCCAAGGTTTCACACTCTGTGTTTTACATCCCAGACCTGTAAGGTAAAGTCTTGCTGTGCTGGGGTACATCTCTGTTTGGTCCCTTTAGAAGAGAGACAACATCCTGCTTTTTCCTGTGAGCTGGAGTCAAAGGAAGGCTGGAGATCTGAGTGGGGCAGGGTGATAAATCTGGAGTGGGATTTGCTGCATCTCCTGCCAGGACAGGGCCATTGTAAGGGACTCTCATTCCCTGAGGAGATGCTCCTGCAGTAAAAGCTACATGAACTGAAGAGAAAGTAAGTCTTTAGTGGCTCTCTCTTTGCAGTATCTCTTGGCTAGGTAAGGCAACAAAGCTTTGATGGTTGTATTGCTGGAGGTGGAAAAATACCAGAACTTTTCTATGACTTGATGATCTGCTTGTTCCTAAACACAGTTTTCTGCCTCCACAGACTGTGTTCTGAGCAGTAGTGTAAAACTGAGCTGGTTTTAATCTCCTTCAGCACCCTGTCAAAGAAGCTTCAAGAGATTGTGTGTCATATACTGGATAGTTTTCTTCAAAAGTGGTGCTTCTTTCCAATGTTAGTGGTCAGTTACTTTATGAATTGAGCTTCTGAAATCAATCACAAAAATCAGAGTAAGCCTCAACGGGCTCTTTCAAACAGCTCTTTTAAAGGATATGTTCCAGGTGTCCATATGGATAGATTATTTTAACCTCTTAGTACAATAAAATACTTATATTCAGTTAAAACCATCTAATTAAATTCCTACTCTAGTCTCTTTTTCTCCATAAAATGGTAATAGCACATCTTGACTTTTATTTTATTGCAGTCTGGCCTACTTCATAGAATTGAGCTTAATTTCATTAGAGAGTGCTTAACTTGAGTAGAAGCAAAGCTTAGTTTCTTACTTGTATTAATTTGGTAGTAGTAATTCACTTAACAGGCCTAATCCTGTGAGGATGAGAGCAAGGTGCAACATGAACTATCTTGCTGTAATTTCAGATTAAGTGTATGTAGCTTTCAGACAAAAATTATTCCTGTGAATATGTGCAATAGGAAGGCCTGGAGGAAGTTTGAAAAGATAAATTTGCATGTGGTAGAACATCCAGAACATCTCCTCAGTGGTATATGGGCAAGGGCACATTGTGCAGATTCAGCCCATGCTGCCCTTGGTTTCAGTTTTCATAGGTGTGTATTTGTTGCAGCCTGAAAATCAGTGGGAAATGAGGAAAGCTCAGGACCCTGCCTGAGCTGGGCAGCCAGCAGTGCTCACAGAGACCACAGCTATCTGTTTGTTCTTTAAACATCATCTTTTGTGTCATTCACATTCCTCATGACTTCAAAATGACCAAGAGCATATTCCAGCAATTCACAACTAGTGTGTCATTCAGTAGAATTTGGTCGTATTTGGGCTGTACTTGTGAGGTAGCTCTTGGAAAAAATCTTAGATGGCAACACTTTAATGGATTTCTTCCATGTGAAATCCTAACTGTGACTTAAATCAGCATTGCATAAGATTTGTTCTGTGATGGATTAATCTCTTAATTGTTACAGTTGCATAAATCAGATTTTTTTTCTCCTCAGTCTATCCAACTTCCTCATGGCGGAGAGGAATCCCGAGAATTTGAAAATCCTGATATAATATCCTTTTTAAAAGGATTCAAGTGTCATGTTGAAGCTTTTATATTGTTTCTTTTCTAGGCTATCAAGCATAAGACTGATGTGTTGCATTGTGTGCCCTTCCCTAGAAGTGTTTCAGGTAACAGAGTTATATACAAGATATATTAAGGCCTAAGTAATACAGAGGAACTGAATTATGTAGGAATTACGTATTTATTCCTTGCTTGGTCAAGATGTTGGGAGGATGATGAAATTGGGTTAAATGCAAGTATGTGTAGAGCCATGTGCAGTACAGTAAAAAAAACATTTTGTTTTTATTATCACTGGTTTTCTGTTGGATGGTGAGAAGCTTGACTTGGATTCTCATGGTTAGCAAAAACTTGTCAATAACCTAATTGAATAGATTAAAATATTGCAGCATTTTGTGGAAAAGGGCTATACATTTGTAATGGTAGGCAATCTAAAAGAAAAAGTAAATAATTTTAGATTTTTTAATAAAAATTGTGGTATTGTGTAATTTTTTATTACTCTTTTAAAAATTGCTTTTAAATGCATATAAGACTGTCTTCACTAATGATTCCTCTTAATGTAAAAGCAATAAAAAGATACAGTCCTGCTCTAGGGTATTTGAAAATTGCCTCAAGTTTTCTAAGTAGCTCAAGGCATTTTGACATAATAGGTCTAGGACTGTTGCAGTTGCTGTTACAAATTCATGTCACATTTTGTATTACATTTGGTAAGATAGAATTTACATTTCTACCTTTTATATATTCTGTGTGAATAGGAGATACCTATCATTTAAAAGATAATAAATGATTATCTGTGAGTAAAAATTTTCTTCTATTACCTCTTAGGTATTTGTGATAATGTTACGTATGTCATGTTATGGGGGTTGTAGATTACTAGGATGACAAGAGCAAATAGAAATTACTATAATTCATATAAAAAAAAGAAGAAAAAAATAGATAAAATCCAAGAGCTCTGTCCTGCCATTGAAGCAGATTTGGTGTTCGCTTTCATCACAAAACTATTGAAGTCATCTTACAGGCATATCTAAGTGAAAGCTGGTTAATAAATTTTGTTGTGATCTTTGACTAGAACCAGCTTCAAGTAACAGGGTGGGGGATTTTTCCACAGTGGTTTTGGGAGCTATTCAGATGGCTTTCATCTCATATTTACTTTGGGTACTATGTTTGAAGTCAAGAATCTAACTTTTAATGAAGATATTTTTGGCTTGCACCCTAGAGGAGATTTACTTTTGTTATATATGTTAATGTGTGAACAGTGAACTAGGCAGTGTGAATAGCCTTCATGAGCCAAACTGTATGAATGACCAAAATGGTAATTCAGTCAGTCCAGTGCACTCAGCAGGATTGCATGGGTACAGTAGAGATCAGAATTTGTTTAGTATGCTCTCTTAGCATAGATTCTTTCATTGAGAATAGTAGCCTATTATCTGATCCACTCCTATAATGAAATCACAAGGATGTGTGTAATGAAAATTAGCATTATGGGATTTTTTTCCTTCATGGTGAATTGTTTATAAAGCCCTTTGTGCACCCAACAAAAAATTCTCTCACTGGGAGAATTGGTTTGGGTGAGTATGTTAATTCTGAGGCCAGAGTAAGACTGTATACTCATACTAATCAGTTAATTTTTAAAAGGAAATCCAGTAAAGTAAGTCATCTAGGCTGAAGATGTGAGCAATACTAGATATCCTCCATAATTGGAGAAAATTGCTAGGGGCAAAATTATGTAGGGTAAAATGGGGCAATAAGCTTTTCTAAGCCTTCCCTAGGGAGAGGAAAAAGAAGACATTTGGCCTAAATTTACATTCTGAGAAAGACAAAATCCATTTTAATTTCTTCCTATCAAATCTAATGTTACTTTTCCAACACCTGGTTGGAACCTCTGCTCTTGGAATTAACAATTTGTTAAGAAACTGTAAACACTGCAGAGTCAGTGCATATGGTAGCATTCTCTCACCCATAGTTAAAAATGCTCATCTGAGTCTTTCAGGCTGCTTTTTTTACTGGTACTTGAGCTATGTGGGTTTAGATGTAAACATCTGGTTTTGTATGCTTTGCTAGTGTTCCACACACCCTTTTCTTTATACAGAAGAACCTTGTAGAAGAACCTAACACAAGAATGTTAAACAAACTATGACTGTTCTGTACATAAGGAGAATGTGGAAATGAAAGATGGGCGTTAAAACTATGCATGCAGAACCCTAATCTGAATGCATGTTGTGTGAGAGATTTGTGCACTGGTTTCCCTTCTTTCTGAGAGGTAATTATCATGGCAGTTTGTTGTTAGAACACTTAGAATATGTATATGAAGTCATCATTGAGAGACTTTAAAAACTCCTGTTAAAGCAAGTGAAGATTTGTTGAAGGAGAGAATCTGCAGGAATAATTCCAGTGTCAACAAGACCTATTTGATAATAGATTTTTCTCTGTGCACAGTGGTTGTGGAATGAAACCCTCTGTGGGTTTCAGGGATCTTGGCTAACAGTTCCATGCAAGAGAACTGAACTGTGTGGCAAGTGGTTTGACAGTGTGTCTTTGTTGCAGATAACAGCAAAACAAGGCCATATTGTGGCCTGAAATGAGTGATGGATGTTGAAAGCTTAGTCATGCTCAGGTCTTAATTCAGAAAAGATTTTAAAGAAGTGGAATTTCTACTTCCTGTTTAAAGCTCATTAAGTTCTTTTTATGCCTAGTAGTGTATTCAAGGTGATGTTTTGTGACAGTTAAAAACATTTTTAATTTAAGGTTTGTTTTGTCGATTTTTTCAAAGAATAAAGAGATCCTTGTTCAGCTCGGTGCACTTGTAGATGTCAGGAAATTGAAGAGTTAGAGCTAGAGGAACATCCATCCTTGCTGTCAAATTTACCAACAATTCAAACATTTTCTTTAGTGGTAAGCCTTCTGCTTTTGTCCGCAGGAATTGTATCCATAATTCTGATTGCATAGACTAGGGGAAAAACACTTTCTGCCTTCATGGAAGCGTTCTACAGCATAAGATACTAAAAGTTAAGAGATTAGCTTATTGCAGCTGGGATAGTCATTCCTGCTCTTTCCTCTAGTGAATATTCAATATTGTCTTACAAAACTGGCCAGATCTCCTTGAGCAAGGTCTCATGTGAATCACTCTGGACTTTGATCTCCACTGGTCCAGGGGAGTACAACTCCTACTGTAGCTCATAAAACACAGCCTGGTCTTTTGTGCAGTTGGTTCTGAATGTTGATGCCAAGATCCTAATGGATTAGAAGCTTCCAGGGAGGCATTAATGTTTTGTGACAGGAATTTCTTGTGCAGAAGATGGCCCTAATTTAGGAGATGTTAGGTAGGTGCTGCAGCACATCTAGACCTTCCATATTGCCCTTTGTTTTACTGTGCATCATCTTTGCAGTAATTAGTAAAAAGCTATATGGACTTCTGTGAGATGGCTTCCCTCAAAAGGAAACAGTGGAGAGTGAATTTATATGTTGTCCACAGGAAGCCCTAAATTGTGTTTCTCTTCCAGGATAGTGATAGTCTTGGGTTGGAAGATGAATTAAAATATTTGACATGTTCTACATGATATAGAAGGAAATGTTCATGTTAATGCCATGAAGTGGTATCAATTACTAAAACTAAGGTATCTGATGAGTTGGTCATGCATAAAACTTACTTCAGGATTTATTATTTGAAGTAGCTGAATGTTTTCATTATTTCCAGAGGTGTTGAACATAATTAATTAATTTTTTTTTCTTTAACTCTTGCACTTAATCAAGCGGTTCTTTGCTGACACAGTGGATGAACACTGGAACAGGCTTCGTAGGGACACTGGTGATGCCCCAAACCTGACAGTGCTTATGAGGCATTTGAACTTAATTAATTAATTAATTAAACATACTTTTACTTGATCAGCCCTGAAGTGGTCAGGCAGTTGAACCAGATTATCACTGCAGGTTCCTTCCAGCTGAGCAGTGTATTCTATTCAAACATGAGCTGTGAGTTGGGTCTGCACTGGAAGTGTAAATTATACCTTCATAGTGATATATCTGCCATACTCTAGAGGGTCTGGAAGTATGTATTCCTTCTGAAGTGTAGCTGAATGCTGTCTGCCTGATAACACTGGGAGAAGGTGGCCCCTTAGAATGGTGTAACTTTCCCTAGAAAGTGGCCAGAAAAGAGTCTTTTGGTTTCAATACAACTGAGAGCAAAGATGTTCAAAGAGGATAAAAACGAGACCCTGAGAACAAGATACCCTTTGGGAGACACTTTGGTCAATCTTATGTAGAGTTGTGGGATGCTTATTACCAGATAGAGGCTGAACATTTGGGCTATTTAAATAAGCAAAGTAAAGGTAAAAATTATGTATGAGTGATAGATTCAGTTGTTTCTGTGTGTGTGTACACATCTCTATTTACCAGCATTAGTTCCTAATGAAATTTTTATCTGAAATTCCTGACATTTGGCACATTAGAAGAAGTAGTTTGGAAGTTCAGGTCCTTCTGCTTTTGCAAAGAAGTTGTGTGGACAGTATTTTCAGCCTGTCTGGAACATGCCAATGTGCTTGCTAGATTTCTCTTCAGTGGAGCAGAAATGACTGTGTGTCTCTAGGAATGCTGCAGTGAGAGGAGGAACATGTTTGGTGTAGGACTTGTAGTGCTCTGTGGTGGGTGTATGTCATGTCTCCTAATCAGGCTTCAGAAGGGCTCTTCTTATGAACCCTGGATAACACACAGGTCTGATTCTACTGAAGAGTTGGCTTGGTTTTTCTTTTTTCTCAGTAGTAGTCTATTACAGTGACAAAAAGCAGGGTTTTGTCATTATCTACACTTTTTCTAGCTTCATTCAGCTGTGAAGAGATGAATGAGAAAAGGCCATTTTAGACCTTAAAAAAAAGGAATGTCCTTGCCATGTCCTTCTATGTCGTTTTGCTTTTGTCAGTGAAAACATGCACTGCTGTGTTATTGTTTGGCCTCAGCATTTGCACAGATTATAGGGTGCTGTCACAATTTCTTGTAACTTCAACAATATTTTATTCTTTTAATAGAAGAATAGGACCAAATGACCCTTGACCCACAATTTTGCCTCATTGTTTTATTTTGCACGTCCCATACTAATCAGCTTCCAGATGTGCATCGAATTCTTGTGGTCTTTTGTTGAACCACACATTCAAATAGGATTTCCTCTTTTACTTACTTTTGTATAATAGAATACAACACTGTATGAAGTTTCGTGACTTTTAAAAATAGAATTTCTGCAAGCTCAGCTAGCATCTGGACTTATGTTCACTTAGACACAAAAGTATACACCAGAAATGCAGATAATAATGTGATCATTTGATAGAATTAAAAATCCTTAGATTCAAATGCTCTTCTATCAATGGGATTGGAGGTTGATTTTTTTTTGCAGTTTTAAAATTTAATTTAATTTTTTTAATTGAAGAAATAGCTCATTTGTTTTGTATGCTGTTTTCCTGGAGTTTGGCTGAATTAGAGTCTTTAAACTGTTTAAAATGTTTTTATTAGAGTCATCTCTGCAATTCTCTGTAGTGTTTCTTAGGATTAAGTGCAGTTGTGTTTGAAAAAAAGGTAATATGTTTCCAGCATAATGAAGTACAAAGAATGCTTAAGTGGAGATTAATTTAAAGTGCCTTAATGCCAATAGACTTTTTTTCAGCAATAATTAATAAATAAATAGTCAATAAGGCATAGGAATATACAGAGCTTCAAATGAAAAATAAGTTCACAGCATGTAGAACAAAGATGAAAATATGGGAAAAAAACATAACCAGTTTGTGGTAAAGCAATGTATGTGGCTTTGGCCACTTACTTGAAAGTTGGGAATTCTTTTAGAAATTATTTATAATTAGCTAAAGCTTTGAGGGGTTTTATTTATTTTGTGCATGGTTAGGAGATGAATTGGGGAAAAGGAAGAGGGAATTGTTTCTGTTGATTTCAAGTATGCATCCATCAGTTAAAAGCATGAAAAATTCTGCAGTGTCTGTAATTTCAAAGTAATGTGTCTGCATTATCTTTCCTTCAAGAAAACTTAGGAATTTGATGTATGTGAAGAGAACTTCTCTGCCCAGCACCATTCTAGAATGGATTTCAGTACTTGATATTTTAGACCCAAATGCATTTAATTGGAACTGCTCATGAGAATACTTACCGATCATAAATTTCTCTCTTACAATTGGTTGATTCTTTTTTTTCTTTTCAGTGCTACATCCCTAGTCTGCTTCTGCAGACCAAAGGGTTCCTCCAGCTCCTGCCACATTTTGGACATTTAGAGCTCTTGGCCATTCCTGTATGGCTTAAATGTCCTTGTGTAACTTGTGTATCTTTACCATTTCCAGTCATAGCCCGTGGTCTTTTGCAGAATTCTTTTTCTTCTTAATGTGGAATTTACATGGGAAGGATATTTAAATGAACTTAATTGATCTTGACATTTCCCTACCCACTGAGGTCTGCCCATTTTTTTTTCTATCTTCATCTCTATGTATACCTTCTATCGCATTTTTTTTTAACCTTATATTATTCCATTTCCTGGAAAATTTACTTTTTTATTTTAATTTTAACATTTAAAAGTTTTTCCTCTGGAGATAAATATTGTGTACAACTTCTGTAGAAAAGAGTAAACCATATAATGATCTTACATATCTGAAATCAGTCTTTCTCATTAAACCATGTGGGAAGAGATGAGTGTCCCAGTTGTTACAACAGCAGGCAGTATAAAAATTGGATTTAAACTTTTTTTATTCATCACTGGTTTTAGGCTTAATTTTCCTTTGTACCTGAATGTTCTGATTCATTTGTATTCACAGTTATCAAGTTTAGTTAGCTAGTTTAAGAACATTTTTGTCAGCTTACAAGGATATATTTGACTTATCTTTACTAATCTTAAGTCCCATTTCTCTTCCAAGTCTCCAGACATCACAGTCCTTATCATAAATTCTTTCATTCTTATTTTAGCAGAGTTAGCATATAAAAAAGAGTTGCTGCAGGCTCACCCTGAAACAGCAATGACATTGGTTTCCCAGAACCACTGCAAAGCTGTAGGGATCTGCCTGTAGGGAACCATGTATCTCTCTGCCTGAATCCTTTATTAAGATCAAATGGGGCAAGGACTTCACTCAGTATTAATACTCTTATTTTTTGAGCCAGAAACACTGCATTGTATCACTGTAATAATTTTACAGAGGGTTCGTGACTGATTGCAGCCCAGAGGCCATCTCATGCTATGCAGTGATTATATGCTTTCTTTAAATCTGTGTACTCTGATCTTATTTCTTCCATCTCTTTCATGATCAACCATGTGATTTGAAGTACTTGAAACACTGTGGGCCTGTTTTCACTTATTTCCCCCCTTATTTAAAAGTAATTAGGTGGGAAAGACATTAATGTTGTTAATACCTTGGGATTTTAAAAATAATGCTGCACTGGAATGAAAGTTATTCCTTAGCTTTTTACATCAAAAAAATGATTTAGGGTAAGGCAGATGTTGCTAAGACAGTAATGTTTACACATCACAGAAAAAAAAATGTCTGTAACTCTTCAGTTTTCAACCTCTTCATAGTTTAGAAAAGAGCAAGAACTGTAACACTTAATAGTTAAGGTTCCAGCAAAACACCTCAGCTTGAAGACACTAAAAAAGAAACCTCAAGCAAGTGAAAAAAGGACTGATGTAGGCTCTCTTCCTTGTATTTTGCTTCTTGCCCAAATGCTGTAGGCTTACACTTACCAAGTTAGACTCAGCACAACAAGTTCTGTTTGCCTTTGCTACAGTAGAGTGGATTCCAGGCAGGCATCTCGAGGTGGGACCTCCACACCACCTCTTTGGTGAGCACTGGTGGTCTTTCCTTCAGTCTTGCTTGCTCTGATGGAATGATGTATGGGGACCATCACTAGAATAGATGTTTGGGTACAAGAATGCTTACTTACAAACCTATATATATATATAATAATAGCTATCTGATAAAAATAATAGAACTAATAGTTCTTTTAGCATAAACTGAACAGTAATTAATCTCCTTATCAACTGCAGCTTTTGAGTTTGCTCAGTGTGAGATGAAGTTTTCTGAGAGCCATGCTTTCTCTGTTCTTATATATAAAGCAAATAGCTGTTTGAGAACTTTATTTTGTCTAACCAAGGATAGCATGGTTTGATTGTAGCTTTCTTTTTGTATTATTTCCAGAGATTATACCACTGGATGTCATATGGTAATGTTCTTCCTCATCTTCTCCAAGTTTCTTAAAAATATTTTTAATGTCTCTCTTGATTAGATTGGTTTTGGATTCAGGTTCAAAGTGCAGTCCCATACCTGCAGCCTTCTTAAGTCACAATGCCTTTGCAAAGTCTGTATGTAAATATTGATAATTCTTTCAAAATTGATGATGTGCCTTAGTGTCTTTCATAAGGAGGGATCTGGTTTTGCTGCCTGCAGTGTAGGTGTGCATCACTGAGTTATCATAAGCACCACTTAGAGCTGGAGGAGACAAAGGGGCACTTCAAGGTGTCTTTCATTTATTCTAGATATCTGCTTCCAGGATGACTGACCTTGTCCGTAAGCTGCATTGCCTAGGAGGCTTAAATATCTACCTTATATCTATTTTTAAATAGACTTTTTTGTATGATGAAAGGTTAATCTGAAGACAGGAGTGTTCAGAGAGTGCAGCCTTCACTTGACAGTTTTAAAATTTAGGGCAGCCCATTGCATGAGTGCTTGGTTTAGATTAGGTTCAGCATTGTCCCAGGAAATAGGGAAATATATAGCAAAGAATACAAAGTACTTTCTAAGATGCTGGAATATAAATGTCCTGACAAGAATGTATGGGTGAGAAAGATTAATGCTGGGGGGGTAAATCTTTTCACAGAAGCTTGACATTTAAACCTGGTCTGCCAGAGAACCAGTCATGGATATGAAATCCAAATGTCACTTCTGTGCTTGTGTAGATTTGTTTCTTTATATTGTGAACATCCAAAGCTGTAAAATATGTAATCAAATTTACTATAGCAGTAAAGTTTGGGGGTTTGTTTTTGGTTTGGGTTTGGGTTTTTTTGTTTGTTTGTTTGTTTTTTGTTTGTTTGTGGGGTTTTGGGTTTTTTTTTGGGTTTTTTGCATGTCAAAGTGAGGACATCATTGTAGTGAGTACTGAATTGTTACTGTTAAAATCAAGAATCAAATTAATGCAGGTGGAATGCACTTTCTGGGATCAATTGTGGACCTCTTAATTGCTTTTATCTGGCTTTGCATGATTAAGGCATAATATGTATCAGTCTAGTTCATAAACTTATACAAGTCTGGATATCTGTTTTTTTCTGGATATTTAGGTTTTCTTTTTGATCACAATATACTAATATATTCCAGGGCTTTCTTTTTTATCAGTGTGATGGTAGACAACAGTGAGTACTACTCATTTCTTCTGGGTGATTTACAGTACTTTGTCAAGAATGGCACAAATTGAAAACCTTTGGGCAACTCAGTGAGAGGTCTGTAATTCTTTATCTCCCTGGAACTGCAGTACAGCTTGCTAGAGTGCAGGCATTCCCAGCCCCACTGACACCTGATACAATGCAAAAGCTAAAGCTGAGGCCAACAGGTTGACCAAATTATAATGCTACCCACAGTGTCTTGCTTGCTTGCTGGTAATTCCCAAATCTGAATATCTGTGCATAGTTTGTTTTAGGTAATAAGAATGTTAATCTGTAAATGAACCTCTGAGATGCAAATATAATGTGCTGAATAAATATCAATTATTATTCATTAAAATGCAAATGTAGATAGGCACTTTAGAGACAGTTTAGGTAGTCAAATGAAATGAAATAAAAGTCAGGACATCAGTAATTAGATACTTACAAGAGGTGTATAATATTTTACCATGATTACTGGACCCAGACAATATAAGGCTCCTTTTCCTTCAGCTTTATGCTACAGCCTCACAACCATTTTTTTCTCCTATGACTATTTAAAATATTCAGGTACTGCAGCTCATACTTAAATTTTATTAGATGTATTCTAAAGATAAATCTTTCCATGGCAGTAAATTTTAGCTGTATGACTTTCATTCACTTTAATGAATTCTGCAGTTAAATCCCTGTGTGCTATGTAAAAAACCCTAATCTCAGTTTACAGAACAGAGTGAATGGGAATATTTATTTATTTTAGCACTTAATGAGCATATGTTTTCTAGATTTACACAGGTTTTATACTTTCAGTTCAGTACTCAAGTAAACCATTAAGCCCTCCACACACAGATGTAAGTCAAGTAAGTTAAGGAAAAAGACAATGAAATTTTGTGAATTTTTCTTCTTTATGATATGAAGGGCTTGTTACAGTAAGCACTTGTAAGGGTGTTCTCAATTAAAGATGATTTGTAGACACTGCTTTGTGCTTAAAGTGCTATCACAAATTGTGAACAACAAAGTTTGGGACATTTGTGATATGGACACAACTGTAATGTGTTGTTATTAACTTTTAAACACCCTTTGAGATTATAAATTTGCAGTAGTCTACCAATGGCTGTATGATAACAGGGATTGCAGTTGGTCTGATAACAGCACTGTTATGGCTTCATTAAGCCATATCTGTGTATGTATACTCCATAATACACTGCATAATTAATGTATACTCCTGCATAATTAATGCTAAGTATAGCCACATGTCAGCATTTAACCCTTCATTTTCTCGTGAGTTAAATCAGGTAACATGAAAGTAATTATATGTAATATTAGTTAGTTATCTGTTGAATCCCTTGAATCTAGATTGAAACAGAATCCAAATATAAATTGAATATTGGCACCTTACCTATTAATAACCATATCCTAAAGCAAATTATAGAAACTGTTGAGAACATGACATTTTATATTTTAAAACTACTTTATTAATTTTTTTAATGAGTTCAAGTGGTTGATTTTCACGGTCTATTGAATAGCTGCTTGTGGTCTCTTCTTTTTGTGGAATAGTGTTGTTAAATTTGATCAAATAAGATCCTTTTTTAGGTGTTATGAAATAAAGTCTGATAAGAATTTACTGCCTTCTAGTAATTTCTGTTTGCTGTATGATAGCACCAAAATGGGAGATTATTTTAATGTCATTAGAATTAATTAACATATATTTGGCAAATATAAATTATGATCCAAGTCCTTAGTGAATTCCAAATTACATTCAAATTGCAGTGCTGTGAGTGTGTTTTGCAGAGGGCAATATCCAAGATTTTTTCTGTTTGTGTCAATCCCTGAAGCGTCATGTGAAAGAACCATTAGGTAAAATCCCATGGGAATTGTTTTGCTTTGTTTTTCTGTTTCCTGAAGCCAGGCATTCAGTGGCATCAAAACCAGATCCAAAGTAGGTGAGATAGTGATCTGGAATTGGAATGATGTGAGGAAATGAAAAGGTACGAGAATTAAGTATCTCATAGCGTTATTCTGGTTAAGTACAGGAAAGGAAGAGGAAAAGGAGAGTTGCAATAAAATGCTCTGTGTAAACACTGAAGCAGGAGTTGGATGGTTGCCCTTTTCCCTAATTTATGTTGACTCTTAAAGTAACTGGGATGGTGGTGTTTGTAAATTTTCCTACTGGTGTTGACTCACTGTTTGCACCTTTGCCTGCTATAAATGCCTTGAAATAATAAAAAAGGTGGCAGATCTCCTTCTCGTATGGGGGAATTATTTTGCTCATTTTCTTTAAATGAGGCAAAAGGCACAGTGTGCTGTAAATTATAGAAATTAAGTTCTCTGCATACTGGTAGGAGTGAAATAATACCGCTAATGAAGGCTAGAAATAAAAATCCTCAGCCCCACCCCTTGTGAAGAACACAGAACATGGACAAAACCTCATTTCTTCCCTTGAGTTTACTTCCAGTAGCTGCATCAGGACCTTGAAATACTTGTAACATATCATTCACTTTATATTACCTTTTTATTCATTCATCTCACACCTTCATCCATCTTCCATGCTGTCATTATCTCTCTCTGTTCAGATGAGCTCATCTCTCTACAAAATAGAATATTTTATAATGGATTTTTAAAAATTTATATTATTTTTCATTTTGATGTCATTTAAAGATGCTTAGGTATAGCAACCAGTAATGTCCCTGTTAGGCCTGCTTGGGCCTAAGGAGTCACAGACTGTGTTAATAAATCTAAAGAAAACCTTCCAGTGCCAAAGTGTTTATAGCTGTGGTGGGGATTCTGTGATTTAAATTTATTTATTTAATGTAAACCTTGCTGTAAAATTGCTTTTTCTGATCTTATTACTATGATTCTGTTCTGATACATGTATGTGTGTCATGATATAAAGTACATTTGCAGATGGGAATATTAGATACAGATAATATATACACATAGTAAATGTCAGAAAAGACACAGAAGGAAGAGTTAAGAGCCAAAGTGGATTTGGACTGCTTACATGTCTGAGACATGATTTCAAGACAGATTAATATATGCAAAATTAAGAGATGAAGAGCTGTCTTCATACTTCAGCTTGGGTTTAATTACATAAATGATTCTTCTGATGAGCTGGTGGGGTCTATTTTATATAACTTAGAGATGAGGTTCCCAAAGGCTTGGAAGCTTCTCACATAGTATTCCTCAGTGTAAGGAGAAAGATCACCACCTCTGTTACACCCAAAAGAGGAAAAGGAGAAAGGGAGCTGTTGAAGGTGCTCTGTGTGTGTGTGGTCATGCTCTGGACATATTTTACCACAGAGAATCAGGATTTCTGTCAGGAGGGGTCAGTTAAAGTGAATTGCATGAGCTGTATGTATTCATACAGTTCAACTCTATGGAAGGTGAAAACACTGGGTATAATCTAGGACTGTTTCATGGATCTACATAACATTTAAGAATGCAACAGTGTGCCAGTGATAATATTGCTGATATAACAGGTGTTATGGAACAAGGTTTTGAAAATAGATATTTTCAAAACTGCAGTGTACATGGGTGGAAAAAATACTGTATAAAAAAGAACTACCTAGCAGTGACCATTTCTTTTGAAAATCAGCAGATATGAATCAAACAAACATTGAAAGCCTATGTTCTGATTGAAAATGAAGTTTCTCAAATGATGATTGAAAAAAAAGGAAAAGCAAACCAGAATGAATAAAAATAAGTGGTGAAAATAGTTTCATGGTCTATCAGCTGTCAGCAAAATAGTGTAAGGAATTACTTCATAGTTTACAGGTATTTTCACATAAATTGATCACAGAGTTAGTGAGCACAACTAAAACAATACTACTACTTTCAAAAAGCTGTGCCTTTTGCAAAGGAATGTGTCCTCTTGTGAACAGGTCATCACATCAAGATTACTTTAAAAAAGTTTCTTGAAGGTCCCTGTTTCCTGAGTTTATATATTTTAGTAATTGCAACTATCACAGTAGTCAGAAAATTGTCTCTTTTTAAAGTCTTAAAATGTTCATATTAACGATAAACTTCAGTGTATTAGAATAATAATCTGGGATATTCTGGCATTCTAATTTTAATATATATGTTTGCAAGACAACATATTCATATTTATAAGTTTTGGATGCTCTATTGGTGTCATGGTGTTGTGCAATCTTGTCAACGGTTTTAGAGAAATTTTTTCCTCTTTAGAAATGCAAATGACCCAGTACTTAAGGAAGACAATGGCTGAGCCCTGCAGCCATGTGGGTGCGGCACCTCCCTGTCTGGGGGTTCCTCAGGAGGGACAGAGACCCCGCGGGGGGTGGAGCTGGTGGGGGCTGGGACACGGCCTGGTCCCGGCTCACCGGCTCAGCCTTCCGGAACCCCGCCCTTGTTTTTCGGTTGCTGTTTTCTGCTGGTGCTGCGGGCTTCTTCTGCTCTCGGTTTTCGGAGGAGGGCGCGTGGAGCTGCGACCGGAGGAGAGGAGCTCGCTCATCGCTGCAGTTCCAGGCCAGCCTGTCTTTCTCCTGCCGCCGCAGAGGTTGGTGTCCCGTTGGTGTCTCGCTGAGAGGGGAACTCTTTCCACCCGGGGATCCCGAGCCCGCCTTTCTCCAGTCCCGGCCGAACCGCGTGGCCGCCGCCGCGCCGGCCCCGCCGTTTCGTCGGCGCCGCTCCGAGCTCCAGCCGCGCCAGCTCGCACCTCCACCCTGCCTGCCGAGGCGTCCCGGGAACTCTTTTCACCTGAGGATCCCGAGATTCAAACTCTTTTCTCCCGGTCCCGGCCGGACCACGTGGCCACCGCCGCCCCGGGCTGCCAGTGGGTTCTCTGGTCTGGTTTTGTTACATTCGTTGACTGTTTACCTCATATAAATACTTAGTAAAGATCTGTTATTCCTATTTCCCTATCTTTTGCCTGAGAGCCCCTTGATTTCAAAATATTATTAATTCGGAGGGAAGGGGGGTTCACATTTCTCATTCCAAGGGAGGCTCCCGCCTTTCTTGGGAAATACCTGTCCAAACCGGGACAAATCTGTTGTAGATTCTTATCATAAATAACAGTCCTTCACTGGGTTTGCATTTTTTCTGAATGCTCTTAGTGGCACCACTCTATTAGTGGAAGGCTCAGAACCAGTTTTGGTTTTTTAAAAAGTCAAAACTCGATTATGTGACAGGAAGAGGGAGAAATCTACATCAAATATCTGTTGCATTAAATCATTGAAGGGTTGGAATTGAGCCACAGGAACATGTGTCCTTCTACTCTTGCAAATGGTATATCTCATTTTTAAATACTGCTGTCTTGTGAGACTTGATAGACCTAATTGGCCTTAGGGATGAACTCTGAAGAATTTCAACTTTGAACTTAGGGAGGGAAAAGAGTCTGAACTTTGTCTTGTTGATACTTATTTCTCATGTATCAAATAGAAAAAGCCATAAGGAGTTACACTTACTGAATGTGAATTGTATCTTGTTTCTAAACTGTAAATCCACTTATTTTGAAATGTCTACAATAGATAACCCACCCTCTAGCAGAAACTATTTTGTGTGGTACAGGCTTGTCAGCATTTTATTATAATTCCATTCTTCAGGCTATAGAAATTTGCTTTAAGCCAATAGCTCGAATTGAAATATTAGCCTCATGAGAAACTAGATTTATCAAATTTGGCTTCATTTTGAATAGTTCAGAGGTTCAACCAAAAAGAAATTTGTTTCTTTTGACCATTCTACTGTGTGCATTACTCACATTAACTGGTTCTGGCTGTTCTGTGCTGCTTATGTCAAAGTCTTGGGGTGTTTACTTTATCTGGCTGCCATTTTTATGCATGAAAAAAACCCACTAACATATGGATGAGATATCTCCCAAACAAACTCAGCTCAGTGAGACTTCCTAATTGTTCCAATTGAACTTGTTCTAAAACTCCCTGAATTAGTGTAAACGTGTGTTAGGGTTTGTACCTGGTGGGCTGCTCTGCCCCAGCTGGCCACTCCCTCACTCCCTCCCTCCTTCTCCAGTGGGATGAGAGGGAAAATCAGAAGGGTAAGAACAAGAAAACTCTAGATTGAGTAAAGACACAGTGTAAGAGATAAAGCAAAACAAGGAATGTATTAATTCCTCCTCTGGGCAGGCAGGTGTTGAGCCACGTCCAGGAGATCAGGACTCACATTTAATCATTCCTTGGGAACAAAAATGCCATCACTCCAAAAATCCCTTCCTCCCTTCATCATTCTTCCCTCAGTTATATATATATATATGTGCTGAGCATGATGTCATATGGTATGGAATATGCTTTTGTTGGGTTGGGATCATCTGTCCTGACTGTGTCCCCTCCCAGGTTCTTGTGCTTCTTCCTGCTGCGTGAGCAGGAGAAAAGGCTTCACTGTGTGTGAGCACTGCTCAGCCCTAACTGAAATCATCATGTGTTATCAACACAGCAGAAATCCAAAACACGGCCCCATATGAACTACTGTGAAGAAAATTAACTTAATCCCAGCCTAAACCAGTACTTTGTGTCAATTCAAGGCCCAGTAAGATGAATTTTCCCTTTGATTATTGAGAGAGATTTGCTGCTAAATGAAGGTATCTAACTCATACTGCCAGTGATGTAAAATAAATCACAAAGGAATAGTTCATTCTGTTTTAAATGGGCTTCTTGCTTCAAGTCCTCAGCTAGGAGTTTGCATACTGATATACAAACCAGTATTGCTTTCTGGTAATACCAGACCGCTCCTGATTTTAAAATTTCCTCATGAAGAACAAGTGAAAGAGTTTTTGGAACATGGGATTTCAATAAAATGTTCTTACTCACAATCATGATTGTGCAAAGGACACAATTGTCTCCTTTTCTCTCATTCTTTTACAGCAATCAATACACAACCACAACATTACAGCTTAAACGTGAAGAAAAGCACTCTGTACAATAAGATCTGCCTTATGTTAAAACTTCTTTGCCTCAAGTTTTGACTACATATGCATTTCCTGAGCCTGATTTATCTTTATTGATTTTAAAGGGACAAGTTAAAATAGGGTTGGAAGCTCTTAAATGAGATTAGGTGTAATCATAGAATTTTCTCAATGTAGGCAAATGTGTGCAGCTTAGGGAAAAACTCCTTATTGTGGACCATCTTCTTATATTCAACTTCCTCTGCTCTTCTGTGTCCTTAAGATAGATTAGGGAGGTTACTTTAGGAGTAAGGCTGAGGATTTCACTGAGCTCCAAAAAAAGGAACTGGGACATAGAGCAAATGGAGCAGAAGAGAATGGCTAACAGCTACTATTTTTTCTGTTTAGCTGGCATACTTCTCATAGTTAAGGAAATTTGGAGGTGTGGTTGTATAAATGCAGAATCATTCTGCCTGTTGGTGCCAATGTTCTGCACTTAGTTTACTGGATTACATTTGTATCGCTTGGTTGCTGGCCTAATTAATTTGTCAGAAAGTTGGACTTTTTTGATTTTAGTAAGCCTCTGTAAAAATTTAATCTACATTATTTGGGGCTGTAAGGCCTGACAGGCAGAAGATGGTGTATATTTTTTGTTTTTTAAAAATAGATTCAAACTGAAAATAAAAATGTCTTTCAATATACTTGAAAAGGAATGGGCAAAGACTAAGCCATGATTCAGAGGAATGTCCTTTTAAATTAGAACTTTGAGATGGATGTAAGTAATGTGCTCAGATGGCATAAATAGAAGAAAAAATGAGAAGTAGAAAAGATCCCAAACAGATGCCTGGCAGCAGTTTTTCACAGAAACAAAAAATGTGTGGAATGACCTAGACATGATTATGCAACTGAGAGTTAAACATTGGGCTGCTTAGGGAAATTAGAAAGTGTCCAGGGGCATATGGGACACAGTAAACTTAGAAATGTAGGGAGCTATTAGAATGTGCTTCACATATCTTCAAATGTTCTTGTCTATACAGAGATATTGACACTGAATTAACTGTCACTTTTACGTGGTTTAGATCATCGCCACCTCTCCTTTAGTGAATCCTCAGGGGAACTCATATGGGTAATTTGTTCAATTTTTGCCTTCTTTTATCTGCTTATTTATAGGTTGCTTCTGAATTCATTACATGGACGTTTCCCATCCTTATGGTATTGATTTACCATGCTCTGGAATCATGATGGTTGTGAAGTCCCTGGCTGGCAGTGGAGAATTAATGTTTGGTGTGGCAGAAAGGTACATTTAATTTGTGCTACTCACTACTTTCCATGTGGAGTATTAGCTTGTTTCCTTCCTAAAACCTCTTTGTTTCTTTTTACAGAAAATTCAAAATATCTTTCAAATCAATAGCAATTATCTTTGCCTAACTGAGATGTAATTTACAGATAGAGCTATGCTCTGTATGGAGCAGTTCTACAAGTAGACTACTAAAGTGGACATGATTCTTAGTGGATAATAGAGAACTGCTGTTTATCTAAATGAAATGTAGAGAGTTTCACATTTATATTTTTGTTCCAGTTATAAATATGTCTGAGTGAAGAAAGCTAGGAATGTCTAGGAAATAATAGCTAACTTGCTATTGTGCACTTATGTTGTCTCACAAGTCAAAAATTGATTGGGAAATTGTACTATTCACCACAAGTGAATCTATCTTTGGCTGACATATCTTTGACTTAAAACGTAATTGTAGGTAACAAAATAATATTGTTCTTTTTTTCTGCAACTTATTTGTCTGTATAGTTTGACCACAAATCCCACAATGATTAATGTTGCAAAGATTCATTTCTGACCAGCATATGGAAGAATTTTTCCTCTGAAACAACCTGAGTTTTAGTCAATTCATGATCTTTAGGAACAATGCCAGGAGATTTTTGTGGAATCACTATTTTAACAGTCAATAGGCTGACTAGGGTAACAGTTTTGTGTTAATTACATTTCAGTCTGTCCAAACCTATTTAAGTCACTTTTACATAGAGGCTTCTAAATTATTTGTTTTTCCGCTGTGACAGATCTGACCTCACAATAAAGTGTACACATTAATTTCATAATCTGCAAACCACTCTATTTTTTCCAAATTATTTGGTTTAGTTCAACAAATTTTGGACAAAATTCTGTGAGAGAAATTATGGGGCAAAAAATCCTATGGTAGGCAGATATGGTTGGATTGTCTGAAAGTGCTAAAAAAGCTTAAATCCTCTCAAACATCATTAACAATCTTTTTACATTAACTATATAAAATATGCAGAGCATGTGGTGTAGCTGATGCATTATTGACAGTTAGTTGTCCTAACAGACAGATGTGCTGTCATTTAAAATTTATGCCAGTAAAACCGGTAAAATACTGCAAACATTAAAATATTTGTTTATTATCCCACATAAATCATACATCTAATATGCTGTTATGAATATTCTAAAGCTTCACTGGTTGTTTTTTTTTTCTTCTTCTGGGCTTTTTTTTTTCTTGTTAGAAATAAGAAATAAAAACTTACCAAAATGTTAGTGATTGCATGTTAGCAATTGAAGATGAAATAAAGCCAGAGTGTTCAGGTATTATCATGAGAAAAGGAGGGAGTACTAGTCTTTTTGATTGCTTTATTGTAGAAAATAATTGGCTCATTTTCATAATTACATTCGTGTTCATGATACCAAGGTCAAACAAAATAATAGTAACAGTAGAGGGATGTCATTTTACTGATTCTGGCAGATATTAATTGAGGTTATAAGAATTTGGTGGTGTTGAAAAGAGATAGGTGAATATCAAACCCAGAGGACCTTCTCTGTATTGCATATTCTTTACCATCTGTGTTGGGAATTCCATATTCAGCCATGGACTGGGAAAGGATGAAAAGTTACATCTCCTTGTTTTCCGTTTCACGTCTTTAAAAATGCTGTTTTCAAGATAATATTGTGATGGAATGCGTATATTTTTAATTTGAACTTAAAAGTTTGGATTTTTATAACAGAAAAACATGTTTTCTTTTAAGTGCTTATGTTTTGAAGCACTGAACTCTTCGTTATTTATTCTGGTTCAAATAATATTTCCTTGGTCATTAATGAAAATCATTAATAGCTTCAGCAATGAGCATTGGCTGTTTCTTGTCTCTGAAATCTTTTATAGTAGGAGGAACCATTTACTTTGCCCTTTTAGTGGTAAAAAAAAAAGAAGTCATTTAAAAGATTTATGCCAGTAGAACATGGAGAGTATTAAATGAGCTTCACATTGGTTCTAAACCCAATAGATATTTAACTGAACAGTATTAATGGATGTTCAAAGGCATTTTGATTAGTTCTTGCAACCAGCTCAACTTCCTAATAGAGCAGGCATGGTGACAAATGTTAAAAGAACTGTGTTGATTAAGCATTGTTGCTCTTTTACACAGTCCCTGGCAATGTTACAGCGTATGAAGCAGAAAGTCAAAACTTTACCAGCTGAATCAAATCTGTTTTGTTTGGGTTTTATGCAAAACTGTTGTTGTGATAGTTAGAATATACAGCTTCCTAAGTTCTCCAATATCTCATTTAGCTTTAATTAAATTTTCTACATGTTAAGTAAACATTCTTGGATGTAAGTTTGAATTGAAAGTAAAGTTAGAAAATCAAACAATATGTGTGTCTTAAATTACAAAAGTAATGATTGTTTTCTGAGTCCAATTGGCTGATCTGATTTAGCTAAAGCTTTGCAAAAATGTCATCTTGATGGACAGATGGAGCTGGAAAACATCATCAGATAATTTGTCAAAGGTACATATGTGTTTAAGAAAAATCTCAGAATGAGAACAGTTTTTGCTTAATGAGATAAAGTTCTGGCTCATTCCTTGATACATCTGACCTCAGCTGGTCTCTCCCAACAAAGGGAGCACCACGAGAGAGCTCCAGGGGGCCCCCAGCTGCCTTGGGTGTCCCACACAGCCCCAGCAGCCAGGTAGGGGAGGGCACTGGGCATTTTGGGCTCTTGGAACTAAGGCCATACCAGTGGGGCTAAATGCTCTAGTCTTAGCCCTTAAAAGATGAAGCAGTGTTTGCTGAAGGTGACCTTTTGTCTGAAAATGAACTGCATGTGTTACTAGTGATAGTAAAACATGATTTTCCTATGTTATGGAAGTTTTAATTTTTTTCTTTGTGCTACAGAGCACAATATCTTCAACAGAGTATGATCAGTGGAAGATTTATGAAACTGTTCGATTATGGCTATGCTAAATATTTGGTCTTTGATACTGAGAGGTTTTTTAAATTTGTTTTAATCTTATGGGTGGTGTGCAAATGAAAGGAAAAGAAATGGTTTTTTTCAGATTGCCCAAGAAAAGTGGGAAAATAACTGAAATAGCTGGATGTTAAAATGTGTGTGTGTCAGTGCTTGGCTAAAATTATGGCACTTAAACAGATTTACATTTTGAACCGTCAAAAAGAGAGCATTTGGGTTCCAGCTGGTAATTAACCCCTACCACCTTTTCCCTGGCCTCAGCTCCTCTGGCAGGGTATGTATTCTGGAGGGAGGACCTAATCTGTCTTTTATCCTCTCTAATTGCTCCTATAATTGGATGTGTATGACTATACCCACTGCAGTGGTTGTGGCCTCATCTTCCATCTCAGGAAGATGGCATTACTGAATCACATCTGCCACACCTGGCACAAGGATCTCCACTTTAGAGTGAAAATGGAATTTTTCTTAAAATTAGTAGGGTGTGTGGAAAAAGAGAACAAAGGACACCCAGGGGGTTTATTGTTGCATTGATTTATTTTGGTTTTGCCTGTTTTGCTTTTCTTTATTTTTGTATTTTTCCCAGTTTCTCTTATTTACTCCTTGGGAGCCTGTGGCAGTTGGTGTTGCATTTGCACATGAGTGACATGACTTTTTGGCCATAGGCTGCATTGATTCTCACTGCAAATATCTGACTGCTGCCTGACCAGCAGCTAACCCTGCTCTCCAGCTGCTCAGTGAAGAAGGGTATCTCCTATCCACCCATTAATCAGTGAAATCTGTTACTGGCCTTCTCACATCAGTCCTGTGCCTTCACTGCCTTCACCACCACCCTGCTGTTATTCCTGCTTTTCCCCTGCTTGTCAGGTACCCTGAGACCTGGGAGTCCTCCCAGCTTCCTATGAATCACATTACTTTGCAGTAGCTGGCAGGAAGAATTATATAGTTATCCATGGACATTGCTACCAGATACATTTAATGGATGGCCAGGCTGTCAAATGCTGGAAGGTGATGTAGGAGGAATGTTTCTTGCCAGTTCGAATAAGTATCTGAAAGCTGGAATTTGCATTAAGTGTACAGGTCCTCAGCTTGTCTGGGCAGCAGCTGCCTGCCTGCAAGAACTCTGGAAAGAGAAATTAAGCTGTGGCATGGCTGTGCTTGTAAAAAATGTCAATATTTGCCTGCTGTGTTGCTGACAATTTTTAGTTCTTCTTGTAAAACGTTCCCTAATTAACCACTGACATGAGACTCTTCATGGGAATTAGATGTTTAATTTTTCAGAAAGAAAGGAAGAAATATTTCTCATCCAACTGGGAGGAATTGGCAGCTGTGCCCAAAGTCTTGATATTGCTAAATCAGTTCTTTACCTGAAATGGAGAGTCTGATTAAGGCTTGTAAAATGATAAATTAGTTTCTTTCTTATTGATGTGACATGCCTGATACACAATGTCTGATACATCAGGAACTCCCCTGATTCTTTGCTCTGTACTTTTATGTGGGTGTGCATAAATATGCTGCTTGCTCTTTCCTTTGCCCTTACAATTCTCCATGAGCAATGCAATTAAACAGCTCATGAAAAATAGTATACCAGTAGGATTTGATTTAGGACCGTGTTTACAGCACTTAAACCAGTGTATCATAGGCCTATCCTGTGTTGACATAAAAAGCTCATGGAGAAAACTACATTATTAAAGGTACACAGTTGTGTAATCATATGCCACTCTTACACCCCTTAAGAACTTTTCCCCTCTATACACACCTGCTTTGTGTAAGAGGGAAAATTCTAGGATATTAAGCATGCTCCAATTATGTTCATGTCTGAATTTTGACACTAGAACTAGTATTGACAGTTAGTCCATGTTGCAACATGCTTCTCATGCCTCTAAAATAGCAGTTTTTCTGCTTGTTAATAAGAGGTGCTTTAGCTTTGCCCTAATATCTCAGGTGGAGTAATTTTCACTAAAAGCAAGGTCTGGGGACAGCAGAAAGCCTGATATAGGGTCATTCTTGACAGAAAGTCTTGCAGTGAGATTCTCATGGATAATACTTTTTAGTATATTTTATAGCAGCTACAAAATTAGGACTTCAAAAATGAAGGACATGGGCAAAATCAGAACTGCTACTTTGCTTCCTTCATCTGTATACACAGGATGTCAGTTTTCTAATGCATGGTAGAAGGATTATTCCCTATTTTCTGAGGAAAAGGGCTTCCATGTGCCTGGAAGTAGTAAAGCAGCAACCAGCACTCTGGAAATGGCTTTTCAGAACAATGGCTCTTATTGAATAAATTGATACTACTCATTGCTCTGTTTCTTACTGTTTATAATATGCATAATGTTTAGAGAACATGTGGATGGATGTAATAAGTAACATAGTTATTAATAGTTATATATATTAATTATGACAATATAAAGTATTGAATGGATGCATTGTAAACTACGTAGGCTAGCTGAAAAATAAATGGTCTTGAAATTTGGAAGCTGTTTCCAAGAATGTGTGATGACTTGCAGATTTTTTAATTAATTGAAACCTTCGTCTTTGTTTACTCAGAAATGTGTTCAGATTACTAAAGATGTGCAACACATTAAAATAAATTTCTAAATTATTTTCTATGTAAAGTGTTTAGAGCAAGAAGGATTCCTCTTGCATTACATTTGCACCACTTTTTATGTTTTGAATAACATTTTCAGACACAAAGTGACTCCTCAGAAATACCATAAAATGAGAAGAGCTTAAGGGCAAGTTATGCCGTTAGTGAGTGATGATACTTCTATCTGGCAGTTCAGTTGGCTTGAATAATACAAGGTTTATGTGATTTATTATCTTACAGTGCTGAAGTAGTCTACTAATACAAATGTTTCCATTAAAAAAGAAAGTGAAGTTGCTAAATGGAAAAGATAATGTTTTATTAATTTTTCTTCTCGGTTTTATATTCTTGTGCCCTGCAGCTCTAGTGCAGCTGCTGTAAGTGCAAATGCAAATTCCAACTTGCTTAATGGGGTAATTAAAGGCAGTGGAGGAAAGTTATGTAATGGATACTCACTAAGTGTAAAATATATTCAAGCCATACCATATGATATTTTAAACTGTGGAATTGTCCCTGAGGTTGGAAAGGCATTGCATATTGCTCTTGAAATAGTTATTTTTTTTCTAAAATTGAATATAAAAAAAGTAAAAGGTTCTTCCTTAATACAGCAGAATCTAAATTTTTTTGTTCATTTTACTTGAGTAGGTTAATTTGCCATTTTTTTCCATTATTAACTCAGCTTCCTGATATAGTCCAATGTATTGAAATTTTGGCTGGCAGCTGCATTCTTAGGAAGGCCATTATGGAAAAACAGTTTTCAGGAAAAATTCTTTGTCTTCAGATTATATTCATCACTGCTCTGCACATCTTTGTGTAACTGACTGTAACTGAGGACAGACTCCAAGGACACAGAGCATTGTGTAGTTTAGCAGGGAAAATAAAAACTGCTTAACATGTTCAGAAATCTGTGATTAGATAATTGAAGACTTTTGTTTTCAAAACTAGCAGGTTTTGAAACTGGACTTTGTCTTTTTAAAACTACTGTGCAGTATTTTGAGACAGTTTCCAATATACTGGACTTCACAAATCTTTCCAAGGACGTAATATTTGGCTCACTCACTAGAATTGTTTCCTTTAGTAGCAAAGTGTAAAAGTCAAGTGTATTTCACAGTGTAACCATAGTGATAAAGTTATAAATATGTAGAATTCAGTGTACATTTGAAAGTAGATTTTCTACATTTTAAAGAACAAAGCATAAGCTGGCTCTGCTATTGAAATGAATTTATATGGAACTACAACACTTTGAATGAATTGAATAAAACTTTGGACAAAATGTATAGTATGGCCTCAAATTGAGCCAAGGGAGGTTTAGATTGGATATTAGGAAAAACATTTGTCTTGGGTTGTCAGGCATTGGAACAGGCTGACCAGGGAAGCGGGTGAGTCACCATCAGTGAAGGTGTTCGAAAGATGTGCAGCTGTGACATTTAGGGACATGGTTTAGTGCTGGGCTTGGCAGTGCTGGATTAACAGTTGGACTCCATGATCATGAAGATTTCTTCAGCCTAAATTATTCCCTGATTCTGTTATGAAGTGTTAGATCATGGTACTGGAAGCCTTGGAACAGGGGCTCCCATGCCATATGAAACTTGGTCTTTTTGCTTTAGGTTGGATCCAGTTTGTTTCAGTCCTGATCTAAAAATATCAGTATCACCCACAGTTTTTCCACTCCTTCCTGTCCTCAAACCACTCTCCTGTCCAAGTTTGTCTTTTCTAATTCCTTACCTAATATTCTAGCCTGCAAATTTATTTCCACCAGCTACCATCATGTGTGTTTGTGGAGCCAGTGTTGGGAACAAAGGGAATCTCTCCAGGTCTGCCTCGCAGTGACAAAAGAAGTGCCAGAAAGGTCCATGCTCTGCTGCTGCAGCAATGCTTCTCATGCTGGCAGGATTGCACCTGTGTGATAAGTCTCATACAGAACAGTTGGTGTGATGAAATCTTTGCCTACTGCTCTGCAATTACTGCCTCTGCTAGGATTTCCATGATTTATGATTCTTAAATCTAAGTGTTCTTAGAATTCTAAGTGTTCTTGTCTTGTTTTGAGTAGATCAAGGGGTGCCAGACATTCTCTGCTTGCTGAAGTTGAAACTCTTCTATCTTGAAAAAGTATTACAGTAGTAATTTTTAGGGAATTTGTTGCCAGATGTTTATTTGTTAAATTGTGGGTGTTGTGGGTTTTTGTTTGTTTATTTGAACTAACTTATTCCCCACTCCATAAATAGAAGCCAGGGGAAAACAACACCAAAATCATGACCACAAGAATCACTCTAAGGAATATGTTTAGTTGCAGAATAGCTAGATTAAATTAGTAATAATCAATTAAAATACAGTTTTTCAATGGAAATTGTTAATATCAAGCACAGACGTTACTCTCATTAACTATATATTTAAGGCTTACATTTTAACTGCAAATCTTTTTATAGACATTGCAGAAACATTCCAAAGCACATCAATTTATTTTAATGGAATCTCTAATAATTTAATTTTGTTACTGTAGGAAAAATTGGATTATGGTTTTCTCTTTCTCTTGGAGGATGTGGTTGGTGGGAGGATGCAATTAGTAGGTAGATTTTAGTGCTTATGCATTTCTCACTCTTCTGTTTCATGTGCTTTTCTCACCTATCATGGGAAGTTTAATGTTGCTTTTGTCTATTCTCTTTCATGAATGCAGAAGGTAAATTTTCATTTAATTTAAAAAAAAATAAAAATCTTTCCACAGATTTTCCATTTTGGTATTTCCTGCTTACCTAAACTTATTTATTGATCTGATTCCTCTATTCCAGTGGATTTACTAGTTAAGATGTTACATTGATATTAAAAACTGTGGTTCACTGTCTCCACTTGATAATTTTGCTAGGTTTGTTTGTTTACTTAATTTTTTCAGCATTTCTCTTCTGGAGTTTGCCTGAGAGTTTTTCCTAGGGTTGAAATAAAGTTGTTTTGAAAATCTGTTATAGAAACATTATTTCTGATGTCTAAAGCCTCATCTCTTATAAGACTGCAAGATACCATCTTCTATAGTCTGTTAGGTAAGAGTCTAACAGTAGATATTTACAAGGACGTGTGCTGTTGCAAATCCAGAGTGATGGACTGCATATACATCTTGTGTGGTACTATTTCAGCCAGACACCCTTAAAATTATGTCACCCTGTGATTATATTTAAGTTATGTGATGTTGCATGAATGTCAAAAATCTAATTGGTAGAGATACTTTCATTTAATGTATAGATATTTAATGTGTATTTAATTGTAACCATTTTTTCTCTTGTGTAATGTTAGATACTGCAGTTGAAATGTTCCAGCAGGGGAATTTTTTTTTCCTTGGTTTTTTTATTTTTATTTTTAATTGCTTACCTTTAGGCCCTTACAGAGCTGAGTTCCCCTTTGACAGTGTGGAGGTGGGGTTGCTGTGTACCTGGAGCAGGCAGTTTTCCCTGGCTGCAGCAAGGGACAGGGTTCTCCTGTGGTCTGTGGGTGCTGGTGTTGCCACCACTGTGTGTTGAGCACTGGGGCTCTTAGCAACACCTGCTTGTGTGCTGGCTGGCTCTTTGTACCAAACTTTTCCTCAGACCCTTATGAATCCTAGCGGGCAAAAAATTACACAAGTTTGTTGTCAGTTTGATCTACCATATTGAGGGCTTGAGGTTTTTAAATTCTTGTTGTGTTTGTACTTCATTTCAGAAATCTGCATGCTTCTCCACAGGATTGACTGCCAACAATTTCTACTCTATCAGCCTTCAAATTAACTCAGAATATGGTGCCTTTCCCCATCCTCTCTCCCCAGAGCTGAAATATCTCTGACATTATTAATATGTTTCCTCACCATCACACCTGATACATAAGAGCCAAGAGTTGTACAGAATAAGAGTTGAAAGCTTGTAATAGTAATAATAATTTTTAAAAAGTGCTTGATGGAATATATTTTTCCCTTGAAATATATTGACTGATACTTCTTTGTACCTTGTCTTTAATTCTGTATTTTCATAGAATCATAGAATAGTTTGGGTTGGAAGGGGCCTTAAAGACCACCTAGTTCCAACCCCCTGCCATGGGCAGCGACTCCTTCCACTAGACCAGGGTGCTCAGAGCCCCATCCAACCTGGCCTTGAACACTTTCAGGGATGGGACATCCACAGCTTGTCTGGGCTATCTGTTCCAGTGTCTTACCACCCTCAGAGTAAAGAACTGTTTCCTAATATCTAATCTAAACTTTCTCTCAGTCTGAAACAATTCCCCCTTGTCCTGTCACATTTTACTCATGCAAATAGTCTCTCTCCAGCTTCTCTGTAGGCTCTTTTCAGGTACTGGAAGTCTGCAGTTAGGTCACCTCAAAGCTATGTCTTTTCCAGGCTCAACAATCCCAATTCTCTTAGTCTTTCCTTGTAGGAGAGGTGCTCCATGCCTTTAATCATCTGGATGGTCCTCCTCTGGACACACTCCAACAAGTCCATGTCCTTTTGTGCTGGGACCTCAAAGCTGGTTGCAATGTTCCAGGTGGGGTCTCTCTCAGCAGAGCAGAGCAGAGGGGCAGAATCCCCTCTCTTGCCCTGCTGCCCACAAGGCTTTTGGTGCAGCCCAGGACACTTTTGGCTCTCTGGGCTGTGAGTGCTCATGGCTGGGTCATGTCCAGCCTCTCATCCACCAGCACCCCCAAGTCCTTCTTGGCAGGGCTGGTCTCAACCTGCTCATCTCCCAGCCTGTATTGATGCTGGGGGCTGCCCCCACACAGAGCCAGCACCTTACATTTGGTCTCATTAAACCTCAGCTTTATGTATTTTATAACATATTTTATATATATTGTGTACCCCTAAGGTATTTTAAGGTTATCTCTTAAAGATGAGTGGCCAGGCTTTGATAAGACGTGGGAAGTGCCTAGTGGAACTCTAAACAGAAATTTAGTATCTATCTAGAATTGAGAAATAAAAAACCTATGAAGGAATATGCATCAACTGGATTGAAAAATCTGTTATTGGTCACACTAAAAAAAAACCAACCAATAATGGATTCATTGTTGAATTGTGTTGTTTCTGTTGAACAGACCTGTTTTAGGAAACAGTGATATTTTATATTTTACATAATAGCCTGACTTTAATTTTCAAAATCAGTGCCTGTGAAATTTGCAATTGATAACTTGTTTTTTAGAATCGCAGAATAATCTGGACTGGCTGGTAATATGGATTTATGCAGGTAAAGAATGATTTGTTCAAACAAAGTCAAAATAATGCCTCTAGAAACAAGAAGTGCAGGCCTTATTTTCAGAGAGCTCCTGAATTCTTGACTGAGGAAAACAGTAACTATAGAGGGGGCTTAGGGAGTCAGAGAAGAAAAAGCAGTTCTTCAAGAGCAACCAGTTTGACAAATATTAGTTCAGTCTCTGGCTGTGAAATAGTGCAGGAAAGACTAAAAGTCAGCATTTAGTAGAAAGACTAAAAGACATGTTTTAATCTGTGAAATCAATACTGGAAGTGTTCTCAGTGATTGATGTTGATAGTTTAAAAGTGCAGAAGAGCAGGAGAAGATGTAGAAAAATATCACATAAATATTGCTTGAGGAAACTGCAGAAACCCCTGTTTATTTCATCGATAGCAGCCTTAAGTATTACTTGGTATAAGATGCATAAATTCCTTCAGATGGGGAATAAATATTGGGTGCTGAAAATATTCTGTTAAAATAAATGTGTTTTTGAGAGCTGGAATGGATCACATGTCATTACATAGGGAAATATCTCAAGGAGTTTAAAGTTTGGTAATAACCAAGCAAAATCTGATCCAGTAAATCCTAGGAACATGTGAAACTCTGGGGTGACATATTTTGCAGGTAGTCAGAGAAGTGGTGTGAGGAGTACAAGTCCACCTGTGTTGTAGTGGACACAGATGAGCTAGTTTGGGATATGGCAATTCCCAGACTGAATTGAGATTGTGTAACTCCATAATTTTAATTCCATAGATCTCCTCTTTTGGTGAAGAGTTTGATTTTTTAATTATTAAAAAAATAATAATTATTATTTCAATTATTTAATTTGTTTCCTTTTTAAATAGTGGATGGTGTTTGTTTTGGGAGAGAAGTGGTGTATAAAAGTTACAGGCCAGTTTTTTGGTGGTAAGGAAAGGTCCATCACTGATAAATATCTTGTGTTATGCACTTTGGTTATGATTGAACGGGGGAACTTTAGGTATGATGATAATAAGTTCAATTAATATAATAAAAATCATTGCCTTACTGGGTGATAATATACACATATTATCCCATAGAGCACAACCTTAAGCTCTCAATTCCAGGCTGGCTTTGGAGCATTTTTTCTTGGCTGTGGCAGCTGTGTTTTTCTGCATTTTATTATTGTTGACAGGGTGCAGAGCCTGTTCTCTGCTCTGCCTTACCCAGATCTCCACAGTTGTGTGTCATGCTGGAAGAATAAGAAAGGCTCAAGATGACCTGTAAACTATTACATGTTTATGGTGCAAGTTTTGTAAATACTTCTCAGTCCAAAACAGTGATTGGCTGGAAGGGAAGCTTATGAAAGGCATGAGAACAGCAAATAGAGTAAATAGAGTGCTTTATAAAAGGAAGTGCTGAAGAACTGTAATTACCATATAAATAGATTTTTTTTTATTGTTACTGAAGGAAGGAACATACTCCAAATCTGGAAGCCAGATAACATGGGCCTAATCTAATTTAGGTGCCTGTAGCTGAGATTGTAACATGGCACTTCTTCTATATTCAAAGTGTATTTTGATATTTTAGAGTAAGATTCTTCTGACTGGTTTTAGAAATATACTTCCAGGCAAGATAAATTGTATCTTATTGACTAGGTCTTTATTGACTGTAATGAAATATAGATGAAATGTAGATAACAACAATGGACACTGATGAATCCTATTCAAGATATGCATTCAGAACACCACAGGCAGTGCAATATTGCACATTTCCATCAAAAATGCATGTACTTTCTAAAGCTGTAGTGAGAAAATTATACCCATTTCTCCCAGCACAGCAGTATGAAAGTTCATGCACTTGATTAATTGAGAAAAAAATCAAATGTATTGTATGGTTGACTGATTTATGCTGAAAAAATGCTATTTATCTTTGAACTCTCAGATTGCAGGTCAGACTGGATTGTGTAACTTTTGTTTCAGAACGTTCTGTGCAGATGTGATTGAACAGGTATGTGAAGAGAGAGTTCTTTCAAACAAAAGCTGAGCAGATTTCTCTAACCATTGTCTGTGCTGGATACAATTAATGCAGGCTTGAGAAGTGACTCCAGTCCTAATAAATCACAGTAAGCTTTTAACTGGTATTTTGGAGGGAGGGGAGATAAGTTCTGATGAGTGGTTCTGACCCATCTTCCTCAACTTTCTCCCCTTCAGAAGTATTTTCCCGAAGCTTCCTTCATATACTTTTTCACACATATGTTGAGGCTTATTTATGTATTTCAAAGAAATCATTTTACAGGAAGTACAAGTATTTTTAAGTGACTGCCAACATACCCAGATTAAAATAGACATTGTTTCTTTCACCTTTGTTAAAGTTGCTTGATAAAATAATTAAATTCCAAAAGCCTTTTATTGTTTTTCACTTCTAATATAACTTGTGTATTGAAATTTAATGAATTTATACTTTTTAATGAGAATCTTGAGAACTTTTGTATGAGTTGAAGTGTTAATACCAGGAACATGCAATATATTAAAATAGTAGAGCTTTGATAACTTAGTGAAAATAAGCAATGGGATACTGGTAGCTGCCAGGAGCACTGTGATTTTGCATCAACCAGCAAGTAGGCTTCTATATCATCTGAGGGTTTTAGTCAACACATTTCAAATTTCAGAGAAATTGTTAAAATGCATGGACAAAAGTCTTACAGTGGCTTTCCTAGTTAGTCATGAAAAAAGGAAAGGAATATTTTCTTCTTTATAATGATACTGAAGTATTGAAGCATCTGCATCTTTTCCAATTTTGTGGACAGTGTAACTGTTAATAAAGTTCAAAATGCAGGACTGAAGCAGTTGAAAGAATATTTATTCATGAAAAGTACAAGACATAACATCAATGGACAGGCTGGGGTAGGTTTAAAATGTCCATGGTAGGAGGAGAAACTGAGAACTTTAGAATTCAAAAATAGTAATTTCTGTTGATTTCTACTCTTTTGTTGAGTAGAATAAAAGGATGTGAGCCCCAAGTGATCAGGCTTGTATTGACCACTTGGGTTTCTTCTGGGGTTTTAAACTATTGTTTTTAACACCTTGAGGTACTTTGATGTGTGAGATGTAATAATTGATGTAACATTTTAGAAATGTTTAGTGTTGTGTCAGAGAGTAAAAGAAACTTCCTAAGTGCTGTGTTGTGATATCTGTCCTCCTGATCCATGGAAACTCCATGGAAATTCTGTTTTGATTCTTGTTAATGAATCATGTTTGTATTCAGAACAGCAATTGGGAGTGGAAAAGGTATCCCTCTTTGGTAATTAAAAGTGCTCAGATGCTGTAGTTTGATGTGGTTTCTTAGTTACCCTGTTCCTGCTTTTATGCATGCTGTCTGGTGGTGTCATATGCCCTAAAAGCCATCAGCAGTGCCTTCCTCCCCAGCATCTCCCTCAGTGGCCAGGCAACCAGAGCTCCCACCACACCACCACCCCTTCTCACAAATCGCCACCAGAAAATCGCGCTTTCAAGCACTGTGTTTATAAACACACCTGTGAAGTCATTAAATATGCATAGGGTAAGTCACTTTTTGGTAAATAACTGGAATTGGTAATTCATTGAGAAAAGTAGAATGAAGGCCTAATAGAGGTGGAGCACATAATTTTGCCAGGATTAAGCTCAAAAATTTTAACTGAAAGATGCAAGGAAGTGTAAACAAACAAAGGAAGATACTTCTGCTGAAATTTTATTGTAAAATCCAAATTAGCATCTTCATGTTATACCCATAGCATGATTGACTTTATTTTTGCAAGCTTAATTTTTTTTTGTCTTGTTTTGTTTTGCTGGTGTTAGAAATAAGGCTGAATAACACTGAAGGATGAGCAAGCAGTACTTTCCAGCTTTTATCTACCTTCATACAGTGCTTGAGAATGCTACTTCTGAGCCCACTTTATAGAAGGATCCCATTTCAGATATTTCTTTTTACTGTTTTTTTCAGTGATTGGTCTTGGCTTCCATATCTCCCAACTAGCCTCTCTGAGAAGCTTACATATAGGAAACATACATTTATATATAATTTTCAGGGAAATAATCAGGAAAATTAAATAATAAATAAATCTTTTTGCAATACAAGATGAATTAGAAAAAAGCTTTAGAGTTATTTGTTACACACATTCAGTTTGTAATTAATCTCAGACCTCTCTTGTACAGCTAAATATTTTTTGTTGTAAGGTCTACTATATGAATGGAAACATATGTCTTGAATTTAAACATTGAGTTCTCTTACTTTTGTTTCCTTTGGTAATATTTAGTGGCTTCTCTTCGTAGTTCATGTTAGCTTCATTCATTTTCTGGTTTTCTGCATGAAACAAGATCCTGCACACAGTAAGATAACTGAGTCCTAAGGAGAAGCATGTCCATAGGTGCTAGTAATGAAATTAAATCTTTATCATTTTCAGTATATAGTTTGCTTGGACTATAAATTAATTAAAGCACTATGCAATTCTGTAGGACTTCTGGTTTTTGGACAATAAATCCATCTCTGTATTTTTTTATTTGTCTCCTGTGTTACAGTTATTCCTTGACTTGGTGCTCATATATTTTTTTCAGTGACAGAATCATTGAAGTCAGGACTACTAATAGACATTCCATCAGTAGCAAGAAATCTGTATGGAGTTTGATTTCTTTTTAGAAGAAAGTTTGGGGTTTTTTTTCCTAGTAGCTCTTACATTAAATTAACTGATAATATGTTCCTCTTTTGCTTTTATCTGTAATTTGAAGTGTCAGTCTGTCTTTTCATGGATTAGGACACATGTTCCATTAACTTTCATGCCTCCCTGGCAGTCTTGATAATGAAATGATAGATGTGGAAATAACAATGAGAGATAAGTATGAGAACTTTCCAGGAACACATTGTACTAACGTAATGCCATACATGAACAGTCTGATATTTTTCTTACACTGTAAACTTAAAAAAAAAAAAAAAAGTCTAGGTAGAATGGTGGGGTTATATGAATCTATTTTAATTTATATGTGCTATCACATATTAATGAAAATGTTTATAAGTTTCATAGGTAAGGCATAAATTATAATATTACAACTTATGAGTTAATAAGAGTTTCAAGTGCCTAATAGAATCATAATTTTACAGTCATTTATAGCTTAGAACTCTCACATTTTGCATAACAAAAATTGCCTAAAATACCTCTAGTGACCTTGACTGGGAGATTTCACAACAGTGAATTTGGATTTATTCCAAATTCTATTACTATTTTGAAAACAATAGAAGCTACTCACATCTGAATTTCTTAAATGGTAACCTATAGTTTCAAATGACTGAAGACTGAAACATTACTAATATAATTTCTCTCTGTGTGGTCAGCATTCTCGAGGTGCTTTGTTAGAATAATTAGAAACCATGGATTTACAAACCATGTATCTTTATACAGCTGTCCTCAGTAAACATAAAATGCATTGTAGTTCAAAATCATGGATTCTGAGCAGCAGCACTGACTGCGGCAAGACATTTGCCTTTTCTGTGAAGTCCCATTTCTGAGTAACTACCAGCACTGCTTAGCATCTTTGTTGAGGATCAACAAGTTTGCTGATGACCCCGAGCTGTGTGGTGCTGTCAACAGACTGGAGGGAAGGGATGCCATCCAGAGGAACTTCAGCATGTTTGAGAGGAGGGCCCATGTGAATGTCTTGAAGTTCAACATGGCTGGGACAATTTCAAGCCCAATTCAGGCTGGATGGAGAATGGATTGAGAGCAGCCCTGAGGAGAAGGAATGTTTGTGAATGAAGCTTGACATGACCACACAGTATGTGCTCAGAAAACCAACCACATCCTGAGCTGTATCAAAAGCAGCATGACCAGCAGGTTGAGGGAAGTGATTCTACCTCCCTGCTCTGATGATACCCCCAATGGAGTTTGGCTGCATCCATCTGTGCAGCCCCCAACATAAGGAAGTGGACCTGTTGAACTGAGTTCAGAGGTCTGGTGCACCTTTCCTATGAGGAAAGGCTGAAATAGTTGGGATTTTTCAGCCTGAGGAGGCCTTACAGCACCTTTTGGTACCTACTGGAGACCTGCAAGAAAGCCAGAGACTCTACAAGGGCAGATAGTGATAGAACAACGGGGGAATGGCTTTAAATTGAAAAAGTATAGATTTAGATTAGATATCAGGAAAAAATTGTTTATTGTGGTGGTAATGAGACATTTGAATCAGTTGTCCAGAGACGTGGTGGATATCCTATCCCTGGAAGTGTTTAAGACCAGGTTGGGTGGGACTTTGAGCAACCTGGTCTAGTGGAAGATGTCCCTGCCCATGGCAGGGGGTTGGAACTAGATTGTATTCAAGGTGACTTCCAACCCAAACCATTCTGTGGTTCTATGAACAAGATACAGACAAAAAATAATTTAAAAAAAGAAAAGACATAAATCCTGTTTTGAGAATTGTTATTCCTGTAAATATCTAAAGATAAATTTACTGTTGGTGCACAAATCTGTGCAATCTCTCCCCACAATGTACACACCAGTGGTCTGTAGAATGCAGCAATGGAGGCTCTGTGGTCTTTAAATTATTAGTTGAAAATATGTGGTAGTACCTCTTTAATGTAAGAATTGTCATTTACTCTGTACTGAGAGTAAAACTGGTGAATGAGTGCAACCTCATCAGAGGTCTCAAAAGAAAGTTTCTGGTGTGAGAAATACCTATGGGAGTCATTTATGATTATTGCAAACATGAAAATCTCTGTTCAACAGAAAGTCACTGAAGAAGAACTTGAGCTAAAAGACAGAACAAACAGTGTTATGGTAAGAAAACTCTTCAGGTCAAAAGCACAGCATTTGAACAACCAGGCCAGTGCTTTGTTCTAAAATTAAGTAAATGCATAAAAAGGTGAGATTTGGACAACCTTTTTTTTTTTTTTTTGGCTGCAGAAGGTGTTAGAAACCTGAACTTCCACAAGACAGTTTGGACAAGCTACCTGTTGATTTTGCATAATTTATAGCTGCTGAACATGAATGTACTACAGGTCCAAAAGTAAATCTTCTGAGAATTAGTTTTCAGAAAGAAAATATCTGATGTGTGTTCAGTCTAATCTTGCCCATAATTGAACATTAGCCCTCAGAGTACACTGAAAAACTTAGTAAGTTTTAAAATGCTGTGATGGCAAGTAGGAAGTTTTCAACTGAAAGTATCAGTCTTTTTAGTCAAAATATCTAAAAGTAACCAGTAATATGACATCCTTCTGAGGTGTTCCACAAAAAAAAGGTTTTCTCAGCTGTTCTTTTGGTTAATCTTTTCTCATTGTGTTTTTCTTTTCAGATGTATTATTTTTGGTAAAAATAAATTCTAGAGTTTTATCAAACTGAAAACATTGAGCTATGATGATAGATTAGGTCACTTTACTATAACACAGCTTTTCTGTTGTGAATTTATTTGTGCATATTTACTTGAGCTTGCTGGGTCTTAGAGCCAATATCTAAGCAGTCTTATTAAACATACTGTGTTCACCTCAATATGGAGAAAATAGGTCAAATCCTGGCATTATACTGTGACTTCATTAAATTTGAATTCTGTCTTTCTGCTGCCAACAAATTTAACTTGAAAATATTTAGGGTTTACCACCTTTGCTAATGTTGAGAGAGCAACTTTAGCTTCAAGCTTATTGTGCATTTCTCTAGTCGTGTTACATTAAATGAAGAAAGGATTTTGCTCTGCTTTATTTTAGAAAATATATTGTGCATGTTAAGTTCTGTTGTTTATTACTAGGAGTTGAGTTTTGTCCATTTGGGTCGGGTTGCTGCCAGGGAAGTCTAACCCTTCACCAGTGGTATAGGTAAGGTGAAAAGATGTCCTTAGCTGGAGAGTAATGTAAGGTAAATATGTAAGTACTGTGGAGCCCTACTTTGTAAAGCCAGGAGCAGCTGGCTTTACATATATTCAACCCTGTGGTAGTGTAATAATGAATGGAAAGCAGAAGGTGGAAGCTAGAGCAGTGCAAGAATACCCCACCCTGCACATCAGCCTGAAGGATCTCAGAGGTCTTACCTTGGTTTGGCCACAGCCAGCGTGCTTATTTGTAAAGGAGAAACCTTTGTGGCTTCACTATGGAGAAATGTGCTGTCAGCTCTAAGGAAAACTGTTGGCCTCAGAAATTACATGGAATGACTGAATGCTGTCATAAAAACACTTCATGTCAGAATATGAAAATATTGCTTATTTGTGCTGAAAATAATCATATTCCAGATGTTTTATACACATTCCAGACATTATACTTCTGTGTACTGAAAATAACTGCTTGACAACATATTTTGTAGATAAGTACATAGTAAACCTTGCTTCCCTTTCCCCCATGGTGTATCACAGATGGAGTAAATGGGGCTGTAACTCCCCTGGGTTCTTAAAAATGCACTGCCTTAGTTCAGATGCTGTAGCTGCATCATTGCCTTGCTACTAAAACTGTCGGACCCAGTCTGGCATCCTGGATGCAAAGCCCTGCTAGATTAAACTGACAGCTTTGCTTAAAATCTCTTTATGGATTGTTAATCACCAAAACAGAGGCTATTCTGCAAATATTTACTGGACTGCAAGTGTTCTTATGCCTGGATAATCTGGTAGATTTGAAAGGCAGTGGTGAGTGGCTATTGTGAATTGGTGAACAGCTATTCTGAATTAAGAACCACATAAAATACCAAGGTAGTAGCTGTAACAAGAGTTTTGACTTATCTGATTAAAATTCTTGTCTTTCGACTTGGCATAAGCCTCTCCCTGGGGTTCAAGGAAAGATTTCAGGATTTATTCTTAGAATGATCATTTTTAAATGACAGGAGAGAGGATTGAAGTGAATAAAAGCTTTGTCTAGAAACACTTTGGACGTGTTGAATTTCCTTTTTTATTTATGATGTATGTTGAAACACAGAATACAGTTGGAATTCATGAAAATCTGTCTGCTTCTACATCCACCTTCCTTCTTTATTTTTACCACAAACTAATATGTAAAATGTGGATCTGTGAAATCTGTTTTAAAGATGATTTTTTTTCTCACTTTTTTTTTCCCAGAGGAATTTTCCTCCCCCTTAATTGTTGTTTGGTGCTTTTCTACTTACATAAGTTGATGTAGTAAATTTTAAGTAACCTTTTAATTCAATTGAGGAGTTTGTTTCCTGTCAAAGGATTTGTTTTCAAATCTTGGGTCTAAATCTTTCCTTGCCTCATGACAGATATATAGAGGAAATTAATGTTGTAGTCTTCTTGGAAAGCACACTTAACAGGAAAGGGAGGGCTGTATTTAAAGTGGGAAAGGAAAGTGTTAATTATAATAAGATTTTGATGAACATAGTTACTATTCAGAATTAATCTATTGTATAAATTATATTAAGGAGGTGTCTAAATAGAAGAAATGCAAATTGTGGCATGCAGTAAGATACAAGTTTTGCTAATCTAGTTCAAAAGGCGTAGAAATGTGTTCTTTTGGTACTTTCTGAATCCTGGTGCTGACTGAAAGGTCTGGAAACTTTCATCTTCTTTTATAAAGTTTAATATGCACAGAAAAACACTTCTGCTTTTTTATTTTTGAAATTATTAATTTAGGTAAAGCATTTTCTATGTTCAAAATCCTGCATCACAGCCACAGAAGTCCCAGCTGAAAGCAGTCTAATGGCAGAGGTGAGTGAGACAGCAGTTGAGGGATGCTAGAAAGATGAAAGTAGTTCTTATTTCAGCCACGTGGCTAAGTGCTTTTGATTCAAAGGGATGTCAAGTGAATTTTTTAACCCATACAAATGGATTGCTCTTACAACTGGGCTCCTCTATGCCCTTTCAAAGTGTGAAAATTTCGGAATGCCTTCATAAATTTTGAAGTATTTTAATTTCCTCGGTTTTCCTGACGTGTTTATCAGACTTCCACTATGGTTAAGGTAGCAGTTTGGAATCAGGCACCAAATGAAAAGATATTTTACGCAGGTACTGTTAACACAGACTTTGTGGTAGAGCAGTGTGGTCTCTGAAGACAAGGTGTCTAATGCTGCTCTGACAGAGTGGGAGGTTTCCCCATGCTCCATCCATTTCCAGCCCCTCCCACAGCGGGAGCTTTTAGCGCATCCCGCAGCCCTGCCCGCTGCTGAGCCCGCAGCTCAGTCACTGCCCAGCGTGCCAGGGCAGCGCAGAGCCCTCAGGACTCTCCTTCTTCTGCACTATTCCTTTGTGGGCTGGCTGGAACTTACTGTTACAAAGTTATTTTTGTGTCTCTTCTGCTGTGGACAGCGCAAGCACAGGTCTTGCACTTTTCCGGTGCTGATTTCCTGATTCTCAGTCTGTGCCAGCTCCCACTAATATCAGGACTGGGGCTGTTCCAGTAATTGTTTTGGATGCAGAGCATAGGAGGAGTCCTCGATTAAGCTCATTTTCCCCAGTTAACCTTTTATTTGCTGGTCCATCTTCTAATTGCATTTTGTTTACATGACCTGTAGATATGGTATCATTACAATATAACTATGAAGTTTACATATTAAAAAATTGCTTTGATCTTTACTGACTAACTGAGAGGCAGACATACTCCTGGAGATTTAAGCTTCCAGATTTCTGCTGCTAGCAATCTCTCCTATTTGGGATTTGTATTTGGAGAGCTATGTTTTTAATAAACTGTCAGTCTGACCAGCTACATGTAGTGAATGTCTGGATGTAATTTCTTTTGTTTTGCTATTTTAACCTCTGTTAATGGACTGCCAGGTATAGTTGAGTTAGTAGCTAAAGGACTCGTAACTGTTATCTTCAGTAATATTTAGTGTTAGTTGTTTTATTACCACTGTGAACAGAGTGGATGAAAGTGAGATAAGTCTTGTACTTTTTTGAAGTGGGAGGAGTTCCACAAAGATGTTCCATTTACCTCAAAATGTGCTTCTTAATGTAGTAAAATTACATTGTTCCCCTCTTAAATTAAAGGCACATCTGAAATGTGAATTTCACAAAACTCAAGGATTTTTTTCAATGATTTCAAAATTTTAATTTGCACTTTAATTTTTATGAACTGAGTGATCTAAATATATGCTCCTTTTGGGGTTTAAAATTATACAATTTTATGATAATGGTATTACTTAGGTACAAGTTACACTTCTGGTACTGCAGTTCACATATTTTAATTTACTACAGTATGAATTTATGTGTCTGTTAATGTTGTGATTTAGAAATGGTGTTCCCACTGAAACATCCCAAACCTTGTGCAGCTTTTACAAAACTTTACCACTAAGCTAAATCCCCTATTCAGAACAACAAAGACAAAAATAACAGTGCACTGCATCAAACATGTGATCTTAAACTGCAATTGTTTCATTTTGCATTTCATCCCTAGAGTGGAAATTACATTAGCCCCATTACCATTATAGTTTGTCTCATTCATCAGTCAGCCACTTGTGACACTGCCTTTTTTCAGGTGACTACAAAAATGAATACTTCTCTATTTTCCTTTCCTTTTTTTTCTTTTCTGTTCTGTGGGTTTGGGGTTTTGTTATTGTTGTTATCATTGTTTTGTGTTGTTTTAGTGTTAGTTAATTGTTTCAAATATGGAAAAAAGAAATTTTATGGATAGTTTCAAATGGGTGGGAGAGCAGTAGATTGGTCTGAACCTGGAGAGTGGGAAAGTGAACAATGGAGGCATGTTTTCATTAGATTAGAAATATTATTCTTTGGAACTCAAGGTGCAAATTATCCTGTGCCATAATGTTCTTTTCAAACACACAAGATAAAATTTGCATATCTAAATTGGATCAGCTTGAATGGGTTTCCCTGCTGTCTCATCCCCTCAGCTACAGTCTTTCTGAAATGGCCTGCAGGTGGATCCAAATAGTAATTTTTAAGTCTATTTTTAAGAGCACCCTAGAAATAATTTTTTTTTTAGTTTTATATTGATTTCTTCCAGTGAACATCAGCAAAATTTCTCCTATGTCTCATCTGAGTATAATCTACATGATAATTAGAGGTTTAAATTTAACTGTGCTTACACTGGCTTTAAGAATAACAATTTAAACTGGCTCAATAAAATCACAATTGTTTCATATTGTTAAAATAGTAACTTTCCCCTTCCCTTTGCCCTTCCCTTTCCCTTCCCCCCCTTTCCTTTCATCTTATATGTAGTGTAATATTTTATTATAAATGTAACAAATTTTGCTATCCAAGGGAAGACCCTGCAGACAATCTTGTTCTACAGTACTGAGCTTTTCTTCTGTCTTTTAAAGGTAGACTCACTGATACTGTACTGATTTATATTTCTGTTCTCCCTTTCCATAAACTCCTACAACTTTGATAATATTTTATTACATTAATCAGGAAGGAAGTGTAGAGATTATTTTCACCTCTACTAAAACAATTGTATTCTTAATAGATTTTGGTCAAGTGTGAGGGGAGACCTCATCATGGTCTGCAGCATCCTCATGAGGGAAAAGTGGAGGGGGAGGCACTGATCTCCTCTCTGTGGTGACCAGTGGGAGGACCCAGGGGAATAGCAGGATGCTGTGTAAGGGGGTTCTTAGGCTGAGTGTTAGAGGAAGATTCTTATCTGAGAGAGTGGGCACTGGAACAGGCTCCCTAGGAAAGTGATCACAGCACCAAACCTGGCAGAGTTCAAGAAGATTTCGGGCACTTCTCTTATATACATGGTGTAATTTTTGGGCCAGGAGTTGGACTCGATGCTCCTTGTGGGTCCCTTCAAACTCAGAATATTCTATGATTCTATTATTCTAAATAATTTCATCCAGCTGCTCCATTTATTTTATGTTTATTTTACAGTATGACTTCTTCTGACGTATCAAGGAGACACAGCAAAAGAAATGATTTAACTTCTGTGGACAACAGGTCTACAGCTCAAAGACAGTATTTTATTTCATGTAAAATAGAAAGTTTTAAGGGTGATATTTTTACAATGTCTCTGATGTATGTAAAAAAATTTGTAGCATAGTCTTAGGCTACAGTGGTTTCTGTGCCAAGGAATGGATGACCTAAAGCTTATGCCAGTTCATCTATGTTTTAGTAGCTGTGCATGTATTTTAAGTGCCAAATTTTGATGTAAGAATAAGGAGTACGCTGTCAAGATGGTCCTTGGGCTCCATTAAAGGAGCAAATAGAAGCAGAAAAGTGCTTGACGTCAACAGAGCTTCTCCAAAGCCTCTGTCCAAGGTGCTGAGGGTTCGTGTTCACCTCAGCACTGTGGGACAGTGCCACGTGTGCTGAGGGACTGGCTCAGCTGGGTGAGCTGTGCTCACCTGCCACCACTGTGCTTATCTTAAGTTTATTTTCTGGGTGGGTTTGGAGTTTAGAGGCTTTTGGTTTAGGTTTGGGTTGGATTTTGAAGTTTTGTTTCTATCTTTGTTGTTGACATTTTGTTTCTGTTTCAGTTTTGTTTCTTAACTTCTTATCTGGTCTGTGTAGAACGTTAGAGTTATAGAAAAGTTGAATTTGGTTTGGTAGTTTTATGTACAGGTGCCTAAATCTCATGTTATCAACACTCTCAATTTGTCTAGTTCAGGTTGGTGTTTCTGTTTCTTTACATAGGAGGTCTGAAGACTCTATTCAGTTCTATAAATAATTCTGATTTATGTTTTGTTGGAGTTTGTTTCTCTTGGTCTTACCCAAGTAATTTTAAACTTTCTGAGAACAGACTAGGATTATTGATGTATCCCATGATGATGATACTCATATATTAGAGAAAAAAACCCCTGTAATCAGTCTTTCTGGATGCAACATCAACATTGCATGGTTTTTTTTGGAGATCACAGTAACTACCTTCTTCCATCTGAACGATATTCAAGGAGGTGTGATTGGCCTAAAGGCCAATGACTGTGTCTGACTCATGGAGCCTACACTGTTACACTACCACAGTAAGAGATTAATGATACTGCTTCTGCAGTACTACACCTTGGATACAACTGGTGAGGGGAATAAGAGAGATTCCAGGGCTTGTTCTTGGACTGTTCTCTTGTTTTAGGCTTTTACGGAATACAGTAAGGTCCAAATGTTATTTCTTTTATGGGGAACATAAAGTGCAGCATTTGGGGAGCAGATTCTGACTGTGTTGTGATGGAGAGAGGAGGAGTTGAACTCTAGGCAAGAGAGTGCTGTTGTGCTCAGTTTGTTAGTGGACCAAACAAGGGAGGATGGGCTCTGTGCAGGAAATCTCACTTGTGCAAACACAAACATGCACATCTTGAAAGTTCCCTGGCACCTGCCCCTCTTAGCACTGCAGTGAGTTGGCACTGAGCTGGGGAGAGGAGACAAGGCAGTGTTCTCTCTAACTGGTCCCAGAGTCAGGCTTTGGGCAGTGGATTACTGACAGCCTGCACTTCTCCAAATTTGAGCATTCTGTATCTGCAAGTTAGTGGGCCTGTGTGTAACCAGAACTTGCCCACAGTCTCCATGTGTGTGTGTTTGTGTGTGTCAGCCACAGACCACCAGTGCAATCAGCCCATGGTGGCAGTGGCTTGCACCTTTCCTGGCTCTCAGGTGATATTCTGTCACTGCTGATTCATGGCCTGTTACTGATGCTCATAACACTTTAACATTTCCAGATGTAACAACACAGAAACATGTTGTAGTTCTAAGAACAGAATGAGTAGAACAATAGTTTTGAATATTACAATGGTTCAACTTCATTTATATACCTACATATGTTAACATATTATGTTCACCAAATTATAGGTGTGATGTTTGACTTGCTATGGGAAGTCTTAGGCAATATGCCATCATAGTTTAATAATCTGTAATGAAGTTGTAATGAATTGGTAAATTTTAATGAAATTACTTGCTGTTGTCTCTCTGGTTAATCCTTAGTCTTTTAAATTGCATTTGCTGTTTATAATCCAATGTGTTTCAGTAGAGCAGACATGTGCTAAGTGTCATTTCTCATCTTTTAGTACTTAGTGTTTACCAGCAGATAGAACATGGATTATTAGTTCATTAGGGAAAATCAGGGTACAGAAAAGTTAATTAATAATGAAAGAGTTGCTTCTGTGTAAGACAAGAAATACCTTCAAAGTTTTCCAATAATCTTTGTTAAAAAATGGTGTGTGTGCTTTGCAAAGAAATCATTTGTTCTGCAATAGTGAAGCTAATTATTCTCAGCACACACTAGCTATGTCAAATTGCAAAACGAACATCAGAGTCTATATGTTGTAGGAATTAAAACACCATCAGTTGAGTTAATGAAGAGCATACAATGAATATGATCTCATTTTTGTAATGCAGTTTAAGTGAAAGCCTTTTAAAGAACTGTTGCAAAAATCATAATTTAGGGGGGGAACAAACAATAAAGCAAATGTTTGCTATCTATTTTAATTACTTTCTGCTTAGAGGTATGCATTAGGTTTATTTATTGTTTGATTTCAAATTATTTCTCTTAAATGTTTTAAGAATACAGTGGATAATGATCCATTCTGAAATCAAATGAATAGTCTTCTGTATTCCATTATACAAAGCCAAAGAAACTAATTTTTGATTGTTTCATTGTGATATCATGTGAAGATCACTATTTGAAATTATAGATTAGCATAAGGATGGGAATCTGAAACAGGATATGAAACACAGAAGAGAAGGGTAATTAGTGCAATTTTATTTTTTTGTCAAATGGGAAAAAATAAGAGTAGATTTCTGAATTATGTATCAATCATGTGAATGTAGTGAAAATGCCATCCCCTATTAACATTTCAATTATTTTTCTTTTTACAGAATTTTTTAAAAAGACAGCACTATGAAAATCTCTCTGTAATAGATGATCTCCTTGAAACTTTTTAAATGTTTAGTGGAAAGAAGATGTTTTGTCCTGGCCAAAGATAATAGCAATTTTTGTCTTGCATACATGTAAGAGAGATTGGAAGATTTTTTTTCCTCCTTTCTGTCAAAGATTCAAGATGTGTGGTTCATCCCTGTGTCAAAACTATGTGTGCACCTAGAAAACTTAGGATATGAAGTCAGAAGCCTCAACTGTTAACAGAAGCAGGGAACCTTTATTGTACTTCACCAGTGCCTTCAGATATGAAAACTAAGTCTTGGGAGCTTAAGGGAAGTCCTGTCTATGATTATACTCAATCTCATTTGAGAGCTTCCAACCCTATTTTAGCTTGTCCTGTTAAAAATAAACAAAGATAAATCAGGCTCAGGAAATGTATATGTATTCAAAACTTGAGGGAGAATTTGCCTATCTGCAAATCAAGAAAAACTTTTCTCAGAGATCACTGCAATCAACTCAGTATAGTTAAGTTTTATATTAAAAAAAACTTGATTCAGAAGGTTAGAAATCGAGCATTTTTTTGACTATCAGCCAGCCAGTTATTGACAAAGGAGGATTTGGTGTAGACATATGCATGTTTAAAGTGTTTGACACAATGGAGTTCTTTCCTGAATCCTGTCAGTATTTTACTTTGCTATGGCAACCCTGTAGATTCACAGGAGATGAATTTACTGGATTGCAGCCTCTTTTAGCCTAAGCGAGGTACAATGTGTCCAGCTACCCAGTGAGTTTCAGTATTTAAGATCTGTTCAAAGAATGTAAGATATTTAACCTCCTTTAGATAAGACCATGTAAAATAATCAGATTTGGGCAAACTTCTACTTATTTTATGGTTTTTCTTGTATACCTGTAGAGAGAAGAAAGGATTAAAATGATCTGCGGATTTAACGTTCAGTTATCCTCCAAGGTTTCCAAAGCAGGTTGCTTATAATGGTTTCCTAACAGGGTTTGGAGGAAGCAGAATATATTTTTTGTTTTATTCATGTTTCTTCATGTAAAAGTCTGAATGACTTGGTTTTGTAATTGATAAAGAAAAATACTAAATAGTAATATACTAAAAATAGTTTTTGTACATATTTAAGGATTGAAAATACCTCTTGAGTCAACCTGTCTGATGGAGACATTAATATTTGAGCATATGTAGAAGTGTCTGCAGGCAGTGGGTGGAGGTGGACCTGGTGGTGAGAATATTTTAGCAACATATTGCAAATATTGCTATTTTCCTTTCACTGTGTGGGATGTCTCAGAAAAGTAACCTTATACTTAGGCACTGATATATCAGCCAGCCAGACAACTGAAGTTGTGTGTTGTATCTGATTTATATATGGGGGCTAAGAGAGTTTAAGCTGACATAAGTTGTGTTAGTATGTAGTTAGCAAATAATTTTAATATGTGCATTTAAATCAATAATATGAAAGAATAATAAGTTATTTTTTATCCTATTGATAGAGCTAGGAAATAGATTTTTATGAGACATTTAACTTTTGCTTTGCACATGATGTACCTTTTTTTGCCCTGGTAAATCATGTCCATCTATTTACCTGAACTCAGGTTGTTGTTTTACCTGAACTCAGCATCATTCAAACATTGCCATTGTGGCTTCAAAGTCACACTTCAAATTTTTAATGCTCTCCACCCCACTTCATCTGTGTAAATTAAATTTCCTTGTCTCAGGGAAATCATGCTCATCTAGCTGGCTAGTAACAACTGAACTGCATGCTGATCTAGACACAACTGCTTTGCAGGTTTCTATAATATTTCAATAACAGTTGAGTCACTGAGTCCTCCACACCATTTCTTCCTTCAGTGAGCAGCATATCAAATGAAGCTGTCTTATATTCTGCAGAGAGTGTATAGATGCAGCTGTCACTTATTTAGACCAAGGTTAGTTTTGAGTCTCACGGGAAAACCTGTGGAATTACCAGAGCTCCCACTAACAGTTATTTGGAAAACTTATTTTTTTCTATTTTCAGATACACAAATGTAATAGTGATTGGAGAAAACTGGCTATATTGTATTTTGTCATCATAGGGAAGAAAAATGGTGCCAAATTTATGAATGTTTTTCCCATCTTGAAAGCGTCACATCACCTTAAGCTGGGTTTGATCCCCTTTAATGAGGCTTTAGTTTTAATGCTAATGCTGATAATTTAGAAAGCATTGTTCAGCAGCACTCAGAATGTACTAAATGCATCGTGATGTATATGCAGAAAATGCAATTATGCAGAAAATGCAATTATATGTGGTTGTGATAGCAGCTATCCTATGCACAGGTTTGGCTGCTTGCTTTCTCTTTGCCATAGAAATACTGGTGCAATGAAATAGAGGTGAGGAGAGTGCTCAGCAGCAGAGGAGGAAGAAAAGGCAGCACTTGGGGGAATGGGAGGTTTTGTTAACACAGCTCAGCATTTTGCAACTAGTCTGTGTGTTCTGAAATGATAACTTGCTTTCATTAATATGCACTTAGAATTTGATAACTTGTGGCCTTCCCTATTTAGGTTTACTTTTTGCATTGTAGTCTGCTCCAGAGTTGACATTAGTGAGTGACCTGTAATTTTCAACAGTAAGATGGATCAGTAGGAACAGATTTGCCTTCACCTCTCAGTTAAAGCAACTACCACAGAATGGAAGTACAAGAGATGGAACACACTTGTGAAGTTTCAGATAGTATTAAAGGGAAGGCTTTATTTTGAGATACTAACTTTAGTGCTGTAACTTTAATTATAACCTAAGATTCTGCAAAGTATTATTATTAATGATAAAATGGAGTTCTTTCTTAGGGCTTAGTTAGTTAGCAAATCCCAATTGAACCTTATTTATTAATTTAAAATGGTTTAGATCTCACCTCATCTGACCCTGTGGCTGAATGGTGTGAGGTACATTAATCAGTTTACTGAAGTTATACTCCTCTTGTTTATTGATGTGTTGAAGCCAGCACAAAACACACAGCTGTACTTTTGGACAGCTAAATTAGGACTCTTAAGAAGTTAACAAATAATTAAAAGCTATTTCCACCTATATTGTGTTTATCACCACTACTGACTCTGTGCATTTCTGGAAACCACTAAATGTATTGGTTAAGTTAAAAAAAGCTGCACCAATGAAACAGCTCACTAAAGAAATCAGCCTTGTTTAATTTTCTTATTAATTTGTATTACTTAGCTAATTTGAGAATTGATAACAGATTGCTTGAGTGATTTATGGCCTGAAAAAGAAGACCAACATTTCTCTCCTTGAAAATGGAAATTGGCTTGTCAGACATTTAGATGAAGAATGATCAATCAATAGGATTTTAATAAGGAAAAGGTTTAAAATTGACTGAAGGTGGCTTTTGTTTAAGGTGATTTGGTATGTGCATATTACTAAGCTCTCCCTGGAGAGGACTTTCAAAGGCAATAATGGGCACTGATTTTCTTTGTTTATTTCATTCTCTTTCTGTTCCCCTTGCCAGGGATTTCAGTACTTACCTCTCCATTGTGTCTTTGAAATCTTCTGCCTGCTCTTCATATCCTGTGAATAATTTTACTTATTTACATTTACAACTATGAGTTTTAACCACTATTTTTTTTCTTCAGTGAGCCTCTTGTCTAGATAAACATTTATTTTCAGCCTAAGTTCATGCTAGACATGGGGGCTAGCTGTTCCCATTGATTTTAGGAACAAAATTTTAAAAGTACATGCACTCATTGGAGGAATGGATCTGACTTGGAAAGACCCATTAAAATCATGTATTTTGGTTACCTTTTGGAAAATCTGGTATAATGTACTTGGAGTTAAAAACTGGTTCTAAATGGCAGCTGTGGTCAACTGGGTTGGTTTGTTTTTTCCATTAGTGAAGTCCTTATGTCCTTATTGGGCTTTCTGAAACTGATGCATCTAAAATTAGATTAAAAATGCTCCATTCTGTGTGCTGTCTCATTCACATACCTGTACAAACTGTAGATCCATGGCTAATGCATTAACAGAGTAAAGAGTATACAGCATACCCACACAAATTCTGGTTGTCAATACTTCCTTGCAGGTTTTTTTTTCTCCAGTTAGTTTTCTTATCTCGATTTCAGCCAAGAGTTTTCTTGGCTCTTCTTATCACTATTTTCCAAGCTTTCTATCCTAGTTACTTACCTTCAAAAGGTTCCACTTTTGTACCCAGTCATGTTTTGCTGCCCTAGTAAGCAAGTGCATACTGGTGCCACAGTTACAGAGGAGGTTCTGGTTTGTGCAGACTTCTCTTTGGAGGTTATGATGAGAAGAGCACACTGATCATTCTCACTGATCATTGAAATAAAGTTCAAGATTTTCCCTAAAATAGGGGTTACCAAAAGCTTTTAAGGGAACAATTCACTATTTTCCTCATGCCTCTTTTTTTTCTCCCCCTTTTTTATTAAAGCAGAAAAAGTCATGGAGCCAGTTTTGATCTTCTCAGCCAGTTCTCATCTTCAGATAGGATCTTCTTCATGCTGTTGAAGCAATGCAATCATTGCAGAAAGGACAAAGTTTATTCACAGAGTTTAAGGCCAGAAAGTAGAATTAGACAGTTTAATCTGACCTTCTTCAGTTTTTGGACCATTACATTTCACAGTGATACTGATGTATTTAGCCCAGTAGTCTTTGGTTACATTATCAAGTCAAAAGTAACATTTTTCTTGAAAACAAACAAAGATAGTAAATACACTTTTTAATCAAGTATCTTGATCCGAAGCTGGGTGCCCTCCTTGATTCATTGATTTCTTACTTGAATTCCTCTAGCTTGATCTCCCAGCAAGCAGTTCTAGATATACTCCTGGCTGTACCCCAGTGTGCTCTCCTTACAAAGTGAGTTTTCTATGTAGTTTCTTGCTTTCTATGAGTGTTTCATGCCAAGGAATTTTTTTTTTGCCTACTAAAGGGATCTGCAAAAAAATACAACATCCAGGTTTAAAAAAACTTTTGGTGTTTCGTTTTTTTTTTTTTTTTCCAATTGAAACCCCCATCCTATGAAAGAATGGCTAGGAAAATGTCTAGATGTGAAACAGATTAAAAACCAAACAAACACCACCCTTCCTCCCCCAGTATAATAAAACAGTAAAACGATAACCTTAAAAAAAGATAAATCAGTCCAAGAATTGCTGTCTTACCTTAATAAAAGCAAAGCATTTATAAAATCAGAACGAGATGATGAGATGTTTCTAATCATTCATGTAAGTAGAATTTCCGTTAATTTTTTGAAAATAACTTTTTCTTGTATCATTCTTTTGTAGTAATCAGGAAACACTGAAGAGTTTTAGTGTACAATATTAATATACTCCAGTCACTTTGTAGAAAGAATGCTTTTGTACTTCTGTGCACCTCACACATATGACTCTTAAAGTTCCTAATTTGTTCTCCAAATCCATGATCTAAAAGAATGAAACAAATTTAACATACAGGCATCATGATACCTCTAATGTTTGCAAAAAGAGTTATTCTGGGAAAACTGTAAATAATTGTACTATTTTTATGAAAGAGTCTGCATTGGTTTGTTTTAAAAATTATAAGTTTACAAAGAGGATATGGCCTCTTACCTGCTATGAAAGTAAAAGAAATGTGTAATAGTGTATTTTGACGTGGTCGAGTGTGACACCTAGAGGCCACACGTTTAGGGTTCCTAAAGAATAACTTCAGCTGCAAGTTTTGCACAGCACGTGTAACTTGGGACTTAGAGACTGGAGCAGGCATATTCTGAAAAACTAACATAATTTTTTTTTTTTTTTTCAGATTTTTCATGTTTAGCATAGTTTTGTGGCTTCCCTGACTAGGGTCCCTAGCATTGATACAAAGAAAAATAAGAGACTGTTTCTGAGTCTGGTAAAGAGATTTTAATGCTGTGCAGCAAAGATTAAAAGAGCCCTGTGCAGCTTATTCCATCCTGAAGTACTCAATATCTAATCAAATTCCTGCAGGTCCTATCAGAGGAGAATTATAACAATATACTTGTGGCTATAGTAGAATATCTTCATGAAAGTCAGGCTCTCACAAAATGCAGAACTAGAATTTTTGCCAGGGAATGAAGAGAACAAAAGCTTCTTTTAACTGTTATGTGAATTATTTAGATCACGAGTATTAAAAGGAAACATGTGAAGGAACACACTTCACCTTCCTAGCTTCTTCAGAAGCTAGGGGTCCAACCATATCACTACATCCCATGAAATGGATATACCCAAGGGCCTCCTACATCATACAGCAACAGAACCAGATCAGCATGTTACAAATTTAGAATACTTTTCAGAAATATTTGGTACTCTATTATTCAGTGGGCATTGGCTCTAATAAACTCATAGTAACTGTACAGCTAAATGAATAGTATATAGGGGACTTACTTTTTTTGGCAATATCTGTAATTTTCATACCCAGGAGAGGGGGAAAAGTCTTGGAAATCAATCAAAACTAGCTCGCTTCAGATGAAGAGGACTTTGGCTTTTCTATACAAGAAATAAAATGTTTTTCGGTCTAGAATCTGGGCTATTCTAGTGCTCATTCTGGGTTTTATTTTGTGCTAGCCTAGTACTAATGCAGCACAGATGGTTTAGTGGGGAACAGTTATGGAGCTTGTAAAACGTCTTCTACAGATCTACAAAAATGGATGGAAACCTCTAAAGGTAGAAACCTTTAGATTGGTTTAGATAGGCTTGACCAGTCTGAAATTAAAGGCAGATGAAAATGATACTGAACACTTTGTTGTGTATTGCTTACTCTAGCAACAAATGTGCTAAATAAATATATTTAGTAGTCACTGCATGCTCTTTGGCCTTACTATATGTAGAAATACAGCATCATCAGTATATAAGACAATATGATCCTGAAGCTTTTATTCATGGCTTTTCACATAAAGAGAAGGGTGCTGACATGGGATTGCCTGGTAGCAGATGTATACCACCAGATTGATTCTACACTGAAATATGCATCTTGTTATCATTTCTCTTTCCAAAAAATAAAAGGTATTTCATGCTTACTTTGTCATTCTCTAACTCTTTAACTAGGAAATGTGAGCAAAGCAATTCCAATATTTCATGGCTAATTCTATGTCATTTTCATAAAGGTCTTTTAGGTTGGTCATACTTTTTGCAGAAGAATGAAAAGGTACTAAATTGTCAATGGTTCGTGTGAGTAGTTTACAGGCTTCTTGTAGCTGTTGTGCCTCATATAAAATAATAGGATTATTAAATTTAGAAAAGATCTTTAGGCTCATGGAGTTCAGCCACTGACCTAACTCTGCCAAGTCCACCACTGAACCATATTCCCAAGTGCCCCCTCTATGTCTAAATAAATAATTGTATCTCTTGAGGCTCGCATATTGGTGCTCTAAGGGACAACAATGACACTATTAAGTTTGTGATATGGATACTACTGTCAATTGTAGTTTATTTCTGTGCTTTGTCTAGAGGCTTCTTCTCAGAAATACTTAGCCATTTTTTGGGGAATGTCCAAGCCATAATTATGACTGTTAAGTATATATTACAAGATGTGTTGCCAGTGGGCTGGAAATAGTGGTTGTGTTGTTAACTGGAGGGAAGCCCCATGTTCAATGTAGCAAATAGGAGAGGGTAATAGGGCATCAGATACACTGGGGTGGAAATGGCTAACAGCAGCATTCCCAGAAAGGCACACTGGCAGCCACTGAAACCTACAACCAGGATGTATTCCCTCTTGATTCAGAAGTCAAATTCCTGCAGTTGGGTTGGTGAGGTTGGTGTTGGTGTTTGTGCCCTCAGGCAGCAGCCTCTTCTTTGGCCTGGGATACCACTGCCTTTCCCTGTCCTGAGTAACAGATGAGTGCAGGTACGGCATAAGTGACTTAGCGTGTCCCCAAACCAGCTCCTCAGAAACCCTTTTTTTTTTCCAGACACACAAATACTTTTGCATAATAAATATTCCTTCCATTTTGTCTCTGTGACCTATTTCTGAACAGTTTTGATTCATTATATCTTCTGACAAAAAAAAGTAAATTAATTATTCTTTTGTAGTTCATTGATTTAGTGACCAAAAAAGTGGGTAAACCATAAAAAGTAGCGTGAAAGTGTTTTACTTTAATAATCTATATTTTAGTGGTTTTGAACTATGCAGTCCTATATTTGCATAGATATAAGAAAACATTTGAATGTTTGTGTACGTGTGCTTACCCTCTCTCATGATGCTGCTTTGTTCTGCTGTCAAAACCTACTTTGATTCATTGTGCCAACTACATGGATGATCTGTTCCCTGATGATGTTTCCAGATGATCTGAGTCACGTACAAAATATTCTCAGAGGCTTTCTTTATACATTCATAAAAAATTCTAGGTAGAATCCATTGTATTTAATAAATCTGAAAGGGGTGCCTTTTCCCCTAGTCACTCTATAAATTTGAGTCTTCCTCTGGTGTATAGCCCTGGCTAAAAAGCCAATGTTTTTACTCCTAATTTTTCAAAGGGATATATAAGCTACATACGTTTTAAGTATACAAGTCAATACAGCTATTTTCATAGATTTCCTGAGGTTCTTAAAACTTCTTTAAGCCCTTAGATTCTTAATCCCGTTTTTCATAAATTAGGAAGCTGGCATTATTTTTATTATGTCGAATATTCTCAAGTCCCTCTACACAGCATGTTAAATAATGTGCTGGTGATTAACCTAACCACAGATGTAGCTTTAAAATTGATGTAAATCAATGAACTCAGAAGAAAATTTGTTTTAAATCAGTGTTCTCTCTAGTTCAAAGCAAAGGTTGAAGGGGAGACCATGCTTTCTAAAGTGAATACAGCATGATGAAGCAGAAGTGAATAAAATGTATCTCTTGAAGTGCTTTTAGCTGAGGGTACAAGTTCTCAATCAGGATGCTATAAATTTGTTAAGATCATGGCTTTCTATGTATCCCTTATCAACCTATAATCTCCTGATTGTTGCCTGTTTTTCAACAGCTGAGGAACAGTAATCCACACTTGCTTATCTCTCTTAATCACAGCCTCATGGTGCTATAGCTCCCTGAGCCTTTAATTCCCTCTTAGAGGCGTAACAGAGTGGAAAGTAAACAAAGACGAATTTGCAACCTTCAACATTGCTAATTTGCTCTGATGTCAGAATATTTAAACAGGCAAAGACTTGGGAATTATTTGATCACAACTGATTTTAATCTAATGCATGTGAAAAGGCTGAGTCTGGGAAGGTTGTGCAAAATGACAGGCGTCCCAAGAGAGGTTGACTGAAGGTTTCTTCTTTAAACAACAATAGCTCCATCATTTTTCTGCTCTGGGTCCTGTGCTCTTACTGTGTATTTTTGTTTGCATTTTTAATGTATGTGATATTGTTTTTCTTGAAAATTCCTCATTTGCTTCCCAGTTTATAGGGTGTCAGAAACCCAATCTTTAGGCTTGTAATAATGTCTGTTCACTGCATAGTGGGTGGGAGAGATAGAGATCCCTCTTTAAAAAGCTTTGTCTCTCCCACGTTTCTGTATCATCTTGACAGCCTAATGTATCCTGCATACTTTCATATGTAAAATGATTGATAACTTGATCTTCAAATTATTTTAAATTACACAGTTGACGTTTATGCATGTATATATGTGTACATACTTGCTGGATAAGAAAGGATGTTATCTTGTGTTATATATTATGTGCACACTTCATCTACCACAGAGGTGATGGGCTTACACATTCATACACATTATCATATACACTATTCATCTGTTCTCATAGCAGATATCTATATGCCATTACCTGAAACAGTTTTAATAAATATATGCAAGACAAGGTAGTGTGTTTTAATTTTTTTTTCAGTTTTCTACATTTTGTTCAATTTCCCTTCATAAGGTCTTAATTGCCTGTGTAAAAACCTTCATAAGGTTTAATGCATGTGTAATCACTTTTTTTTTTTTGTTTACAAAATGGTTAACGCAGCATACATAGTATTATCAGGACAAATGTCTGATGCTCTCTTAATTGTTATATATTGGTCTGTTTATATCTGTTCTGGTTGAATGACTTGTGTGTCTGAAGCATGTCTGATGATGATTTCTTCTTTTCTTCTTAGTATGTATCATTTGGGATATTCCAGGGAGAGACGTGTCTGGGAAGCCAGCCTTTTGCAGTCGCTCTCTGCACTGAGATTACGGCACTGGGCTATTTGTGTTTCTCCTCATCCCTGTTTCTCTCTGTCTCTCACTCTCTCCAGCTGGTGTAAATGACTGCTGCTGCCTCCCAGAGCAAGATAACCTGCTCAGTCAGCTGGAGCCCCCTGCGGACAGCTGTCTCGCTTTTAGCTGATGGAAAACTGCTATAAGCGCTGAATGGAAGAGTGTGGAGCAGCGGCCGCACCAGCACGAGGAGCTGCTGCTGCAGCAGCAGCAAGAGCGAGCGAGGACTCTATTGTTCCCTGGTGTTAAACAGTTTTTCCTTTCCAACTGCCATGCACGACAGCGGGAGAGAGGTTCCCAGTCCCGCTCTCCCCGCGAAGAAATTGTGAAGCGGGGAGGCTCGTTGGCGGACGGTTTGGTGGCGGTGCTGCGGGCTTTGGACGCGGCGGCAGCGGGCTGCTGGAGGCATGGGGCTGAGCGAGGGGAGCGCTGCTCGCTGCCCTGGTCCAGGGGCTGCTGCCGTGCCCGCTCGGTGCGTGGGAGTGCTCGTGCTTCTGCTGCTGGCAATCTGGGACGCTCGTGCACAGAGTGAATTTCAAACTTCATCAGTGTATTTGTGGAAGACCGGTAAGTAAGGATGCTGTGAGAACACAACAGCAGTGTGTTGAGTTTTTGTTGTAAGTAGTAACCTTTCTGTGTGCTTTGTCTGTGTGGAGGGGGAAAGTTAATCTAAATAACTAATGTTTACTGGCAGGATTATAGGGGGAAAAAATAGGTCATCTGACAGGAATCCACCATCCAGGCAAATATTGCAATTAAAAACTCCACATTTGCAACTCTGTGGCACTGTTACTGGGATCTCTTATATATTTTCTGTGTCTTCCGAGGTTTTTCATTTTTGTTTAGCAGCTCTGTGTTGTACATAAAGGTCAGAGCATTAGTGCCTGTCCACAATGAGAGGAGCAATTATTCCAGTTGGAGTCAGCATCGTTAAAAGTGCTCTAAACATACCGAATTTTCACAAAGAAAGATGTGATTCAGCATGTCTAATCTTTGTGTCCTGTGCTGACATGTAATATATTCAGCGTGGTAATGGATGGGGAGTTGGGTTTGTTAAATTTAGGTTTGTTCCACAGTATATAGGACACGTGAAAGCTAATGATGGATTAGGTGAAATAATCCAAGTGATGCCAGATCGCATAACCAAAGAGCCAAAGGCAAATAGGCTGTGTGGATTCAGCACCACAGTAGATGGATAATTTCCCCTACTTTGATCCTAATGAGTTACGTGTCTGTTTTAAAGATTGCATAGTCGTAACAGTGTTTCAACCCCAACTCTGCATTAAAAATCACTGGGGAATTTCCCTGTGTCTATTAATAAGTTGCATTAATTAAGGACTTAAGCAGTGATGAATATGTGCATTTTAGTTGTCTTGATACAGTTTTAGTTCCCATGTAAGTAGAATCAAACTCTCATTTAGGAAATTAAAAAATTTCTGACTGGGAAATATTTGACATTGGCTTTGGCAATTAGATTCTTTTCCTGTATGTTACCAGGAATAAAACAATCCAAAAAGTAGTAGTTTTGTTTAAAGACTGATTTTCTATTAAAAGATAATACAGTAATAAGAGAGATTGCAAATTAATCATTTGTCTGAAAAACAACTTTGGGAAGACAGTCTCTTTCCTGGATGGAGGGACACAGCCTTCTGCCACAGCAGCAGATCAATTTACAATTACAGTGATATCCTGAATTTTTTAAGAGGCTCCATCTATCCAGCAGCTCAGAGAGGAGATTAAAAGGAAATTCATTTAAACAAGAAGACAGGCTTTCCAATAACACTAGAAAGAGAAATCTGAAGAAGGGAAAATCCCTTGCAACTTTCACTTCTGACTGAAAGATGGATTACACAATGACTGTGACCTTTTTTTCCTTTAAAACCATTGACAAATTAAAACCAGTTTCCAGTTCCATTTCAGATTTATAAATGTTCAACATATAAAGAGAAGATATATGCATGGAGGTCTATGCAAAGGCACAGTAATTTTATAACATTTTCATAAGGCATTTCACATTTATCCTAAGTTGCTAGGCATCAGCAGAATAAACTCTCCAGCATTTTATTATGTCTTCATTTAACAGTGTAATGGATTGTATTTAAAAATGTTAAAACAGTAACATCATTTGAGGATAATGATAATTCTAGTGAACTGCTACTTAAGAACACGTGCAGTCAGTTTGCTATGGACTTAACTCCACTTACTTTGCACACAGTGCACGTGCTCTGAAGTCAAGCCAGTTAAACCAGCAAGAAGGAAACTGTGTTGGCTTTTGTCTTCTCTCCCCTTTCTCCCTTCCTGGCAAAGGCTGCTCTTAAGAAAGTTTTGTGTAGAACAGGTATGATCCAATTACTTTGCCTGATGAAGAGCTAGTCCTTCCCTTCAGCTTTCCTTCTGTGACCTGTCTCATCTGTTTTGGCTACAGTAAGAAATATTGCAGCCATAACATCAGTGATTAGATGAAAACATGATGAAAAACAAGTAATGAAAAACAAGAGTGGCTCTTTTCAGATGATGAATGACATGATGCAGTGAATAAGACACAGCATCTGTGTTTGGCTTCAAATTAAATTTTGCACTCTTTTTCTTAGCTGTGTATTGAATTCTTTTGTTTTCCCCCCCTCCAGATGTGGGAGGATCTAGAAAGTGAACTGGAAGAATTGCTGGTCAGTGGTCTGAAGTGACATGTAGTATGGGATGTATAGAGTTCAGCTAAAGTACCAGAGAGAAAAGCAAAACTGAACAGTACTGAGTTCATGCACTTCAGATGATATTTTTCTTCTCCTTCTGTGAATGAGAGGTCAGGGGAATGTGTGGCTGAGACTTTGTCAAGGCAATCAGCTTGATTATATGCCTTTTGGGACCTCTTATGTCCATTTTTTGAGAACCATGCTATTTTTGTATTGAATTTAGTCTGTCATCAGCTTTTGTAAGTGCTGTTCATGACTTGCATCTGTCTTGGTTTTATTTCTAAAGGTTTTTGAAATAATGGCTTGGTGTATGCTACTCTGGATCTTCTATACTGGTTTACTGCATTATGTTTTCTTAAGGATGCCCTTGACAATAATCTGCAATGATTATGAGGTTTGAGTTGAGGCATGCTTTCTTCTATAGAATAATAGTTTCCTTTTCTCTTTTGTTTGTTGTTGCTTGTTTGTTTGTTTATGGGGTTTGAAGGTATTTTTTTTCTTTTGTTTTGTTGGAAAGAGGGGAGGAGTGTTCTAATTAAAATCTCAAGTGTTTGCATTCAATCCATGAAAAGCTCTCAGGGGATATGATTTCCTGTTTACTACCATCCTCCTTTCTACTAGCATAAAAATCTGAGGTTATTGCAATACTCAGTTTAACCATTTGGGGGTTTAATTATCTTTGATTCAACAAGGACAATGTTGTGAATAATTTGCTTTGAGCAGGGAGGTTGAACTTATCTCAAAAAACAGTTATGCCAGATCTCATAACCAAAATGAATTATCTCAAAAGTTATCTCCAGAGGTCCCTTCTAATGTCCTCACATCCTGTGATATGGGAGCTATCATAAAATCATTTTTACTTCTCCAACTGAAACTGCTTTGAAGTTTTGGCTTTTGTTACTTTTTTTGATATCTTAAGACAATGGGTATTTGGTGTTCTGGTGTGTTTAATGGACCTTCAGAGTTTTGAATGGCAAATGAAAATAGTTGGTTATAGTTACAAGTGATTAAACTAGGTTTCTCACCAAACTTTCTCATTCCATCCTGCACAGACCTGGTGTATGCATTTTATTCAGTTACAAATGCACAGCTGGTTCATTTTGAGTGGTCACTGGGAAAGCCATCTTGGTTTTTTAACATAAACTAAAGCAAAGGGATGAAACAGCAAGATTTCCAGACTTGAGCCATGGTGTGTATCTCCTTGATCTGAGCTAGACAACAGCAGCTTTTAGCAGCTTGTGGAAGAGAAGCTGTGGTACTGAGGATTGGTGATTGTATTGGTGTGATGTTGACACACACTGCCAAGCACTGAAATTTTTTGTTGAAAAAGATTTTTAATGACATGTTTTGTCCCTGAGTAATTTCCCTTCACTGATTTAATTTGCAATGAGCAGCTGTTTGCTTCAGGTTCTACACTGCTACATGAAACTTTTGTGAGTTCCTTAAATGTCATTTTTATTCTGCCTTAATTTTTATGATTTGCTTTAGAATTTTACTGGATATTATTGAATTGTATCTGAAGGGAAGTTCTCAAGAATGGAGCTGGCTCTTCTCAGTGTTGCCAAGAGGCAATGGGCAGAAACTGATGCACAGGGAGTTCCACCTGAATACGAGGAAGAAGTTCTTCACTGTGCAGGTGACCATGCACTGGACCAGATTGTCCAGAGGGGTTGTGAAGTCTCCCTCATTGGAGACATTCAAGAGCTGTCTGGATTCAAGGTTGTGCCCTGTGCTCTAGGATGACCCTGTTTGTGCAGGGAGGTTGGAGCAGATGACCCACTGAGGTCCCTTCCAGCCTGACCCATTCTGTGATTTTCATATTCAGAGACACCTTATAATCCTGTGATACTGCCCACCATGGGCTAAGATACTGATGTATCTGTAAGTTTTACTGTGAACAATGTGGTGACTGCTGATTCCTAAATGAAGATGCCCATAAAGTTTTCACTTGTTTTACTTCATGTGAAGATACATCTTTTTCTTGGTCTGTCATTTCATCATGCAGGACATATATTTACCATTTCTTTACACAACTGACTAAGCATAGGTGTTTCTTGCCCCATCAGAAGTCTCTTTTACTTCTTTCTACCCTCTCCTTGATTTGTTTCTGTAAAATGAGCTGACATGCTGATCTATGACGTGCTGTTAGTGTTGGGTGTAATGCCTGCCTACAATTACTAATATTTATATATAAATATAGATATATATATATATTATATACTGATTAATTACTGAGGAATTGCACAAAATCAGCAAGGTTTGGTCACATTAAAATTGCATCTTCCAATAGCTTAAAGTAGTGGACATCACACCTTTGAAGTGGAAGATACAGCAGTGGATTAATATCTTGGGAACAAAAAATTTTATAGGAAAGAAATCCAGGAGGCAGTGCTTTTTCCATTATTGTCTGTTTTAAAGGCTTGATCACATCTCAAATAGTATAGATAGATGTAGCTCTACAGAATTATTTGAGATGTCTTTAATTGTTGATACCAAGACTTGGTCTTTGGTATAACAGTTGCATTTGGACATTTTCCCTTTTATTTAACAAGGGTAGAACTTGAAACAGGCTTTCTGTGGGTAGTAGGGCTGTTTTAAAAATAAAGTGGAAAGAGAATAAAGTCGTTGTTTCCTGAAGAGAACAATTCAGTATCTTTATTTTCCTGCTTATATTGTGTCTCCTTAGATGATAGAATTTGTCCCTAGATGATAACTTGCTCAACCTTTGATGCAGTCAAGAATCAGAGGAAAGGCAATAATGTGTGTGTAGGCAACATGCAGAAGATCATAGGTACTTTTGGGGCAGTGGAGGCTTGGAGTAAAGCCAGTGGGCAAGATGGTTTTCACTGGGGCCAGAGGGGTGTTGCAAACTCTGCAGGCAAGAGCTTTCAATCACTTTCTGATCTTTTTAAGGCAGCAGCATCTGTATGTGATTTATCCTTGTTCCATTGCCTTGGGAAGAGGGCTACACATGGGCTCCTGCTTCCTTAGCCTATAAACAAATGTTTTCTCTTTCAAGATGTTAATTTGGGATCTTGGAACCAAATCACACTTCACTGCTCAATTATGAACTTGGATCTCAACAGTCCTCTGCTTTTCAACCTCTTGGTTTTCTATTTACCCACAGAGAGGAACAAACACAACATCTGTACCATTGCACCCTTGTCAGGTTTTGCATTCTAAGGGCCAAATCTATTTTAAAAACAGTTTGGTTCCACAAGTGGAATTTTCAATAGTTGTGAAATTTCTCTGCTATAACATCTGTGGTGCCTAAAAGCCATAAAATCACTGAATAAAAAGTCTTTATTTTATTTTCCCTATGTATGACCCAAGCACTGTCTTCTTTTCACTGCACTGAGTGTTCCTATCTCATATTAATGCCTGAGGAGGACAGAAGTCCTTCCTAGGTCTGGCAGTCCAGCAGGCATTTCAAAATGTACCTAAATACACACTGACAGGAATTATCAGAAGGGAAGAGGGAGAGAGAAAAATTCCCTAACCAGACCTCTGATTAAAGCACTTACCTTTCAAGGGCTGTGTTGGAGCCCTTCCATAACATAGATGAAACTCCCACATTTGTTTCACTATTTCTTTCTTTCTTTTTTTTTTTTTAAAAAAAACCTGAGTAAAGACTTCTTGCAGTAATTGCATCTTGAGACTGGAGACAGATCAGCCTGTGTCAGTAGCTAGGAAACTCCTGATTTTAAAGAGATTATGAAGGAATGATCTGAAGAGGAGGATTAGATGCTAGGGGAAATGCTAAATGAGAATAAGATGTTTTATCTTGAGGCCTAACTGTCAGGAAGGGAATTCACATATGATGATAAAAGAGGGCAATAAGGACCTCTTCAAGGGGAAATAAAGCCCTGGTTATGGCATGGTGANGAGCTGTCTGGATTCAAGGTTGTGCCCTGTGCTCTAGGATGACCCTGTTTGTGCAGGGAGGTTGGAGCAGATGACCCACTGAGGTCCCTTCCAGCCTGACCCATTCTGTGATTTTCATATTCAGAGACACCTTATAATCCTGTGATACTGCCCACCATGGGCTAAGATACTGATGTATCTGTAAGTTTTACTGTGAACAATGTGGTGACTGCTGATTCCTAAATGAAGATGCCCATAAAGTTTTCACTTGTTTTACTTCATGTGAAGATACATCTTTTTCTTGGTCTGTCATTTCATCATGCAGGACATATATTTACCATTTCTTTACACAACTGACTAAGCATAGGTGTTTCTTGCCCCATCAGAAGTCTCTTTTACTTCTTTCTACCCTCTCCTTTATTTGTTTCTGTAAAATGAGCTGACATGCTGATCTATGACGTGCTGTTAGTGTTGGGTGTAATGCCTGCCTACAATTACTAATATTTATATATAAATATAGATATATATATATATTATATACTGATTAATTACTGAGGAATTGCACAAAATCAGCAAGGTTTGGTCACATTAAAATTGCATCTTCCAATAGATTAAAGTAGTGGACATCACACCTTTGAAGTGGAAGATACAGCAGTGGATTAATATCTTGGGAACAAAAAATTTTATAGGAAAGAAATCCAGGAGGCAGTGCTTTTTCCATTATTGTCTGTTTTAAAGGCTTGATCACATCTCAAATAGTATAGATAGATGTAGCTCTACAGAATTATTTGAGATGTCTTTAATTGTTGATACCAAGACTTGGTCTTTGGTATAACAGTTGCATTTGGACATTTTCCCTTTTATTTAACAAGGGTAGAACTTGAAACAGGCTTTCTGTGGGTAGTAGGGCTGTTTTAAAAATAAAGTGGAAAGAGAATAAAGTCGTTGTTTCCTGAAGAGAACAATTCAGTATCTTTATTTTCCTGCTTATATTGTGTCTCCTTAGATGATAGAATTTGTCCCTAGATGATAACTTGCTCAACCTTTGATGCAGTCAAGAATCAGAGGAAAGGCAATAATGTGTGTGTAGGCAACATGCAGAAGATCATAGGTACTTTTGGGGCAGTGGAGGCTTGGAGTAAAGCCAGTGGGCAAGATGGTTTTCACTGGGGCCAGAGGGGTGTTGCAAACTCTGCAGGCAAGAGCTTTCAATCACTTTCTGATCTTTTTAAGGCAGCAGCATCTGTATGTGATTTATCCTTGTTCCATTGCCTTGGGAAGAGGGCTACACATGGGCTCCTGCTTCCTTAGCCTATAAACAAATGTTTTCTCTTTCAAGATGTTAATTTGGGATCTTGGAACCAAATCACACTTCACTGCTCAATTATGAACTTNGGCTGGTTTTGGACCCTTCCATAACATAGATGAAACTCCCACATTTGTTTCACTATTTCTTTCTTTCTTTTTTTTTTTTTTAAAAAAACCTGAGTAAAGACTTCTTGCAGTAATTGCATCTTGAGACTGGAGACAGATCAGCCTGTGTCAGTAGCTAGGAAACTCCTGATTTTAAAGAGATTATGAAGGAATGATCTGAAGAGGAGGATTAGATGCTAGGGGAAATGCTAAATGAGAATAAGATGTTTTATCTTGAGGCCTAACTGTCAGGAAGGGAATTCACATATGATGATAAAAGAGGGCAATAAGGACCTCTTCAAGGGGAAATAAAGCCCTGGTTATGGCATGGTGAACTTCAACTGGTGCTTGTACATCCTTGAGGAGAGAGGTCTGTCAAGATTTTTAAACTGTCATTGGCTGTTTTTGGGGATTCATCTTTTTGATTCTCTGGTCTTCAGTTACAGAATAAGATAAAAGGAATATTAATAAAATTGTATTTCATCACCTTTTCAAAGAATAAAAATTATTCAAGCAAAATGTGCTAAAAAAGCATTACTGTTAAATATAAATGATCCTCCAGGATAGAATGTGATTAAGTGTTTGTTACACATACACTGCATAAATTCATATTAATTAGAATTTATCACTTTTATTACATTCTGTTATGTGCATCTAAGCAACCACACTCTTTGCTGTCGTCTCCCAGTTAAATCTGACTTTTATGTAGTCAAATGATTCCTGTCTATCTGGGTCTTGAATAAGGAAATACTCATTCTCATTAGGCATGTTCATCACTGTTGCTCTTTGCCCTCATTTATAAAATATCCTTTCAGATATTTTATTCAAAAGAAATTTTGCAAAGCATGTATTAAGTCTTTGATTAATGCAAGAGACTTGTAGTGCAGCCTGGCAACAAAATAGTTGGCAGAGATACAGAAAACGGCTGCTTTAAGAAAATTATTTGTAGATGTTGTTTACTATTCTGTCCTTATTTAACAAAATCAAAGTAAATATTTAAATGTTTGGATAAAATGTTGTGCTGTGAAATTCTTTTTCTCATGCAGTTACTTTGCCATATTTGAAGTAGGAAAATAGAAAAAAGTGTGGCTGATATAAAACTCTAGTTAAGATGAACAAGTACTATATGGTAGGGTAAGGGTTGATTTCACTTGGAGGATGGCATTTTGAAGCTGTCAGAAAAGTGGAAAATGGTAGCTGGTAATGTTGTACTGGTGGCAGAGCATGTCTGGATTGTTTTTAGCAAGTGCCCTGAAGTGCTTATGCTAACTGGATCAGCTGAATCCCTCAGCTCACAGGGATGCTGGAATGGGAGAATGCCTCAAAAGCTGTGGGTTTTATTCTGCAGGCTGGTATCCAGTGCTAAATTAATTCAGGTTTTTTAATACCTTATAGACCAGGGTTTAACTTTACAGTTCCCTATTTCACTTGATGTAATTTTTTATCCTGCTTGTCCACTCAGTTCCAACAGAAGTGTGTCTCTTTTAACACAATAACTCCAGATTTAACAGAAAGCCCAATTCCCATAATATACAGTTTTATCAAAGACAAGTAGGAATCAATATTTTGAGTTAAAATTTTCTATGGTATAAATTAAATTGTGCATTAAACTTTGCATTGTGAGTAAGTAATTTCTAGGGTAAAGGACAATACATATATTTATCCTATTTATTGAAGTTTATGTCCTGGATTCACATGTCTTTTTTCTTTTTCTTCTATTCTTCTGTTCTCTGTTCACAAACAAGTCCTCCCTTTGTAAAAGGGCAGAGAGAGACCCTTTTTCTGAATGCATGTCCAGTCAAAATCTCTGTTTCTCTTAGACTAGTGAAACTGAAAAAAGTGGTGGGTTCCTTAGATGGGTAGAGATATGTTAAAATTCTCAGTAAAAGAAGTTTAACATCTGGTGGGTTTGTGTAGGAATTCAGAGAAGGCAAAGGGCTGACAGAGCCTACAGTGAGAGGCAGCAGTAACATTTACTTGGGTTCTATTTATGGATTCTTCTTTCTTTTTATGTCTGTTTCTGTCTAGTGAAGCAGAAAATATATGAAGTTATTAAAGTAATGGAAGGATTAGAAGAGAACAATATACAGAAATCCTAAAAATTCATATTATCGGGTAAAAGATTTCCTAAGTAATCATAATTAAAATAACTGTATTAAGTAGATATTAAAACTTAGTCAAATTAAAGTTAATGCAGGCACATTTTTTACCACTAGCAAAAATTATTCTCCCCTAGGAAATCACATTGCTTACCATTTTCATATGAATGCTATACAGTGTTAAACTTATCAGTGTCTGGGATTTCAAACAAAATCCAACAGCCATTTATTGTAGCAATCAGCACATTCTCAGCATTGATTAGCACTGTGATTTTTTGGTGCTGCTGGCATTGCTCAAAGTTGTCAGTAGACCACAATAGCTGGAGTTTTTTTTGAATTTTTTTCTGTACTTTGTGAACATAGCCAAGATTGTTTTGGAGATTTTATATCTGTGGAATAGGGAAGGAAAATCTGGTGTATTTGCATGGATTCAGGGATGAGTGCTGTTAGATACAGGCCTTATTGACTGGCTCAGGTGGAGGGTTTTGTGTGATCCCTTGTGAATGATGTTGCTAGAAAGCATGCTTTCAAGCAACCAAATACCTGTAAGAGTTTTCCATAGGTATTTTGAGGGGGGAAGAGATTATGTGGGCATTCCTTGCAGTCTGTTTGTATTCTATAAAGTGAGTTTGAGGGTATTAATTGGAAAGAGTTCCTGATGTAATGAGACCAACATTTGTAAGATTGATAACATCTGCTAATCCAATGAGAAATTTCTAAATGAGAGACATTATTACTTTCTATCTCCTGTATTATGCAAAATGAAATGTTTTTATTAGTGAACAATAGTATAACTCTCCTTATGTGTGCTGGGGAATAGCTATTTTACCACTGAGCCATTAGAGGAATAAAGAATGGAACAGAGAGAGATTGTTTTATAATGACTTGTGTTTGTACAGTGCCTAGCACAATTGAATTATCTTCATTTGCTGGTGTTCCTGTGTTCCAAAGCTTTATACAAAACAACATAATTATGACTTGTTAAAGATGCTGTTTACAAAGATACAAAGATAATTTATTAACATTCTAAAGGAGCATCCAAATTACATCAAGTGCCAAAAGTAGTTCAAATAGCTGATATCAAGATGCCATATGAGGGGATACTGGAGTGGAGAATGCTATTCTCCTAGGAAAATAGCATTATTAAAAAACCTTAGAAAGTGAATTCTCTGTGTGATAGTTCCAAAATGCATTCCTGGGAGAAAATATTGGGAGGAGAGAAATGTTTTTAATAGTTACTTAGCGTTTCCACATTCACAGATATAGCTGTCATCCTTTCTTCTTGCATGTAGCAAAACTCTTGGTTTGAATTTTATATGAATGTGCTTGATTATCCTAAAAGATCACTTGTGTTGTGTAAAATTTTGCTTGTTTTGCAATGTTCTACTGGTGGTTTAATCAAATATACATTGTGAGGAATTTTGTCCCATTTTATTCTTCTTGATTTAATTTTCTTGTAGTTTTTGGCCAAAATAATTCCTGGATTTAAGGAAGAGGGTGGATCAAGAAGGGAAAAAGCCATTAAGGTAGTCATAAACCTGCTACATCTTGTAACAGGGAACATAAACCTTATTTGCAAAAGTTTCATTTTAAGCTAGTAAAGAGGCTGGATCTTGAATTCAGTGTCAGCTCTGCACGTGGTTTGCAGTGGTGACACTGGGAATTTGTCTATATTTGTCTATTTTATTTGTCTATAAAGTGTCATTTACATGAATTATAGTTTTCTGTAGGTCCATGCAAAAACAAAACAGAAGAAACTTTGAGTCTTGAGATTTTTGAAACGTTTATTAGATAGTACCCAAGGAACCAATGCTTTAGCACACTCCTAGTATGTGGCATATGCAAGCAAAAATGGATATAGTGGAGAAGACCAGGACACTTGAGAGAAGGGAAGAAAGAAGTTGAAATGAGTGGAGAATACAAACATGAAAAGCATAGGGCAAGCAACCAGCAGATTTTTTTTCTGTTGAAATCAAGTATTTAAAATGGATTGTGAGATTGAAAAAACTCAGGGGGCTGAGAGAAGGGGCAAATTCTTGTATGAACAGAAATGGACTTTTTAAACTAACATTTTCTAATGAACCAGTCTGGAAGCTATTTTCATGCAGTATTTCTAACAATACATACAGCTCTGTGTGCATGCTTGCATGTGTGATATGTGTGTGATGGTCTGAAGACACTGGTGAACAATGCTGTGTAGGTGTCCAATGGAATGACTTTAAAATAAATAAAATAATAATTATCTAAGTTGTCGTCTTCTTCCTGACTAGAACAGTGGCACAGCTTGAATTTTTGGTCATATCTAATTAAAAGTGTGTTTCCTTCTATACTAATAACTCCTTTTTAGAAATTCCACCTTTATGGCTGCTGAGCTTGCCTTGAGGCATACTTTGAAAGCTGTCATTGGAACTACTTTCTTTTTTTTTTTCTTGTTTGTTTGTTTGTTTTTGTAATCCTAAATGAAGTTCACAGTCAGCATTGCTTTTTAGATGGCAGCATTGGAAAGACTGACTTGTTCCTGTAAGATGTGCTTGGTGCCAATGCAGGAGATAATGAAAGGAAGAAGAGGATGAGTGATAAAGTGACAGAGCATGCAAGGAAGATTTGTTGTCTTTAACTTGACACGGATGAATGACTCATGGCTCTCCATATTTCAACTTGATATATGAATGTCAACACCTTGGGAGCAGTTTGGGTACCTGAACCATAAAGCCCAGAAATTCAGGTTGTTTTCTGTGCTGTGTTTCACGTCTTTGTAGGGAAATACAAGAGAATGTTACGGTCTGTGCTGAGTTCTCTGAAACTCCACAAAGTGCAATTCATGACAGATTTGTATAGGTGATTTATATATTTCCTAGTGATAAGTGCTTTATTTTCTCCTCCTGTTTTAAATATACTTCAGAAGCTTTATGGAGGAAATCCAGATGATGAGTATATACACTAATTATAACTGAGTCTTGGTTCTTTTGTCACAGTACAGATTTGAGCTATTCTACCAGGTACACTGCCAATTACATGTGATGGAAGTAACTCTAAAATTGTGAGTTTGTTGTATAACTATAACACAACTTGTTTTTTGAAATAGTATCACTTTTGTCTTTTTCTTATCTTAATTCTGCAAGAAGTTCATTTTATTGCTCTGAGGATGTGATGCAGTGAATGCCTTCTCTTGAAGTCACTGAATTTTCTGGATTAAATTTTTCATAGTTTCTTCTGAACAGTATACTGCTTATCTTCTCTCTTAACAGGAAAAGTAATAGTCTTTAAAGATCATGGTCTACAGAAGCCAAAATTGGGTAGTGAAGATTTTACTTTTTGCATGCAGAAGAAGATATTTAAAATAGGTGTGTTTTGCTGATGCTTCACATATAAAAGGAAATGGATGATTCGAAATGGAGTGACAGTTCAGTGAACTAAAAATTACTGTCATACATGCAGAAAAAAGTCTCAGAATAACAATCTGTTGCTTACATAATGTCTTCATCACTCTCATGTAAGACATAGGTTTTCTCATATTGATAAAAGTCATATTATGAGACTAGAAAGAGACCAACCAGTGAACCTGTGTCTCAGAGGAAATGACACACTCTTACTGTTCATGTATAGATGCTATTTTTGGGTGTAAGCCATTTTAAGAAAGATGGTAGATAATTTGCTTATAAAGTAGTCTATGTCTCTTTTACAAAGGCTGTGTGTGTGCCTTGTGAACTTGCTGTTTTAGTAAATTAAAGGCACTCTTCAGTATACAGGGCCATGTCTTTCTAAGTACATTGTTTCTTGGACAGTAACACACTGCTATCCAGAAAGCTGATTATTATCATTATTATTAATTACTCTATGTATGGAATACAGACTGGATATAATCCCATGGAGTGATGAGTAGCACAGCTAGAGGCAGGTGTTTATTAACAAAATATGGATTTAAGGAAAAGTTGAGATGAAGAAAAGGTGTGACTTAATTAAAGAGAAGATATTAAAAGGAAGAGTAAAGAATAAGTTTTCAGTCTTGTCATGCCTATATTAGTTGCTAATGCAATTCTGTGTTGCAATTTCTCTTCCCTTTAGAACAGACATTCATCACATTTTATGCAAATGTTACCAGAGAGAGTTATTTTGGAAAGGAAAGACAAAATATATTAAGAAGCCGTAAAAAAAGATGCCCTGCTTTCTGTATAATGAATCAGATAATACAATGCCTTTTTGTTAACTGTTTTTTTTTTTTCATTGAGACTATGTAAAAAAGAAACAAGCTATCATTAGCTAAGGCTTATTAAATCTTCTGAATGTTATTAAAGTAGTTTAATCTAGTCAGGCATATCTGGAAAAGACAATAAACCCCAAATATACAAATTGGAGTGTAAACCATGAAAGATAGTGTGTCAGATAAGAAAATATATAAATCTTTTGTGTTCTGTCACTTCACCTATGTCTGGAGCTGAGGCACAGAGTTCACATATCTTGCTGCAATTGGTTGTAAAGAAGAAGTCCGCTTGAAGTAGAAGTGCTGTTTTGGTTTTGAATTTTTAAAGTAAAGATGAAGGCGGCTCCCTGAAGATAGAAAGTCATTAAGAAAGCCAAAGACTTTTTGGAGAAGACATTCTGTTCAGGGTGGTTTTCTGTTCCCCACTTTGTATGTCTCAGAGCACACTGGCACTTCTAATGAAAAAATAATACAGTTCATTAATGTGGAAAAACTTCTGAAAGTAGCTACAGTCTCACAGCATTCTGGGAATTAGTATGAACATAATTGGTTGGATGTCAATATTAAAAAGCACTCTAATGAAAAAGAAAATGCTCAAGCTATGATAGTTTGCTGCTTCTGATGAAAAATTCAATGAGGCTGAATAATTAACCCCTTCTCCCTTCTTTCTTCCCAAATTGCCATGTCTGTCTGAATTTCTGCTTTACATTTATTGCAGCTGTTTTAAGCAGTAGAGTTTCTATCCCTGTAATAGAAAGACTACACTATTGTTTGTATGTTCCATTATAGCTAGTTTGCTTTTTTGTTTTAATCCTTTTTACCTTTATGGCTAGACTACTCAAGTAGAGTATTTGTCACTTGTCATGCCCCTCAGCTATGACTTAGCTGAACTGTGCTTTGTGGAGTCTAATCTTTCCTGATAAATCCACTGACTAGTGTTGTGCCAAGCAGCACAGGATCTGCCATTTACATAATGGTTACTCTAATTGGTTTAATGTGACTTCCAACCTCAGGCTGAGAATTACTTCCTTCTGAAATGTGATCTTTGCCCAAATACAGGCACTTTCCAGTCCCTGAGTTGACTCCTAATCACTTATTAAATAAAGATATGAAGAACATGGAAGTTTTTCCATAAAAAACCCTATTTATATAAAAAAACCAAAAAAGCAACATAACAACCAAGAAGAACAAAGCAACACTTACAAACAGAAAAGACAGAAAAACCCTACACCTTGGACATTTTCCTCTGATATCTGAGTTGTCATCAGTTTGATATGATATGCATTGTTAAATATATTGAACTCTGTGTGAAGTACAGATAGATGAGAAATGAAACATTTAGACTTGTTTTTTAAAACACAGTAGGCTTTTGTATAGAGATTTTACTAATTTTTCAAATATATAATTTATGATTATTGTTTTTCCTTTTATTTTTGGTACATATGATAGTTTTTAGCTCCTCATCCCAGTTTCTCTCATGGTTTGTATTAGCACTTCCATATCCTACCCTTCTTTAGTTTCAGTGGGCTGATGAGAGGTTTGCTGCTGTGACCTGGGTCTGTTTCAGTTGCCTGTTCAATAACTGCTCAGTATTCTGGAGAAGAAACAGGTTTTTACTGACACAGGCCTCTACTTGCATCAAGAAATTGTGGTTCATCCTTTTTGTCACGTTGTGTTAATGCACTTCCAAAGAGAAGGATAACCATGAAGATGGTCTTATAAATCTCATGCTGTCAGCATCTAAAAATTTTTATCAAAGGTGAATTGAAATTAGAAGATAAAGCTTGAACCACTTGGGTGCTTTTATTAATGACATTCTAGATCTGTGTAAGTTACAAGCCCTGAATATCAGGCACATCATGATGGCAATGCAAAACTGGATTTTAATGTTCAGCTGCTCTCTGTAGAGACATTTGGTGCTTCAGAAGGCTGCTGTTCTTCAGAGCCTGCGGTCTCAAAGCTAACCTGGAATGCCAGATACGGAAATGGATAAAGCTGTCAGTGGTTTGATGTGCTCTACTTCCCAGGCTATGAGCCACCTTGTCACATGTGATACTCATGATATCAGCCAGTACATGACATTGAGAGATCACAACTTTTTCCTCATTTCCTAAGAAACTTTTAGTGTAAGCCTAATAAACAAAATATGACATGTATCTATACAATCTCTTAAAAGGATTTTCATTTTTTATCTAATTCCATTTCATTCAACAACTCCATGATTTTTTTTCTTTTCATCATGGTCAAGAGAGAGGTAAATTTGAATCTTTCTAGCAGGAAGATTCAGCTAAGTGTTGTAATAACAGTGTATATCTGTTTGATTTTTCCATTGGGAAGACAACATTTCCTGGCCCAACCTAATATGCATTTAGCTCCTGTGAATTTAATGTCATGTCTCAAGGTAGCACTGCAAGTGTTCATCATTTTTATTTGATAGTAAAGGAGGAAATAGTCTCCATGAGACATTCCTAGATTTTTTTTTTTGCATTTTAATTTAGATTTTTTAAATAAGAGTTTGTCTTCTTTAATATGTATTTTGTAGTATCACTTTCTTCATGCAGCTCAATACACTCAGACTTCTATTAAATTTTAATATAATAAATCCTAATAAATAAATTTTAATAATTTTAACCATGTTAAAATCTACTTAAAAAAAAAATCTATGAAGTGTGTCATCATTTTATTTCCTTTTCAGAAGATTCTTGGCTATAAGGTAGATCAGCCTATATGCTTTAGTTGTGGAACAATACCTAATCCTTGAACCAGAAGATTTAAGTGAGTTATGTGACACTTTGTTTCCTCTTGATTTGGAAAAATTTTTAGAAAAGGTTGCTCCCTTATCCTTCAGAAATATGGGTACCTGTTAGAATCTGCATAATGCCAATATAACTTTATCAAGGAGACCTGGTAAGATAACAAATATATGAGTTTTAGATTAACATAAGATTTTCTGGCATCCTTTAATTTTTCAGTCATAATTAAGGATGTATTTTTGGGTGAGGGGGAAGTTTTAATGTAGGTTTTTGGTAATTCTTATAGTTACCATACATTTGTAGTTAATGGTTCAAGATCTTATTTAGTTCTTCTGAGTTATGTGCACAGCCCATTTCTGTCTCCTCATTGCTTCTACCAAGAAAAATATTCTATGCAATTGACGTAATGCAAAATGCTACTTGCCCATGTAGTTCTCACCATCTCTGAGGTTCTTTGATTTTGTAGGAAAAATAAAATCAAATTCCAGTGCAGCGTAGGTAAAAAGGAATTAACTCCTTACAATAACAGAGAAGTCTCTGTGAATTAAATTTTTCAAGTACAATTCCCATCATTTTGAAATCTGGTAAATGAGTATACTTGGCTGTTAGCAGTGATTTTGTGTCTAAATAAGCTTTTCACAGCAGAGAATGCTATGTGTGTTTAAAAATAACTGGTTTCAAGAAGAGTTTCAAAATGAGAACATATTGTTTAAAAACCTTCATAATGGAAAAGCTTTCAAATTGAAATTTATTTCATGGTAGCCATTTATGAGACAGGCAGTTCAGTATGATTCCAAGCTTCTGCTTTTATCTGCCTTGATAATAATGCATCAATCTGCAGTGCTGGTAAAGATACAGAAATTGATCCCAGCAGCACAGAAGCAGTGCCCATTTTAATTTTAAAGGTCATGCTTGTGAAATGTCTTTTGATGAATTAGTAATTAAGTTCATTATTTTTTGATAATTTTGGCTAGGCTTTGTTTTTGTGAAGTATTAAGATGATCTTATTTTTTCCAATTTAGTATCATTATGTAGCTTTTCAGTACAATTTGGGAAGGTAAACAGTCTTTCTACTGCAGGGATGTAATGAATGTATGAGCATTCTTCCAGCTCTAAGGCTGCCTGCAGTTTCAATGCCATCCAACTATTCACACTAGCTAACAAGATAATTTTATAGTTTGTTTACAAACAGGAAATTGGCTAAGGCATTTTGAAATGTAATATTTATTCTCTGCCTAGTGCAATTAAGAGTTTCTTTGCATATTGTTAGTCTATTTTGTTATTAGTCATGTGCTTGTGAGAGCACATTTCACAAGCATAAGCTGGTGCTTCTGTGGTTTTAGAATATTCCTAAATACTTTGTGGTGATTCTAAGTAGCCTCTTGGAAATGGCTCTGTCATTGCAGTGATGCTACAGAATTACTTAATGTAGTTCTCATTGCAGAAAGATCCTTGCTGTCTGTTTCTCAGTGTCAGGATTTCTGACATCCTGACTGATTAGTGTAACTCAGCAGATGGTCTTAGACTTGAGCTTTAATCAGTAACTCAGACTGCAAGTTTGGTGTTTATCTGCTTCATTCTTAGCTATGGACTAAGAGTGGGGCAGATGGATTCCCCCTACTCAGTGGAGTTGCCATGAAGAGTGCTCTTTGGAACAGGAAATGTTGCTGTGACATGCAGCTAGTGCTGCTGACATTTCAGATTGTTGTACTTGGGTTTTGATGTCTTTAAAATCCTCACTTACAAAAAAGACAATTTTATTCAACTTTTTACAAAAGCCCTTCACAATTTTCAAAGAGAAATCAACTAACTAACCTCATGTAAGGAAAGATGAGCACCTGAGCATAAATAAACAAACACATAACTGTATTTTCCAATAAATGTATTAAATAAGGGAATTATTTCATGTGGGTTTTCAAATTAATTACGTATTATGTATTTTTTTATTGCTTGTATTAAACTTTTTCTGAACACTTGAGACAAACTGTCTAAAAATATATTTTTAAGACTTTGCATTGTCACAAAAGTATTAAAAAACTATTTGTTTATAATAGTTCTTAACTGCAGAAGAGATTTGTGAGGTTTTGCTTTTTTTTTTTTGAGAAGCACATATGTTAAAGCTGTCAATACAATGCTTGGTTAGAAGTAAAACTCACAGCACTATTAATACTACTTTCTCAGCATGTTGTTTTCATATAATGTGTTCTCTTTGTGCCAGAGTATTCTGCCATTAGTTCAGTGTATTCAGTGACAGGTTGTTAAAACTGCATTTCAGAATATAGAGATAAAACCATGATCTCTATAAATACATATCTCTTGTCAACCAGAACTAGCTTCTTCTCTCAAAGCATAGAGAAAATTTTCTTCCTGAAAGTTTTTTAAAAGTTTGGACTTTATTCTTTGTTAGAAACAAAGTTTCTAGGTAACAGGAAGAAAATGAACATTTTCCTGATTAAACCTGTATTTTTATATGTGTTTCCTTTTGAATACCTTGATGCCTTCAGGTATGAGCCTTAATTTAATCATTATAGATTTTGATTCCTGAACTAATCTATCTTTCTTCAAAGCTCTTGATGCTATCCCTGTTTGAAAATGCAACCTGAAATGATACTTTCTAGATTTATTACTGGTGCTTAGAAATAACACTGTTTTACATGATGAAAAGTAATGAAGTGATTCTTAAATGAAAAAAACAGGTTACATGAGACTTTCTTTTTGTTCTTTTGGGCAAACTTCCCTAAAAAAGGATTTATTAATGGTCAATCATTTTAGTAATTATTTCTGATGGATTGGACTAATTATTAGTAGTGGTAGCATTTCATCCCCCTCTTTCTTCCCCCTAAGTATAGTATCTTGGATATTGAGTGTTTAGAACTGCATTAGAAAAACATGCCATATGGTAGTGCTTGTCTTCCCTGATTGCATGTAACAGCTGTAGCACCAGCTGTTACTTTGCAGATTCCTGAGTAGACAGTGTAGATTTCATCTGCAAGTGCTCAGGCATTCACTCTCATATTTGTTTTCAGGATGGATTGTCTGAAAATTAGATTATGCTTTATTTGAATATATGAAAGACATCCAAGTACGAATATTATTTAAAAGTAAGGGTATTTTCAGTTAGCAGTTGGAAACTTTATGTGCAAAATGAAAGCATGGCATTGTCTGGTGTTTTTATAATACATAAACTTTGCTGTTGTTCTTGCAAAGTTGCACAAGTAGAAATAATTGTATTTCTTTTAAAAAAGTAAGCAACAACTAAAAAAACCCTCTGTATGGAATGAGGCTACATGGATTGCATTTCCTTGTAATATGAGCACCTACAATGCATAAATGCTACATTGCATAACATTTTCATGCTTGAATGCTTCATATTTATTGGGATTTTAGAGTTACTGAACTGTATTAATTTAACTAAAATAATGAAATAATGCTTTTCTCAACAATGTAATGACTGGTTACAGTAAAAGCTAAGAAGCTTTAATTGACATTTAGAAGTTCATTGGTAACTGGATCAAAATAACGAAACAGTTTTCTGTGTCAGAGTTTGGATAACATTCATATTTATGTATTTAAAATTTCCCGTAAGTATTTCTTCTATTGCATTTTGCTGGTGAAAGCAGAATCAGCAGAACTAAGCAGGGACTTTGGAATGCTGGAAAGAGCAGAGGATTCCCAGAGTGACTGTTAACACACCCAAAAAACCTTGGGAGGCAAAGATTGAAGGAGTTTTGTACTCTGTAGTAGTAGCAGATAGGATGGTAGTTGTAGTCCTATTGGAAAGACTATACTGTATCTCATTAGCTTATTAGTGTCTGTTCCATCTTCTTTTGCCCCAAACTGGTGGATGAGAATCTTTGTTCCCTGCAGGTGTTTATTTTGTGTCCTTTTGTGTCGCTGCCTTACAGACATGTGTGAGTTTGCTGACTGCCCTGTCCCCCACAGAGGGGGTGGATGGTTTCAGACATTCACAGTCATTCTAGCTGGATGGATTATTGATGAAATTGCTGTTCAGATCTGATGACAATTTAATACAGTACATGATAACTGAACTGAGTGACCTTTGCTGCAATTGATGTTGGCCTTTCTCTCTGTTAAGTGACCACCTAATTTATCTAACTTAGAGGAAGTACTGTGATTGCTGCATAGACTGTCTTGGACAAAGATATTTACCATTCATCCTGAAGAGGTTGAGTGGACACTAGTAATCAGAAAAGGTCAAAGAGCCTGATTTAAGATTGTTTAATTTTAGTGCTCTTTTTTGAAGGTAAAAGTACATGATGTAGCCAAGTCCAGTGTAGGTGAGTCTGGTGGAGGAAAACCATTAGCATAGAAGACTTCAAAGAGTGTCACCCAGGCTGTCAGTTTATAAGTGTTCGACAGAACAAAATATAACTTTTAGACTTGTCTTCAATTTTAACAGAAGACGTCTAATTTTTTAGTTATATCGTAAAGTTTGTGTACATGTAGTTAATATTTCATAGAACCAGAAACAAATACTTATCTTTAGTGAAAATTGGTAGATATTGATCAGTTAGAATGTGATATTTAGGTTAATTTATACAGGCTGTTTTCTAAACAGAAGTGTTTCTGCTGTTTCAGAACTTGCCTCATTCAAATGTCATTAACTACTTCTATGCTGAAGCTCAAAATTGCCAAAGAGAAATGAAGGGCAATCAATCTGCATGCTTTTCTTCAAAATATATTGATCTAGTCACAAAGATTATTTTCTGTTTGATAATTTTGAATTTTGGAGTGTTTTACCAGGAGAAGATTAGCACAGGGATGTTGTTACCTCCTGCTTGGTCCATTACTTGTGATGTGTGCATACAGAGTCCACAGGAATTTCCTGCCTACTTAGAATATTGTATAGTATGTGGGAACTTTTTGCCATGTATGATAATGCTCCCTCAACTCCTCTTTCTTAAATTTTACTTTTGTATTTCAACCTGAAGCATTTGGAGATAATTTTTTCCTTGTTAGATATGGTTCTGTTATAAGTCTTAACCATGGCTGTTGTAAATTCTGGGTGTTAGCACAGAGACAAGAACGTTTAAATAGATGCAAACATTGTTTCAGAGTCATCTAAGTGACCAAGTCTATTCTAACGTGAATGTATGTGCAGCTCTTCACTTCAGGCACACAGTTTTCTAAGGTCTTTAGAAGTTAGTGTGTTGGAACAGTAACTATGGATGTCAAATTACTTCGAATCATTGAGGTTGTGTAATAAACCTATTTTTTGTACCTAATTAAGTAAATTTCAGTGTGTGTTTCCATAGCACTGGTGCATTAATGCAGAGAAGGATTATACTTACACAGCTGTGAGATTCAGGTCTCCTTGGGATTGTCCTAAATTGACCTGTATGAAGTACCCTAGAGGTAGAAACAGAGCCACTTTCACTTCTCATCCTTATCCTGGTCAGTGGTAGGACCTTTGCAAACACAGGGCTGTTTAGTCTGTGTGTTACCATGTTTTCCTTTTACCCTACTCATTCCACACGACTGTAGTCACCATTCCAGTGTGTAGACACGTGTGCATGCGTGTGTACAAGCTTATTTACCCAGGGCACAGTGTGACTTGATTGAAGTTTCATTACAAGCTTGTTAACAGCTAGGTTAAAGAGAGTGTGTAGATTGTCTGGGATTTAATTAGTTCCCATCAGCAAAATTATTAGCACAGTAGGTCAGAGTTACTCCTGCCAAGTGAAAGCTTCAATACTCAGTGCAGTATCTGGGTCAGAGACCAATCCGATCATAAACCCGCGGTCGCTTGGGCCTGGAGGGTGCAGGGTCAGAGCCAGGGGTGCTGCCAGGCTCGTGCTGTGGAGTTGCTCCTCTGTCACCAGTAGCATCATTACTTGCTGAACATTAGCAGTAGCCTTTTATTTTTGAAGTTTTTGCTGATGCTCTGGAGTATTGGCCACTGTCAATAATAATGTTCAAGCATGAGGCAGCAGCTTGCATGATGAATCACCACCACAGGAGATGTGTGAATTGGGATGTTTTTTCTTTGAAAATATAGCTCTAATAAGGATCCCATCACAGGAGGTAGGAGTTAACAGTCAAAACACTAGAAGTTACTCTGCAGTTAGCTAATCTGTCTGAATTTTCTCATAAGTTTTTGTTCATATTTAATTCAAATGGAAATAATCTATTATTTTACACATGTATATACCTCTGTATTCTGAACCTGTACAGGGCAACTTTAATGCTACAGTGTGTTTGGTGAAGAAAGTTGACAAGGCTGAGAAACAATCCTACTGATGTGTCTTTAAAATGTCTGTGCAGTTTACCTAAGAGTAATGGGACAGAAGAGAAATGAGACTGGGGAGAGTTGGTATCTTAGAAGTGGATCAAAAGCTTTCCCATTTTGTCAAGGACAGCTGTAGTATTGCTCCATCTGGGAACAACTACTTCTGCCAATAATTCCCCCATAACTGTGGGAATATCCAACTCAGCTCCAAATACATAATATATCATTTCCATCAAGGTTGTTTTCTTTCTGAGCATTACATGTGTACTCACAGGAGAACATTTGGGCATCTTCTGTAATAAACTGAAACATAAAGGTATGGGTTTGTTTCCAGGAGGGAAAGAAAATGTGAGCCAAGTTGCATACCAGAAAATATTGTTGATGATAGTTTTGTGGAAAGCAAAAACATATGGTGGGTACAAATGGGTAATTCAAGGAAATACTTCCCTTTAGTGTTGAAAATACACTATTTTTAAAAACTTTGATTCTACCTATTCATTAAAAAAAATTATCAGTATTTTTTCTAATGCTATGAAAATATTTATGAAAATGTTTCCTGTGAACCTGTCTGCCTATCTTACTCCTGATTAGTACTGTAGACTGGAAATGTTAAGATGTTCCAACATCCAAACTTTTACTGCTGCCAGTTGAGATGTCCCAATGCCTGTATATCAGTGCAACATCACTGGTTTTGTCTGAAAACTGAGAATTTTTATTGCATTTATTATTACTTCAGAAGAATAACATTTATGTCTAATTTTGTTTATCCATGTATTCTTTGTTTTATGTGGCTTTGAATACAATTATATACAATTCAGATTTCTTTTAGTTTGTTTTCTATAATTTTCTTAAAAGGTAGGTGAATGAGACAAATCAATTGTTACTGCTTTCCAGGTAAATGTCAATAAAGGTTTGTGGCAATGTGGCAGAGCAATGTGGCAATTTGAAACTATTTTTGACATATTAGGAGTTTATAAAAGACAAAGTAGAATATTTTTTGAAAAATTACAAGACCTGTTTAAATTAACTATGGATCCAAAAATATTTGAGGTTGGTTTATAATGAGTTAAACTTCATAGGTGATAAACCCACATATGACAATGTTTAAACAGAAAAGTATGCTATTACCTGTTCAATTTCTTACACATTTTTTTCTTTGTTATAAAGAAATCTTCTTCAGAAAACACTTCTCACTTCTCTTTGTCCTTTTCTCTGCATCAGCCAGCAGTCTTTGCTGTACTGTGTTTTCAGTTTGCATTCATAAAGTGGTAGTTTTTTATAAGGCTTAAAAAGTCACATTAAAAATAAGGGGAAAATAATGATTGTTTTGGTGCTCTTTGAATTGCTTTTGTAATCTGAAGCTAAATGTTCCAATGACAGTGCTGTATTCTCCCATTTTCCTCTCAAAACATGTTTATGGCTTTTTAAAAGGAGAAAGAAACAAGTATCTTCAGATATTAATGCATTATCATTTTACCCAGTTATCTAAATCTCTTAAATTTTATATTATCTGATAGTTTTCTAGTCCCAATGTAGAATTTTAACACTCTAGGGATTTTTTCTTCCCCATTTATCACAAATTTGCCACAGTCTTGCAGCAGTATTAGCAACATTTAGTGTAACATTAACAGCATCTTAAATTAGAATGGTTTTATTTGAGATTGTATTTCCTTAATTGCTGTACAGATGTTTTCCTTGACTGGTCAGGAGTACATGAATGCACTGTTTAGGAGATTTGCCTTCTAGTCCTGATGAATTCTGTTTATATGGTCCTGTTCTCCCTGAGCTGGCACGCTCTGCTCTCTGACACAGGCTTGTGCTGCCCTGCTTCTTGACCTTGCTTTTCTTTGTCACCCTTATCACAGTGCTGAAGGTGCACTCTTCAGCTTTCACCTTCAAGCTCCTGTGCTGCTGGTGCTTCTTTCCACTCTGTAAAGCTTCATTAGTTTGTTAGGGAGCAGCTTAGTGGTGAATAGGAAGTGGGGATCATCCCTTTGTTATGTGTTGGGTTTTTTCACCTATTACTGCTAGGAATGAAGCCAGGGTCTGTTAAAGGGCAAAGTTTTGTGTCATGAGTCAAAGGGCTTCTGGAATTATTTTTAGTAAGTGTACCTTCTTAGTTGTCTTCCTCACATTCATCTCATTGCTTATTGTATGACTGAAAAAATGCAGTAAATAAGAAATGTCTGGGTATTAGTGATACAGAATAGAACAATAGGACTCCTAACATTCCAGTCTGCATTCAGGCCCTGTAAAAACACAACTCTTTGGAATTGCTCATTTTCTCACAGGCAGGCTTTACCAGGAGTTTGGTAATAGATTACTCTAATAATGAGTGGTACTGGACAAAATCGCATATGTAAAATTAATGAGTGCACAGGTATAGTAATAACACATAGAAAGTATTATTTCTTGGTAGAACTTATTTTAAATATTGGTTGCAAATGTTGCCATGATGTTGTTTTAAACTTGTCTATCCCTTACACTGCTCCTCAAATAACAGTATTTAGTAAGCTTTAACATTTTTTTGTCATGTTGGAGTTAAATATCCGAGGCCAAAAAAACTTAAAATATATATTAAGTGAATTCTTAGACAAAAATAAAAGCACAACTCTACTGTGTTTACTGGATCTCAAACCAGTATTTGGGCACATTTCTATTTTCAGGAGAAAGTGTTAGAAAGAGAAGCTCTTGAATGGAGCAACCAAATGGATTTGTGATGCCCTGTGGTACTACTCTTATTTCCTGTACATTTCTCTTTCCTTTCCCAAACCAGTGCTTTTAGCATGTGTTTCTTCTGTTGTCATCCATCTCCCTAGTTTTGGACCTAATTGCATTAAACAATTAAATACAAAATATAAATCTGGAAGACACTTCAGAGACTAAAATATTCCTAACAAATGCATAAATGGGAATATCCAGGAGGGAAACCCACAAACCACTGTCCCCACTGAGGGTAATCAGGAAAATGGCTCTCTCATATACTGACCACACTCCAACATTCTCTTTCAGTTATATATCTGTTCTTCTGCATTTTTCACTCAAAACCAATCAAACTTCTATATCAGTCTCTAAATTCCATCCTATAGCTGGAATAAAGGATTTACCCTAAATTCACCATTTATATCTAATACTTTTTTTACATTTCTTCTAAGTGTATGACCTGGTTCAAAATTAACCCATGTTTTGGGTCCATTTCTGACTGTGAATCTGTGAAGCTGCAAAACAGCAATTCAGAGAGGAGTCTTGCTCTCCTTCTCCTGTGCCCACACTAGTGAGTAGTGCTGGCTCTTGGGTGAGCATGGAACCATGAACTCCAGTTCATCAGTGTGATTTGGGCTAAGAAATTACTCAAAAGAAATTCTGTCAGTGGCTGTGGGGCCTGTGCTGGGCAGAGCATCCTTCATCCTCCCTCTCTGAGCCATTATATAATTGTCTGTTAGATTTTCAGGCTCTGTTAAGAATCTGGTGCAAGCCAAGCTTTTAAATAGTTATAGTGGGCACTCAACAATCTGTGAACAGAGTGGGAGAGCCCTGTCAGGACGTATTGCCTGCTTTGACACGACTGGTGAGTTGCTGCTGCTCTGGAGGAAAAGCTGCTTCTGTGCTGGAGTTGTTGCCCCCAGCTCCAATACCAGCTTACAGAAATCATAGGTTTTGTTGGGACATGGCAAGTAACTGCTGTGAGACTTCTGGCAGCAGTGGCATGACATCTTCCTCTACCCCTCTCTCCCAAAGTCTAAACTCTGCTTAGGGGACCACAGGTAATGAAGGGACTGATGGTGGTAGCAGCAAGTGATCTGCTTTGTTAGACCTTGGCATGTTTGAACAAGTTGTGTCTTCCTTTCTGATTTTAAGATACAATTCATGGACTGTAAACAGCAGGTTTTGACATCCTACGTTTCTACAAATACCCAGCAATGTACAGAATGTGAGAAAAATGCTGTCAAAAACTGGTCATGCTAATGAAACATGTAGAAGAGAGAGAGATGAGAAGAAATTTTACTTTAAATCCTGAGAAACATATAAGATAATCTTTAATACTGAATGTGTTATTTAATGCAATGGTTTTTGGCTTCAAATTTTTTTATCTATTTAATTATAGACTTCTTTTCACAGGATGACCCAAATCAGCTATCCAAATACTTGAATGTAACATGAAGGCAGTAAGATGTTTAATATATGCAGATCTAGGAGACAGGGGAAACATGGGAGTGTAATGAGAGAGAATCAGAAGTGGGACAAAAGAAAGGATTTGATTGCTGAAAGAGAAATGAAAGATACGAAGGAAAACAGGAATTTGGAGATACAAAAAGAAGAGCAAAGAGAGAGAATGAGGAGGGTTAAAAAAATCTAATGAAAAATTTACTATTCAGTCTATTGATCCCTCAGGCTGCTAGAGTTGCTTTTCTCTGGTAGAGGAAAAGGGATGAATTTTTGATCCCAATGTGTTTGGATTTTTGATGTGGATACCATGATGAGGCAAATTCTTTTAAGCTCTCTTCATGGTGATACTGACCTGAATTAGGTGATTCTTGGATAGAACTTTTACCCATAAAATGTGCTTTATTCTACTGTTGTATGGATAAATTAATTTTCTTTGTGTTGTCACATAATACAGGAATAGCACTGTTGTCACATCATGACATCTGCAGCATTCTGTGGTACAACTGCAAAGATAATGCAAAAAAGGATCCTGAAACTCCTGTCCTGATTACAACTTGTGCCCTATAATTGGAGGCCAGTAACTAGCAGGGTACCACAGGGATACTGGGTCCAGTCTGACTCATTAATGATCTGAGTGATGGATCAGAGTGCACTCTCACCAAGTTTGTGGATTACACCTAACATGGAAGAGTGACTGGTGTGCCAGAGGGTCACATTGTCATCCAGAGGACCTTGACTGGATGGGCTAGAGGAATATGACTGCCAGGAACCTCCCAAAATAAATACACTTAATTTAAATGTAACCCTTTCCCTGTTTTCAAGAAGTTTCTGGTTTTGTTTTTTTCAATGTTGAATTTCAGAGAAACAAAGTAACTGTATCTGTAGTTGCTCTTATTTTGTGATTTAGAAAGATGCTTCTTCAAAGTAGTGTAAGAATGTTCAAAAATCTGTTTACTATGGCTGAGAAAATATGAATAGAGAAACATTGTTATTGTCAACCACAAAGTCTTCAAGTCTCCAGAGTCAATTACTTGCTGATTTTAAAGAAGACAAATGTAGTTTATGTATCTGTAGCGAAGTGTTAGGTAGGTTTACAGGTGTGTGTGCATTTCTATATAAAATAATGTAACTGTAAGTTGCATTTGTACTCCAGTGCAGAGGTTAAGGTTTTGCTGTTAGATTTTATTTCTAATTTCCTGTAACCAGCTTGATTCCAAATTTACTTGTCTCTCATCATCTTTAAGAATCCCAAGTGCTGTTTTAGCACTATGACATAAATCTCCCCAGCTGCAGACTAATGTAAGCACTTTCCCCATTTATAGGTAAGCACAGCAGGGTCAGAGTCTTAGCAATATGTTAGTAAAGTAAAAAAGTGACTTCACCATTAAAAGCAGACATAATAAATGCAAATAAGGGGTACAAACATTTGAAGTATGATGTGACCTCAGCTGTGTAGAGTGCATTGGAGATATGGCAAATCTATGCTCAAGTCCCTGTCTTACCTGCTTTACCTACTGTAGTCTTGTGAGTTGAAAACAAAGGATTCATTCTCACTACCAGCCAAGTTTCATGTATCTAGTGAAATGTTTTCTTCTAGATCCGAGAACTTTCTGATGCACATTACAAAAATATGTGTGTGCATAAATATGTAGGCATAGAAATAGCATATTAAGTATGAATTATATATCATCAATATAACATACTATTTTTATATATATTTATACACCAATACAATAAATATATTCTACAGACAACGTACTATTAGAGTACCATATGAAATTTGTAATATGAAAAATACCCAATATGTTAGACATCTTAAGTGCAGCACATATATACATACACAGCCACACTTTGCAACACTTGATACATTTTGGTTTCCTGACCAGTGCATTTGGTTTTCCTTGTAAGCCATCAGCTGTCAGTGTTATAATTCTTCTATATGGTTATAAATCTTTCTCATTTGTTTGTTTGAGATAGGACTAATTAAATTGCATGCTTTGTGGTTTGAAAAATCTGTTACATTTAGTAAAGTATTCAATCAAATTTTTTGTTCTAATGAGATGTATGCAGGTGTCAAGTCTGTCTTCCACTTTGTTGTTCCTTCAATATCCTTCTGTGCTGTGACAACACATCTTTTATCCTGGTTGTCTGAAGTTTGGCTTGTATCAGCCATCACTCTTGTATTGTGCTGAACAGATAGGAATCCCTATTATTGTCAAATCCTTCTCTACAATGCTTCTTAACAGGGGCTGTCTCATCAGACTATAGTGAAAGCTCAGCTGGAGTGACTTTTTTGCTTCACAAAGCTCAGTATTTTAATTTCTAGCTCATTAAAAATATATTATGATGGCATTTCTGACATTAGTAATGTATTTTTTTTTAATCTCTGAACGTGTAATTCTAGGGAGAAAAGTCAAAGTGCTGTAAAATTGAATTAGAAGGAACATTTAGTTCAGCCTTGGAAAGATTACTTTGTCTTAAACCTATGCTAGTAGAAGTTTCACAATATTCATGGGCAGTCTGATATTATGTCAATTGTCTGTCTTTTACATGATGTTTTAATTTTGTAATGTTTTCACTTCCTAATGTCTAAGCTAAGTTTCTGGAAAGCAAATGAAATTAATTATTTGTGATAGTTTCCATAGACACATTTTTTAATTTTCTTCATGAAGCAAACTTTTTCTTCTGTGAAATGTATTTTGCCATAATTCTCTCTTTTTTTAAATCAAAGATACCTTTTTTTTTCAGTCTTTACAATAGATTTTGTTTGGTATTGCCCTTGTTATCCTCGTTCTCTTGATTCTGTACAATAACTCTGGTAGAAAGAAGTTCTAAATAAGCTTTATAGCATGATGTAATTTGATTTATATTTCTAATGATAGTTGACAGAATAACTGCACAGAAATCAAAGACATAATTCTGAGGCATTTCAGAACAAAATAATTAATGTGGTTTGATATTCTGAATGTAGACATAAAAATGAGCAAAGTCTTTTTGTCAGAATTAGGAGTCTTGTGGGTAATGCTGTGTAACAGCCCCAAATGATCATCTGTTACTGCAGACAACTGACTCCAACAAAGCACAACAGAGTGGAAAATAAAACTGTACTTGGGAGGTAGACCAGTACATGCTCTGGGTAATGTTATTGGCAAGGGGAGTGGAGTGACATAAACAGGAAATAGAAACCATTCTCCTTACTTGCTTCTAGAAGATACAACTTTTCAATATCTTGTCTTTCATTTTGTCATCCAGCTTCTGTAGGAATACCCCAAAATCCTAACAGGAAAATAAAGTCTGTGGCTGGAAAAAATGGAGCAAATTGCAGTTAGATGACCATGAGGAGCTTCCCCTTTGTTGGCCACCATTTTCAGAGAATAAAAAAACTTGTCAGGGAGAGTTTTGAAAATCTGACTGGTATTGAGCAAAAAAACTTGCAACGTTTATGAAAAGTGTTTTGAAGAGGAATAGGATGACACATGTGCTATGCTTTGAAGGATTAATTATTTCCACTTCCTTAGAAAAACAGGCAATGTATTACTTGTCAATTCAGCATTGTATTTAATGCTATAATGCTGTTTAATCTTTCAATTGCATTATACAGTTAGTATTATGATTGATTAATGACTGTGGCATCCATCAGCACCATAAAAATATTGGTCAAGTTTCACAGCAATTATCAGACCAGAACTAGTAAATAAATACAGCTTTATGTATTTTTTAATGTTTTAAGTCACAGAATATGTGATAATCTCTAGCAGTAATATGAATTATGAAATTCCATAATTCTGTACAAATTATAAAAGACAAGAAGTATTACTTCATGTGTTGGAGATTTGACTGAGGAAGAATGATCAGTCGTATTAGAATGTTGTATACTCTGAAGAATATGTTTTGGGCAACATGTTTTATTGTGAATCTGAATGAACAGGATCATGCTGCCATTTTATGTAGTCTTTAAGTAAGAAGAAATGACTAATTTTTTTTTTCAGCAGCTGACAATGGAAGGAGAAATGCCACCTTGAATGAATTGTTTCCTTTCTGCAGCCTGACCTCCTCCTCCTTAGATGTGAGGGTGATAAATCACTGAGTAAAACAACAGCAGGGATCCTTATTAATAACAACCTTCAACATTCTTTGCAACCACTCTGAATGCAAATGACACTGTAGAAGTCTAGATTTTTAAAAATCTGAAATTTGCATTTCCTGCTAGCTAGGAAATTTGCTTAGATTGAGAGTATTAGATCTTTTGGTTTGGCTTTGGGATTTGGTGTGCATTTGGTTACAGGCATTTGGATTTTGGTTACAGGCATTTGGTGTGGATTTTGGTTATAGGCATGTTGTATACACTTCTGGATGGATGGAGGAAAAGGGATTATGAGGCAGTAATTCTGTGATGAGAATTAATTGTGATTGAACTTCTGGTTAATGATCTGGCTCTCGTATTTCTTAGACAAAGTAGAAGAAAATGTTGGTTTAGTTTTTGGTTTGTGCAAGATTTTGTTTTTTTCTTAAAAGCTCTAGTTTTGTTGGCACAGTTTTTTTTTTCTGGAAAACGCCCACATATGCAATGAGAAGTCCAAGCAAAGACTGTGAAATGGGCAGAAGATAGCTAAATAGGATAATCTTAGCTTTTCTGAGAAATTGATAAGTGATTTTGATTTTACCTATGTCTTCTTGTCAACCTTTCCCAGTCTTTTAATTTTGAGGATGGTAGCTTGGGAGATCTTTGTTTCTTAAGAGAAATACCTGTTAACCAGGCCTGGTACTACAGAATGCCCAAGTTACATTTGCATTGATGTTTTAATTTGGGGCAGGAATGTGTTTTTTGCATGGAGTTATACATTGATCTCCATTTGCCATGCTTGTCTTCATGCTGGAAACCACTGGGCACATACTAGATTCCTTTGGGTGAAACTAAACTGAGCTGTGCTATTTGGGAGTGCAGTTGATTTATCTCCTACTCCTAAATGGAGTTTGGTCCATGGAACCAAACCAGAGCTAGTTCTTGAAAACATCTATTTCTGTGCTACATTGACCCTGCTTGCTTGGGAACCTCAGTCCTATCCTGACAGTATAAAAGTTGCATATACAGGACTGGAACAAGGAATTCTGTGATCACAGTAGACTTCTTCAGTTTCTGAGAAGTTTCTTGTCACTTCTTGCAAATTTTTGGGTTGCCTCTTACATAGAATACATAAAATATCTGCTGTGCTTACTGGAGAACATATAATTTCCTTCTCCAGTAGGTCTGGGTTGGTGCCTTGTCATCAGTGTGTGACCATTCACCTGTCATTGCAAAGGATGCCACCACAGTTTATAGACTTATGATCATTTTCTTCCTTTCCAGTGGGGAACTCAAACGTGGTTAACAACCACAAGTGAAGGCTATTTCTATTACAAATTTGATTTTAGCTGCCTCTTTGGAATGGGAAAGGACCAGTATTTCTAATAAAACTGTTCACTCACTAGAAACATGTCCTTTTAGTCTACATAAAAGCATATGTAAATCAGGGTGGCTCTGGGAAATGTGTTTTATTGACTGAAAACTTTAGTAGGAATTACTAAGTTGTTCTGAGTTGCTGGTTTGAGGTAGTGAATCTAATCATGTCATTTCTGTAATATCAGATAATAAACACTAGCACAGCTATTCTTCATGCACGAGCACAAACAGTATTAAGTTATCATTAAAATTCCTTTTAGAAAAAACCCCGAAACTTGCAGGTCTAGAATGTTGTTAGTCACTTGAGTACACTTAGATAAATTAGAAAGGGTGGGCAACCCACTGAAAGGTCCTCAAGTTTCTAAAGTGCCTGTGAGTTGAAACTGCAATTCAGTGTGTCAAGCAGTCTTCTTCATTTAATGTCATGGCAGATACAATGCAGTATGAGCCCAGCATCAGTCCCTGGGGTACTGTGATTCATAGGGAGCACCAGCTACAACCTGAGCTACTGTTTGCCAGACTTTGAACCCAGCTGTCCAGACAGTTTTCAAACCATCTAGAAGTCTGTTGTTAAAGAGGATACTGCAGGAGTCAACATAAAAGCTCTTTTTGAAGTCAATATAAGTCTACTTGAAATCAAGTTATATTGCACTGTTTTCTCCTAACGCACAAGAATGATCTCTCCTTGGTATATACAGTTTGAACATTCATGATACTGCCTCATTATCCTTCCTGTTGTTGTGAGTAATTTCTCAGAGGATGTGCTTCATGACCTTGGCTGTGCCTGTTCTGGGGTTGGCCAGGCCTCTGGGTCCCTGGATCTGCCCAGCTGTTACCACTTCTCCCTTTATCCTCCTCCAGTTTTGTTAGTCATGGACAGCGGCCTTGAAGGCACAGAGCCTGCGTTCAGCACCCACACCTAAATAATCTCTACCTCTGTGGGTGCTCATATGTCCAGTTTCTTTGAGTGGTTTCTAGCTTGTTACTCTCCATTTGGGCTGTCACACTTCCCAAACCTTGCTGTTATGCTCTGTGAGGAATAAGACAATGAAGTTGTTGAACCGTGTCAGTCGCTGCTGTACCATCCTTCACTAACCAGCTCACATCCAACCCACCTGGTTCTTTGATCTTGCTTTTGCTTGCTTTGACAATGTATTTCAGGGAGTTCATTTCAAAGATGTGACATACACAGCCTACATATGTGGCACTGTACTTTGTATAGAGCACACTTTGTTTTGGAAACTCGTGAATGTTTTTTAGTATGTTCAGCCAGTTCTACACTATATAGCATCTATGTCCACCACTCAGCACTTCACTGAACTTGAATATTAGGGTAATATTTTACTTGATTATTAAGGCAATATTTCTCTTGTATACCTCCTTTAAAAGGTATATTAATGTTTGTATACTTTATTCCTTCTCTTATCATTCCAATAATATTTTGAATGTGATGCGGATCTCATATTGTCCCTTTACAAAGGGAAAAGCTTCCTAGGTAAACACTCACTCTTATTGTAGACAGTAATATATTAAGTTCATCTAATTTGAGTGACAGTTGCATAATTCTGTTTTCTTGACAAGTCCATGAAAATGGATGAGCAGGGTTTATATTCAAGAAAAGAATGAAGTTCCTCAGATTTCGAGTAATGATAGTAAAAATCCTTTATTGTTACAATCTATATAACTATGAATTCAAAGGTTTTCTATTCATTTGTAAACCAGAATAATAAGCCCATTTATAAAGTTCCATTTCATTTTATCATTGTAATTATTTCAGTATATGAAACTGGAACAGTAAAAATCAAGCTTTCATGAGGTTATTAGTGATGTAGCAATGGCGGCACTTGACTTATATTGCTCCTACCCAAAAAGCCTGCCATAGAATCCAAACAGAATTATTTGTATTAATCTTTCTCCTAATAAATATGTAAATATGCCTGAGCTGATTGAATCTGGAAATTAGAATGCCTGAATATGTTATGATGCTATAGGGGGACTGAAGATCGTGTCCTTCAATATACAATGAGAAAAGATAGCTTATTAAGTCTGAAGGCAAACCCAAGACTCAAATCACAACTATTTAAGTATTCTGTTCAATTTGTTTGCTATTTCACTTACAATACAGAAGAATTGGCTTTTGGAAAAAATTGCAGCAGTTGGCTGTTTAAGAAGTTTTATGTTCAGATGGGCAATATCCTATGAAATCTGCCTTCCTGTGTCTCCAGAATCTCCAAGCACAGACCAGGTTGCTGTAACATGAAGGAGCTGCCTGCTGGTGTGAGAGGAACACACGTGCTTTGCTGCTTATTCACCCAGACAGTCACGTAGTCCATATTTTTTATTTCCAATGCTGCAAAAGCAATATGGAAAAAAGGCACAGCTCTCTGCCCATCAGCAGCCAGGCACCTGTATTTCTTGTGGTGAATCACAGCAGTTCTTTGCTTTAGGGAAGGCTTCACACAGGGATTGTAATTTCGTTCATGTAGATTTATGGTATCTGGGCATGGACCACATGTTCTGTTGATATTATTCGGTAGCTCTGGAGGGTAAACTCTTCGTGACTGTTGGAAAGACTAAACTTTATTCTGGCCAGCTCTGTATATGCACTCCTTTACAGACTTTCTGTCACACTAATTGCTAGAGAACTGTCATTTCCCTGTTGGTGATTTTTGAGTCAACATTGCAAGAGGGAAAAATGCTTTCAGAAGTTAAGGAGTTGTTTTAGTATCTCATGTGCTGCATGACTAAACATTCTGACTGTATGATACTGCCTGATCCTAAGAGAGAAAGGGGCCAGCCTTTTTAGACTGGTGTCTTTCAGAGTGAATTGTGTTTGGTTTTGAAAGGGAAACAGAATCCAATATTTATAGAAGAATCTGGATTTGCTAAAACAGTAAGTTTCTCTATGCTTACAAAAGGGGAATGCAGTGAATGAAAGGTGATGAACCCAGCTAAACTATGCATATTTAAATAGCATTAGGATCAATTTCAGTAATCCTCTGGAGTACTAAGAACTCTGTTCTTTTGAACCTTAAATTTTACTTATAACCAGCACTGTGACAATTCTATGAAGTCTGTTTTCTGAATATCATCCCAGTCAATGCCAATTTAGGACAATTTGGAGCCAAAGGATGGAAAGGGGAATCATTAACAGACATACACAGAAATCAATCTATGGTATCTGTTTGTCAGCTGACCTCAGGCCAAAATAGATTGAAGATCAAAAGTAGTCAAAAGGGAAATTCTGTGTCATTATGAAATGCTTCAACTTGTCTTCTATTATGTGAGTAATGAACCTTTAATTTTGGATTAGCGTGTTTACAGTTGCAGCTTGATGTCTGAGTCACAATTATACATGGTTTTGATAAGCAGAGATGGTTTAGACTGAGAAGCAACTGTGAAATGTTCACTGTGAGTGTAAATATTATTTTAGTTCCAAGTACAGAGAAGCAGAAACAAGTTTTCAAAACTGGATGGTTAATCTTGATCAAAAGCCAGCAGTAAAATAGGAATAGCTCCAGCTTTTAGCCATCTGGTAGAAATTATTCTCTGGAATATTTGGGCTTGAAATGTAAATTCTCGTTTTGTCTGTTCACCTAGCTATGAAAAAATTACAAAAATATTAGAAGGATGTAATTTAGTACCAAATTATTTGTGAAGCTGAAAATGAATGATTTTTAATCAGCCATTTACAGGACCTGTAGCTCAAGCTTTGTAGGTAACCACCTACTTTGTATTATTGAAAATGATAAAATTAATGTATGTTAAGTGCTCTTTTTCCCATGGTAACTGTTTCTAGTAGTGACATTTATTCATCTCTTTTGCTTCAGTGTTGTCTCATTTTGCTTGATGTCCCAGCATTTAAAAATGTGGTAAACTGATAGTGATGGTGAGATGAGAAGCAAGTTCTTATCTTGTCTTATGACCTAATAGTGCCCAAATAATTTTATTGTATTGTTTTCTGTAGCTATATCGTCCAATTTTAATAATAGAATATGTTGATGAGAGGTTTTTTCAAAATTCTGCTGTAAGAAGAAAGCATATCTTTTGAACATTTTAGTTAATACTTTAGAAGATGGATATTTCTATAGGGTAAGGTTGTTTTGGTATAGTTACTATTATATATATATGTGTGCATGTGTATGTACAGTTACCATTTTTCTCCCCTACTTTCCATTCCAAAGGTTAAAAAAAAAAAGCTTTCAATTATTTCCAAGCAATAAAATAATTGTTTGTTCTTCATATACAACACCTTCCTGCCCTCAGTTTCAAACCCCAAAATACCAACCTACCATACCACTAATTTTTTTTTGTTCTCCTTATCCAACCAAAAATAGACAAACAGCAATTTAAGATTTAAACTCAGCAAATATTTAGGTCTCATGCTGATGGTATGAATCACCTTAACTTCAAGAAAGTCAGTTCTAATGGGCTGAGTTTAAGTAGTACAGTATCTGGCCCATTACCTTGCCCTAGAGAGAATGGTCATGGGAGGTCAGAATTAGATATCCTAATGTGGATGCACACCATTGAAAAGCCATGTTTTTAACATGTTAAGTGAGCATCTAATAGGATCTCCAGCTGTTGATAATATGGTGTCCCCTTGTGGCATGTATTGTCTCAGAGAGGATTTGTGCTTTCTGGTTATGTGGATATAATGTAGAACAGTGTTAATAGTAACATCTCCTTTTGATAAATAATGAATTTTGTGGAGACCTCCTCTTTTTTTTTTTTTTTATATATGTATATATGGTTAATTCTATTCACATTTAACACTGGTCATTTTAGAATTTCCTTTAAAAAACACAAACTTGATCTATAGTTTTCTCTGTTGTGCTGAGCATTTTGTTTGAAAAACACCCAAACTACTGTTGTTATGTCCATCATTGCAAAAAATTTCAAAAGAGGTATCTGAGACAGAACAGTAAAAACACTTTTTCTACAGAGCTTGGATATATTTTAACATACTGACATGAGCTTTTTTTGCTGCTCTGTAAACAAGTGCATTGCACTAAAAAGAGTGAAAGTGTAAAAATGTGAATTGCTATCTACTGTGGAAAAAAATATGAAGACAATCTACTTTTTGCAAGGTTGCACTGTCACAGAGCAAGTAATCATACATTGCTGGAATAATTCATTCCACCCTGAAATATGTTTCTTCAGAGCAGAAATGTAAAGTCATTGTCTTCTGATAGAGATACTTGAAAGTCTTTCCATAAGCTTCAAGTGAATTGATTAAATAAGAAGCAAAATACTTTGCAGGAGAGAAAGAAAATTTAACAATTTTGTTTCAAATTTAAAAGTCATCTTGTTATAATACCAGCATCTTGTTTTGACATATAGCTGCTTACAACTCCCGGTGATTTGTGACACCTCTGTCATAAAAAAATGTAATGAAACTTGGGGGCTTTATTGCAGTTCATACAAAACCAAGTCTATGCCTGCTCAGGATTCCTGTAACATTGCTTCAGAGTACTATTTCCAGATTCTGGCATTGCAGGATATTTTTGTGTAACAGCATGGTACATTCCATATTCATATGCATGTACATCAAACTAAAATATAGCAAAGTAATTTGGCAATATTCTTATATCTAAATGTGAGGTTTTTAATAATTGTTCAACATCATATTTAGCAGTAATCATACTAGAGATACTGTAGTGTAAAACAAAAGTAAGAGATCACTAACAAACTAAATATTTTGGTAACTTTATCAAACAGGCAGGAAGATAGCTTTGCTTTCTTTAAGCTTTTCTAATTCTACCTGCACAAACTTCTAGATCCAGTGATAGTGATAATAACTTGGGCATTTTTCTGAACTGTGTAAACTTTTGGATAAGAATGCATTTGTGCAGAGATTTTGATTGATCCCACTTCTACTGAAGTGGGTTACATTACCCCCAGTGGCTTAGGAGTGGATGCTGGATTTATTGATATCCAAAGTTCAGGCTAACATTTGCCTGTTTCCTTCATGGAAACACCCCATTTTTGTTTGTTAAGTTGCCTGTGCATGGATGTCTGGAAAAACAAGTCTGTATCTGAATATCATGTACATAGGGAGGCAAATATGGGATGAGATTAGGGTCAGGCTGAAGGTAAAATGTGTTGGGAGGAGTAAGGGAGTCTGCAGTTTAGGTCTGGATGTTGCACCTCTGTTTGGGAAAACAGAGGTGGGAAAAGCCCTTAGAAGGAAGAGGCTGGCTCAAGAGGATCTGCAAGAGAGATGAGGATGGAGAGGTCCTGTGATGTGCAGGGCCAGGGTCTGAATGTATGTAGGTAACCAAGATTCTGGATAAGGCATAGCTTTAATAAATGAATGAACATATTTAATTGATTTTCTTTTTTAATCCCTCATGTTGAACTAAGGCCCAAGTGCACAGATTTCATTTTATATTTTCTGTGTTTATTAATTATTAGTTGATCTCTATTGAAAACCAAAACATGCTGCTTCCAAGTGGTCGTTACTGAAGTTACTGCACGTGATTTCCATATTTTTAAATCCTTCTGTGAAAAAAAGTTTGTTTTTAAGATTTTAAAACCATTGGAACAGTATAGATGTGTGCCCTCCACCCCTGCAGAAAAAAGACTTGTGAATTGTCTTATTAGTCTCTCACTGAATGATTACAGCAGTCGCTTGACCTTGAGAGAAGTGGGACTCTGCTGGCGTTCTCCAGAGGCTGGTGTTATTAGTGCTGGCTGACCTCAGGGAACTGGGTGACCTCCATTTCACCTTCCAATCTCCCAACACCAAAACAAAGCTGTATTTTGCAACACAACATGAATAAAAGACAAAGGATAGTTGTTTTTATATATAGGGGAAGAGTGAAAGAGTCTTCTGTAGCTTTGATTAAAAAACGCAATGCAATATAAATCTGTCTTGTAAAAAATGAAAAGACTAGACTGCTCTACACATTTTGACACTGATTTCAAACTTAAGGTTTTCACTTGGAGGACAATGGGCATAAACCTCATGCTACAGTTAGTGCTGTTTTTAAGGAGGAAGCTGCTCCATAGTGTCCTGTCTCAATTAGAGAATCATCTTTCCCATTCCACTCATGATAGTGCACTCTGTGCAGCTGCCACATGCATGCTGTTAAGCATAAACTTTTTAAAATTGTGTTGGGTTTTTTGACAAAGGGGCTGCTGTTGACTTGAAATGTTAGGCCACTGTTAAAAAATCCAATAATATTCCACTAATATTTCAGGAAAACTTATGACTATGTGACTATTGCTATTTTCAGCTAACTGAAAAAAGTAATTGATGAATTCTTTTCCTAGTTGCAATTGATAACATTTGGGATAGAAGCTTAAAGTCTTTCAAGTTGAAAAGAAAGAGCAAACTCTAGCATGTTCTTTTTCTGGTCAGTGACTTGAAAGTCATGCTTGGCTTGCAGCTGGGCTGATTCTGCATCTGTCCCAAATAAAGAAGATAAAAAGTAATCATGATGCTATTTAACTTATCAGTCTTGGCCTCCTTTAACTGTAGCTGTCAGTCTGGCAGGACTCCAAAAGTTATTCGAATATGCATGGATCAGATTCTTGGGAATTGCTGTAGGCTGACAAATGCTTACCAGTTCTTCTAGAGTATAACTTAAAATTGTGAAATGCCATATATCTGAGAGTGTGCCTCATCACTGTATTTTCTCTAAGAAAAGAAATTCAGCCTTTCTCCCTCATTATTTTGGCTAAAGACCAAAACATTGAAAAGTGAACTACAGTGCTAGATTAGAGTTTCATGTGAGATGCTTTGAAACAGGCATCCAAGTTTCAGACAAACAATGGATTAACACATGCCAAATCTGCTGCTATTTGATTTCAGTCTGATTAACATTGCTATTTATCACTGTACTAAACAAACCTCATTTGATCCTACTGATGAAAAAGCTGATTTATGTGGCTATTGTTTAGATACAAGTGTCACTTTAGGCAAGTTGGCCTTTCTTGGCAATCCCAGAGATGGGAAGGCTACAAAAAGTAAGCAAATAGGCTTGGAGGGCAAGGGTATGGTGGTGGTTAACCCATTCCTGAAGGTAGCTACCTGTGTGTCCTCTGCTGTACCTTACAGTGGGAGCTGAAGCCTGTACACCTCCTTTCTGATGTGCCCTGGGAATGCTTCTAAACCTGAATTTTAATAGAGCTGTATACATGAAACTCACTGAAACAGATTCCTTGCTGTGAAATAAATGATGTGTTGCAGCATAATGTATTACAAATACAAACCTGCTAAGAGACTTATATTTTTGATACCTACAGTCTGAAAGCTTTGGTATTTGTTTACATGCATGCAAAGATAGTCTGGTAATTTTAATTGTATATATATGCTACATGCCTGGTTTTGATCTCCCTTAACACACACAACTTAAACTGCCTTTTTTTCAGGGGTCGTTGCTTGTATTGCTTAGAGTTCAGTGAGATGACAATCTTGTCAGAATATTGAAGCCAGAGGCATTTTCAAATTGGAATGGATTTGGCTAATCAAATAACAGTGCTGACTTCTTTGACACTGAAAAATTATGATATAGTGTACTGTAACTTGGACTTTGGCTCAGTACTGACAAATACCCATAACTGACCTTGGGTCATCTTATTTTTGTGGGAGTGTGAAAGGAGGAAGAGCTCCATATTTGAGAGAAACTCTTTATCAGAGATTTGGAATATTTACTAGCAGGTGGGGTATAGGATGGAAAAAGTTATCTAATATTTGTTGTCTATAAAGTGTATATATTATATATTTTCCCATTAATAACCACTGCTTTCTGTTGCTTCTAATAATTTAACCTTCGGATTTTATAATTTTAACCTCTGTCATGCAACTTTAACTAGATGAATGATCTATTTCAGAACTGAAGTTGTGATAGAAAAGTAATAAATAAGAAGTAGTTATAGAGGCATTTGTTTCACATACTCATCCCTGGCCTCAGAGCTACATGCACGTGCAGATATAAAAAGTTCTTTTCCATCAAACATTTGGTGACTTTGTGGGTGGCAATATTGTCTGATCAGGCAGTCTGGAAGTGCTGCATATATATGGATATAAATAAATATAGAAGTGAATGTATCTCTCTGGCTATCATTTGTTCTTCCTTAGCTACAATTGTGTTTTTTCCATCTCACCAACCTAAAAGTGATCATTTAGGTTAGAAAATGTCATAGAAATAACTAATGTCCTTTGAGGGCCTAGGAAACACTTCAGTGATGTTTGGGTGAGAATTTTGTTTACTGTCAGCTGGTTCATCTTAGACTAAGTCAGATTCTTATCTCAATATTTTAATGAAGTGCAGAAAGTAACAATGAGACTGTGTAACCTTTTCCTTAAGAACTCCTTACACATGGAATGTGATCCCAAATTGTAAGCCTTATGCATCTGAATACTAGCAATGTTAAGGCTGGAGTTCTCTGCACTGATAATGAGTATTGAAGTTGCAATTAAACACTGATGTGTGCATCTACATCATTACCATGAACTTTCAATCTAAGCATCTTCTTGAAACTAAGAATAAGAACTTTGAGCAACAATAATTTTGGCTCTACACAAAGTAAATGAGAATGTCTTTGCAGCAGAGAGTGAAAGATGTGCTTCATACCTTGAAGGATGGAGATAGCCCAAGAACAGGAAGAGATAATGGGCTCCTGGGTGATTTGGGGACCTAAGAGCCCTTAGAAGATTCCAGTGAAAAGGGTGGTCCTCAGCCTTCTTTGCTACAGCCAGCTCCTTGTTATTGACAGTTCCAGAAGTCAGCTCTAGACCTCATATATATTTATATGTCACTTGGATGCTCTAATGTATAGTTCTCTGCTACATCAGCCCACGTGGAATTTGAAATTTCTTGAACATTCAGCCTGAAACATGGGTATGGGCTCTGTTTTTGGTTATTTTGTGGTGAGTTTTGTTTGGTTTTCTAAATTTAATTTCTGGTCTTATTTATGTCCTACAACCAAGCTGCTTTTCTGAGGGTTTGGACGTTTTCCTTGCATTGGATTTACTGATTGCTCTTTCTGTTAAAGATTTGAAGTAAATGATTTGTAATATGTGTTAAGTCTTGCTTTTGGACTAAAATTTTTAATGTGTAGAAAGCCTGGCATGAATTAATAAAAGTGTTGTCATATATCTGTCAGATACTAGTATTTTATCCATTCAGGTGTCATTTGTGACACCACTCCATTCCAAAGCCTGCTTATCCTGACTTTTCCACAGTGAACTGAAATTGTATAATCTGGAAAATAGGATGAAAGTATTAAAGTTCTGATATTTTAAGAAGGACTTGTGAGAGGAGCAAACACTCAGGTCAGTGAAGGAGTACAGTAGGCTCTGAGAAGGATCAGACAGATCCTTTGATACACCAAGGGAATAGTGCTTCACCTTTTGACATGGGTGGCTCCAATAGCTAACCAAGGAGAGCATCTGGGGATCCTGAGCTCATTGTGGAGAGTGCTTTAGAGAAATAATGGGTCAGAGACAAAGGCAAGAGTTAATTGTTGGCATGTTTCTTTGAATTTCTGTATCTCCTGTGTTAAGTATTAATTATAGCTGCATGTGGGCATATGTGTGTGCTTCAGCTGTTACCTAAACTGGAGATCTGAATCATAAGACAAGAATACTCCTGGCAGAAAAGTAGCTGTGTCTGAACTTCTCAGCAGAGTGAAGGGCTTGACACTGGCTACAGCCCCTGTACAAACTGGTCTGGACAGTTCTTTCTCTGTGGTGGCATAATGTCCTTTTTTTCCACATGTTAAATGCCTATCCAAACACAGCCTAACTTAGGTGTCACAGGTGTAAGGACAGTACAAAACAAATACAGTTTATGTGATAGACTTCACCAGCTCTGTAAGTCCATGACTTATACATTTAGAGACTGGGATACAGCCAGATCCTTAATGAAAGATGAAGGTATGAATGGGTGGAAAGCAAGGTTTATCACCTCAGCACTCTAAAAACTGGTGCAAACCCATAAAATGGACTCCAAAGCCATCATCCATATCAGTTAGGCTCAATTAGATTGGTTGATGGAGTCTAGAAAAAGTATAGAAATGAATACCATTCTATTTACTGACTCTTATGGTCCTGTAACAGCCAAAGTCAATGGGCATGGCATGTGCAAGGTCCTGAGGCCCTTACCAGGGAAAATATCAAAGGGTACTTATTTTACAAGACTGAAGGAGGTGGAAGTCAGTAACAATGTTTGCCCTAGAAGAACGCATAAATAGGTTTTGGTTGCCTATGGAGCAAGCATATCAACTGTACCAAAAAAACCCCAAAAAACTAATGCAAAGTCACAGCCAACTTTGTGCCAGGTGCCAAAAAAAAATAAGGCATGTAAAAGCAAAGTTTCTCTGATCAACAATTTCACTGGAAAAAAATGAGGATCTTGTAAAGAATTAAATAAATGAAAGTTTACCATACTCACTAGAGGGTGAAAGAAGGCCTCCAAGGAATGTAAGGCAACTGTAAAAGTACAGTGTGAGAAAGAAGGATATTCTCTTATTTCATGGTTTTAAATTGATTAATCAAGAACTGTATCTTTCCTATTTTCATAATAATGACACGAAGAAGCTCTGATAGGATGATGTAAATCAAAGGGCATGGTTAGCAATGGGTGCATACTGCAAGTGGTGGAAACAAAGTTTCTGTGGCAGATGGCCTCATGTTTCAGAGAGTTCACAGGATCAAGAGGTTTAGAAACTGAATCACTCCCTGCTTCATTTGGAAAATCCTCATTGCTTCTCTTGAACAAAATGACAGTGAAAACCTCACAGTATTCATCCCCTTCATTTGCCCTGCAAGTTTTTCTCCTTCCAGAGTATCCAAATTTGGTCTCAAATTATTAGTAACGTAACAGTTTTCTGTTCCTAACCCAATCCTGAATTACTTAATTTCATAATACTACAGCCTTTGAAAGTATGCTAACAATGTGTATTTAAATCCTTATTATGCATGTTCAGTCACACAATCCATTTTCCTTTTGATTGTTAAAGTTGGTAGAACAGAATGATTTCTGGAATCTGGTTTGCTTTTCTCATAGATGAAGTTAATTTCAATAGAGTAATTTGTAAGTAAAACCAAGAGAGCTACCATCAGTCATGCCTAATATATCAGTAGACATGAAAAGCCTGCAGCTGGAATCAGTCTTGATCTGGTTGTTGATATATCTACTGTATTTGGGTCACAGTATGGCCACAATGAAGTCAAATAGTCAAATGATAGTGATAAGAGGAAGACTAATCACTTACCTAAATACAATTGAAAAGATGGCTTATGTGCAAGCTATTGGTTTTCTGCCCTTTGATAAATGCATGTAACTTTTTTTTTCTTTTTTATCCGAGGCTTAATCTGCTAATGGTCTTCACAGAAGGTGATTACTTTTTAGCTTGGTACAGATTTGATTGGACTTGTGTAGCAAGTGCAGTGAACATAGCCTTTGGGATAGAGTCAGATTGTCAAATCAAAATGTAGCCATCATCTTCTGGAGTGTATTTTTTGGTAACAGAAGTCTCTCCAGATCACATACATTCAGCATAGCCTCTTGTGCAGATTCAGTACTGTCCTAGAGCTCTGAAGCATTGTTTAATATAAAAACCCATGAGTGCTGATGCTGAGTTTAGATTTTTCTTTGGCAAGAGAAAATGCATATATGCTTTCTGAGCATAAGGCTGGCACATGCACAGCTCAAGAGTGATCACAGCATTACTGTTTATGTGAAAGCTGCACAAACACTGTTATCTGATATATGACTCACTCCCTTGTTTACCCTTCTTTGCTCCCAAATTCAGCATTTTTAACTCTGTTATAAGCATAATTTTCCATCTTTTTTGGTAGTGCTTGTAAACCATCAAAGATCTGCATTTTGATTGCCACATGAATCACAGAATATTTCTCTCAAAGATTTAAGTTGTGAGCCCAAAAAGCTGGCAGTAAATGCAAGCAACAATATTTAAGGAGTATGGAAATCCCAGAAAAGAATGTTATGTGTAAAGAAGCATTTTTGCACATGGCTTTTCCTTTATTTAGACTTCTGGGTATGATGATATTATGATATGATTGATACTGTGTCTGGTGCTGAAACAAATGAGTAGGTCACTATAAGATTTTAAAAATGATGGCATTCCTTCCAATACAAAATGAGTAAGTTGTGAAACTCTTAAAATAAAAACTTACATAGCACAGCTATGGCAGTTTTAACATCTCATTAGATATCACATCTGCTACCTAGATTGATTTCACTATCAATATTCTCAGGTTTGGGAAAAAAAAAACAAAAAGAGTTAATAGAATTAACTGTTGCAACTGCAGAAGACTAATGCTTGAGGTTTTGGCTATTAAGGAAGGAATAATTTAAAGTGTAGGAAAAATTCCTATACAGAAAAATTCCTGTACGTTGAATAGTTTCTGAATATATTATGTAGGTGGAATTTTGTCTCATTGCTGCCAAATTCAGGATCATGGCTGGAGGAACAAAATATTAGGAATCTGGCTTGCAGATTCCATGTAGCCACTGAAAATATAACATTAAAGTGGTGGCTAAAATATTTCTATTTTGTGTGGCAATGTTGTATTAATCAGGCTCTTTCTTCATTAAGGAAACCAAGAGAAGAAACCATTCAATATCTAAGACTGGTGCATAAAACATGTACTGGTGAGCAGCAAGGAGATGTTCAGTCTGCTTTGCAGGACGGACTTAAATCAGGCTGCTTTGCTTAATTAGAAAGTGAAACTTTAAATAAAATGGGTTTAATGTGATCCTTGAACACATTTAAAAAGAAAAAAATAGAACTGTTTCTGCAAAAAAACAGTTAATAGTGCATGAACAGATTGATTCAAGATGGAAAAATAAATATATGTATGTATATATGTACATATGGTAACAAACAGCAATGGAGAGGAAGACTGGGAAACAGGTTTCCAGTTTTCATACCAGTGGAAGCAGTTAAGGTAAAAGGCCTTTTTCTTTTAAGAAAACATAGTAAATTTCAGAAATCTTTTAAAACAAATGAAAGGCATTTTTAAAGAGAATACATGAAGTATTTACCTAAAGCAGCAGAGGTTTGTATTTGCTGGAATTGCTATTTTAGAAGGTCATTGCCAAAACAGACCAAAGGCAGAAAATCGTAGCTATATTGCAGTGCTGTCCAAACTGCTCTGTAAAAAAAAAGGAAATTCGATTATCTCCCTGGCTTGGATGTACACACCTATAGGAGATGTGACTGTAATTGCAAATTATCGAGGAGACACCTGTTCTGTCCTTTGGGCCAGTCTTGTTTATTTGCCTGTTTTTGGTATGCTTCGCATTGCACATGCAGCCTGCTGATCCCCAGTAGCAGCTGAGCTGTGGGGCTGTTGCACCCTTGTGTGCAGAATGTGAGCGTTGCAGAAATAACTGTATCGATTGCAAAATGGAAGGAGCAAAAGGGAGTTAAAATAATGGCATGAATAAGCCTGTTTACAGCTCTCTTACACCCTTGTTACAGATTGAAAACAGAATTATTTTGGACATCAAGCAAATCTGCACCTTAATTAGAAGCAACAAATTGTCATTTAAATGTTATATAAATACATCAGGTTTCGTATTTTGTGGATTTTGAGGGGATTTTCAGGTTCTATAGAGCCTTTGTGGAGAGGCTCACAGCTTCTGTAACTGCTTTGAAACACAAATTGTGCTCCCCACTACATCTTTTGTCACTGCTTTGCTGAGTGCTACCCTACCCAGATGAGAAGAATCCCAGTATGTCTATCAGCAGCACTTTTTCCAAGCAACTCCATTTACCTCTGCTTACATCTTCCATACAGGCTCAGCCATAGCACTACAAAGAAATCCTGTGGCAAATATATCTGCACTTCTTCTCTCCTTACCCTTGTGCAAAGGCCTAGGGGGTCTCTGCACATCAGAATGTCACTGCCCAGCTTATCAAATGAGAGAGCCCTTTCTGAAAGGAAGATGTGAGGAATGAGACAGTATTGGAGAGGCTGATTCAGTGCAGTGCATTTGTCACAAGGCAGTTCTCTGACACGTTTCCTTCTCTCTTCCTCTCTGTGTTTTTGTCTGCTCAACAGCTTGAGCATCATCCATCACAGCTGTGCTGAACAACACCTCTTGCTTCTGGCCCTTCTCACTCTGGCACTTTCCCAGAGCCTTTTGCATTTCTTCATTGATTTCTCAGAAGGATTTAAGCTTCATTCCCTGGTAAAGTAACTCATCCACTGCTATTTCAGCTGCATGTTTCTGTCCCTTCTTGATCCCCCTGTTTGTATCAGTATTGCCTTAGCCACCTGCCTTCCCAGTATCACTCCCTTGATGAGTTTTACTCAAACTCATTGAATCACATGGTGACAGGAGTTACATTTTACACAGAAATTTTACACTGCACAGACACAGAATCATCATGCTGAGAGTGAGTTGGTCCTCTAATCTGACCATGGGCATCCTGAAAGGTGTTTATCTTCACTTGTTTTTCAGGAATTCCAGAGTTAGGAATACTGTGACATCAGGAGATAAAGTATTTCAGTACTTTTTACCCTTTCTGTAAGATTTTTTTCCTAAAATCTGAGCTGGTTGATGCTGCAGCTTAACCACAATCCTCTACTATAGATGTGAGGAGTAGTAGCTCATCCTCCTTGCCTTCAGAGCAACCTGTAGAGGCCCTTTTTCCTTTCTGTGCCTTCTGAACAAACCCTCTAAAAACTGTAGCAGTATAAGCATTACACCATTACATGAAGTTCCTAAATCATTCATTAACATAAAGAAATAGATATATTCCATAGAAAAAGATTATTTTTGATCCATGCTATTTTCATCATAAGGAATGTTATCATGACTGTTTTCTATCATGGTATTCCTTTATGTATCTCATGATACATTTTGCTTCAGCTGATGAGTTTTTAAAATCTTGGATTTATATTTTGTCTTCAAGGCTGTATAAGAGGCGTGAAATGTCAGTTAAACACACCTGGGTTTTTTATTGTTTCCTCACTACAGTTCTAAGTTCTTTTGTAAATAGGCTGAAGTAATGCTGTAAACAAATCAGCAGATTCACTTAGACTTATCCTGTAAATTCTTCTTGTGTAGATTAAGTATCAACATTTTCTATGGTTCATAGAAGCCACTAATTAAGTAGTACACTAATAACTTCAGAATCTATTCTGTTGCTCCAACAGTCTTTGACTGTTGCTAATTACAATCTCATTAGTCCCTATTTTACTGTCAAAACATGTTCATGAAGTGTTTCTTCTTAATATGGCTAATAATTTTTCTGTAGTAGAAATATCACTGGGGCTTGAGTTTCTTTTTCTTTCAGAAACCAAATACATCAGAACTGTTACTAGTTCCTCCTTTTCCCTCACATATGATTCTTTGACATTGCAACTTAATAAATGAAAAAATGCAGATTTATAGATAAAACTCATGTTTACTCCAAAGAAGAAACTCTTCTTCAGATATAAGTCTGCTAATTTATTCAGTCTATTTATTCATTCTTTTTAGAGACCAATTTAGTAACTGTTTTCTCATCACTGTTTGCAACTTTTATGTTTCCAAGTTCACTCAGAAAAAAAAGAAACATTCAATGAAAGAAATAGCCTTCTTAGATACAAAAAAAAGGAAAAGGCTGATCTGGGATTTACAAATATATTTATGAATGCTTTTAAATAGAAGCTATATACAAAAATCAGTATAAATTTTATGAGATAAAGAAAGATCAAATGTTGTTACAGGCTTGCAGTCAAGTCTAGCAAATAATCATTATTCTGAGAAAGGGAATGTGCATTGTTGTAATCACTTAGAATAATCTCCAAAATAACTCTAATCCTGAAAATAACCTTTTTGAATTTGTAGAAGGATAATGAAAAAAAAAAGGAAGTATTAGGTGAAATGCTTATAATACAAAATCAGAGCAGATAAAATACCCTAAATTCATGAAAGTGATAAAATTTTGATTGTTAAAAAAATTCTTAAAAAAAAATAGTTTAAAAAAGAAGCAGCACAATAAAAGCTACACATGGTATTAAGCCATAAAGATACTTTGCAGAAATGTAAGCACATAGGCACTCTGAAGTGGGATTTTAAATGCAGGCTTTTTTCTGCAAAAATTAAAAAGTCCTACTTTTTCATAAAAGGTAGTGAACCCTGAATTGAGAGGAAAATTTGGGGAACATTATAAGAAACGTCATTATGGCTTAGGAAGTAGAAGCTCTGAGTTGTAATGAACTGAACCAAGATCTAAGGGATGGGAGTGCCTGACATATCCACCGACCTGAGAATGTGTTCAGCTGCCTCAGTCTCCTCTTGTTCCCAAGACTGAGACTGATAGATATATATTGATTTACATTCCTCTCTCTTTCTTAATACAATAAAGTGTCTGAAGTTTTAAAAACCCCTCCTTGTGGAATGAAAATTAGTTAAAAAAATTAAAATCTAAAATATTTCTATGGCTGCATCAATTTCTGATGTCAATACTCTGACTGATATCTGGGGGTTTTCATAAATGCCATCCATACAGTGTCTTTGTGCCAGCTTTGGACAAGGTGTTCATTAGATGTAGCCACATTTTCAATCACAGTGGGTGGTAACCAATTCTTCATAAATCAGGAGATGTCATAAAAGATTTTGTCAATGTTAATTTTTTTCATTATTTTAACGATATAATTTTACTTCATGTGATTCAGAGCAAAAGTTTATTTCTGTGACAGATTTCAACATTTTGGAATTTCAGAAGCCTGTGGAAGAGGGAACAGTGAGTGCTCATTTAGTTTGGCTTCTAACATTGGTTGTAGATTGGGCTTTTTTTCAGAAGAATTGAGAAGAAACAGCAGAAATATTTGAGGCTTATAACATGATAGCAGAACTGACTAAGAGAGAATGTGAAATGCAAATTCACATTTTAGGGGTTTGGTTTGGTTTCTTTCTATGTGTATACCTTTTATACTCTTAGGTAGATTGCCTAGGTATTTAAAAAATAGCATTTTGCCCCATCTATTTTTGTTCGTTTGATCAAATGGGAATGTGTGTGCATATGTCAGACTATGTAGCTAAAGAAAGAAGGAATGCTTCAGTATTTGATAAAAGTGATCTCCATTAGATGTTTTTCAGAAATTGTTGTAGATAATTAATTCATGTGTTTGTGATTCCTGATATAATATTATTAATCAAGAATCAGACATCTCATTGCACCAGCTGGGTGGTTCAGTGCATGTAGAACTGATGCTGTTCAGTTATGCTCAGGCTTCACACATGGAATTGGCTGGCATTTCATGTGTTGAGGGAGTAGGGACAGTGGTTTTTCACTCTTTTAGGGGTTTTTGGATGTGTGTGTATAACTTGGTTCTTTCTCATTAAGCTGTTACAGTGAAGAATCTCAAGGTTTATTATTGTTTACTCTGGTCATTCTACAATAGTCTGTAGATGGACAACAAAATTGTGGCTTTCCTGATTTTCTTTTACCATCCTTTTTTTAACATCTTTCAAAATGACAGCTTTTTCAGCCTCTGTTAGCACAGGAATACCTTTCAAATGCACATTTATCTCCATGTTATTCACTGTACTTAAATATGCAGGAATAAGGCTATGTGAACATTATGATCTGTTTCAGGGGTTTTTTGCCTTCCTAAATCTGATTAAAAAAAATAGTACAAACAGATGATAAGTTGTTTTGTGCTGAGAGGTAGTCACTTTTTAACATGAAAGAAGTAACAAGAAGCATTCATGAAGTGACAGCAGTATTCAAACTGAAAAGTTTTGATGATGCTTGTATAAGTAAGGTGAGCAAAGACACATCACATGCACTCAGTGGCCCATGACAGGAGCCTTGTGCTGACACTGAGAGTGAATCTCAGTCATTTTGCACTTCCATTTTAGTTTCACACATGGTGTTTCACAACAGGAACTCACTAATGTGATAACCTCACACTAAGGTGCAGTGTCAGCCTTGAAATAAAAGGTGGAGTGTGCTGAGCTCCCAAAGGGTGCAGCCAATTAGCACATTCCATAATGGGGTCTTGCTGTCAGGGGATGAGAGGTTTATTTCCTTCAAACAGGAAAATATTCAGGCTCCTTAAAGATTTGCTCTTTGAGAGCTGATTTATATTTTCTGAGTAGGGAACAATTAGGCAAAAATGTTATCATGTTATAAAGTCTCAAGATTCTGATTCTAGATAGAGCTATGTGTGGTTTATTTTCATATTTGTTGATTAGAATGGTAAATAATCATAAATCATACCACTATGCTGAGGGAATTTTTGCCTTCTTTTATGTAATTTTCATTCTTTTGCGTCTCCCTCTCTTAATTAATAGGATATATACAACCACTTGGTGTTTTGTGTGTGCAACACTAAAAGTAAACTGAATTTTATCAAAACTTGATAGCATATGCATGTTTCCCCAGTTGATCCCATAATTACTTGAGAGGTGCATATGCACACACGTGTAAATGTATTTAAAAAATAAAAAAATGAAGCAGCACTCCTGGAAACATCATCTGTTTCTACATCATAGAAAGACACAATCTAATTCTGCATAATAATGGAGAAAACTGTTCTACAAGTATTTATTTTGCTTATGATTTACTGAAGTATCCAGAACTAAAGGAGAAGAAAGCCTACAATAACTCTGGCTGTTTTCACTTTGAACAAATAACAACTTTTAGGAAGTTCTCTTTTTTCTTTTAGGCTTTCTTTAAAGTTTCTGTATGCAACTGTTTTTCCTCTAAAGCAATATTTCTTCATACGATGTATTTTTTCTTGCTCTTCCACCTCACAGTTTTTTGAGGAATATGTTTTTTATGCGGTTCCCTGTGTTAAATGTGGTGACCTTTGGGATACACAGGACAGCCTGGACTTTGCTGGATTTGATGAAAGCATACATGATATTTTGAGGGTAGAAGGAAGACTTCTATCAGTGTGGATGTTTATACATGCTGATTTAAAAAGAGAGCATTCATATCAAATCAAAACAAAGGTGAATTTAACAGAATATCCTTTCTGTGACCTTGCCTGTTTCTGGATGCCTGGGGAAGAGTATGAAATGAGGACAATTATGTACAGATCCCACCTCTAAATACTATCTTTGCCTCCAGCAAATTGTGTCTTTCTAAACCAATGATAATCCCTTTCTGTGTAATAACTGCTGTGAATTTTTTCCTCTCTAGTTATGTCCTGCTGCTCCTTGCACACAACCACCTACAACACAAAGTTTCCAAGTTGTATTTACATGTTTTGTTTTGATCTTAATTGCAATTTTGTTCTATATATGTTTGAAAACCCTCCTTCATTTATTAGAAATTACTGTAAATACTCAGTTCATGAAAAACAAGGCTAGTCCAAATCTTAGCATCATGCATCCCCACCACCTTATTTGTATGCAGAAGGGTAAATGCTAATCCCAGTGTGGCTATCCAATACCTCCGATCTATGCAGTTTTTCACAGGAATATTGTGCAATTATGAAACCTGTGAAATAAGTACATGCTGTTAAAGTTCCTTTCTTTAGGCATTATTAGTTCTTCTGAAATAGCAAATAGAGAATGATAAAGTTCTTGAAGTCAAGGTCTTAGTAGATTTCACAGAAATATGTGTTTATACATTAAGGAGATCAATCATGGGTAAAATATGGTCCTACAGAATAGAATAGAAGCATTCTGTTGTAAAAGACTTGCAAAGATCATCTGTTCTAACAGTGTGACCACTTCAGGGCTGACCAAAAGGCTTAGTAATCCAGCCTTTCTCAGAGAATAGACCTCAGGAACATCACAACAACCTGACAGGGACAGTTTGAGCATGTAGATTATCTCTTGTCCCCAAGGTTGTTTTTTATCTCTTGTTTTATTTTTTGTTTGGTGTGGTTTGGTATGGTTTTGGTTTTGAGCTTCTTGGTTTTTTTCCCACAGCTTTAGTGTATTTATTTAGGCCACAGCTTCCAGGACAATGATACAATTTACAGTTGTGAAGCAGATTGATTTCCTAGCTGTGCTCCTACTGTGCTTGTTGGACTGGTGTTGGAGGATTTCCCTAGGTCACAATTCTGACCTTGGCACGATCATCAGAGCATTTCTAAAACAACAAGGGTAGAGGAGCAGGCAGTCCCTCTTGTGTCTCTGAAGGGGGACATCAGCAGAACATACAGGGAAGCCTCTACCAGGAGTTGTTGCTTAGCTATTGTTTGTTACTGTCCAGCCACCTGCTACTGTCTTGTGGGGATCAGCTTGTCTGGACTGCAGATTTGGACTTCATCTGGGACATTTTCTGCAAGTGGTTCAAATCTGGTGTCATCACTAATGAGATAGGGCAAGTTTGGGTGATGAGTTTCCCAAGTGCTAGCTTTCTTAGTCACTGGGTGTTGGAGATCTGCCTGCTTTGAGCCAAATTTTAAATGGTGATGTAAAAGTGAACCCTAAGGGATCAGAAGAGTGAAAAGAAAGCCCAGGATACATACATTCAGTTCAGTCACTTCCTTTACTCTCTACTCCTGTTGGTTGTAAAGAGTGTTTGAAGTGAAACATGCAATTAATATTAAATTTGCTGGGATAAGTGTTCCATTTCTTACAGAGAAATTATGAAAGCTGATATCGTTCCTAATAATAGAGAAAGGTCTGTTAGTATCTTGATTAGTGACTGAAACCAAGGTCTTAAAGGCCACCAAGGGAGTTGTAGAATCACTGTCTGAACTTCTATTGTTGGATTTTAGCTATTATTGTTTGAATTATTGAAAAAGCAAAGCACTAAAATAGCTGGATTTTTTTCAAGTCTCTCACTGTAACGTGTCTGTCTGCTTATTCAAAAACCAAAACATACATTTAATAAAAGCTACTACTCTAAATAAATTTAATTCAGATTTATGAATCAGTATAAGTATATTCAGTTACATCATAAAATGATGCTGTCTGCAGCTTTAAATTAATAATGATTTGTAGACAGCATATGTTTTATTTTACCTTCCCTTAAAAGGCAAGAAAGCAAATTCATCCACTAGCACGTTTCAAACAGGTTTTTATTTCATATTTTACTCTGTTAACATAGAATCATAACAGATCATTTGGGTAATATTAATAGAGTTCTTCAAATGAATTTATGCTGGAAAAATGCTTCCTGGTCCATTAATGGTATTTTTACTCTGAGTTAACATCTAACTTAAATTTAATTCTGGATTTGCAACAAGTGTCTTAATTTTAATGCATGGTCAGGTGCTGTGGTCCAAACAGTAATGGGATCTGACAAGACCTTATAAATCACAGCTTTAAGGAGACAGTGGGGAAGAGGAGCAGCATGGCACCCATATGGCCACTCACTTAATCACCAATAGCTAACACGGGGTCATAAGTGATGCCATGGCCAGGGCAAACTGCCAGGAATGCTTGGAGTTTGGGTCATCTGGCAGCAACAGCCACTTCTGCAAATGCCTTTTGCCTGTGGGTCAGGGCTGGGAGCTCCTTGGCTCCAGCAAAGGAGGAGGTGCAGCCTCACATCAGCAGCGTGAGCAGCAGTGCAATTCCGCTGTGGCTGCGGGCAGGGTGTGGGCATCTGCCCCCTCTGCCAGCGCTGCCCAGGGAGGGGTGTCTGCAAGCAGGGGGCAGGTGTAAGTGAGCACTGCTTGTGTGAACATCTTGAGGGGTTCTGCAACAAAACATTGCACTAATTTGTGTGGATTGCACAATTACGATCTGTTTTGAAAATGATTTAACATTCCTGCCTAAGCGAAGCAAGTAGGTTTTGAGACAATAGCTAAGACCTTCTTCTACCTGCAGCAATCAAAGAAAAACATTAGTCCAACTAATGTGCTTGCAGTCATCAAGATGTTTATTCTGTGTGTGCACTGTGCATATCTGCCCTGAGCCTGATCCAGTGTGTGAACTCTTGTGGAGTGGCACCTGGGCACTCCAGGTCTCTGACATCACACAAGGCCTGGCACAGTAAGATCAGGTGTGTTTGGATCTTAAAACAATAAAATGAATATAAGTAATTGTGTGCATCTTCCAGAAAGCATCTAGTTTCAATCTCAAGATTCCTAGGGAGAGAATTCTGTCTTCCTGGTGATTTGTTTGAATGGTTGAAAGAAAGAAGTCTCCTTTCTGATTTGACTTCCTTTTCTATTTTACCATGCCCTGCCTGATAAGATAGCTAAACATGGTCCTATGCTACGGTAGTGACATTCCAGTTGACTGGCATGAAGCCATGTTTCTTATTGCTATAACCTTCTACTCAGGAATATCTTTACTGCCTTTAAAAATCTAAACTGGAAGGGAAAATGCAGAGCTTACTAATTAAGCAGAGTGCTGTGATTTGCATATAATAAGGAGATGCATGTGGTTGGGAGTATATTTTATTCTCTTTGCAACCCAGCTGACTTCAGGATTTTTTCAGTGGTGCCATACTGGGCTCAGCTTTCCTCTGCTTACAATAACCTGCTGTTGAACAAATAAATGTGCCCTTAAAGTGTGACCATTGTCTAGATGGCTGTGACTATTTTTCACTGCAAGTAAAAGAAGCATCCTAAATAGTAAAATTATAAGGTGAAAACAGGGGCAAAAAGGCACTGGGATTGACAATTCAGGAATGAGGTCAAGGTAGACAAATTTAGGCTCCTGCATTTGATTTATAATTCTGTTATTACACTTCCCCAGGAGGCAATTGTTGTTATGGAATCATGAATTTTATATTTTAAAAGGAAACAAGAGCATCTCCAGTTCTCCAGTAAAATTGGAATTGAATCAAATTTTATATTATGATGGAGACTTAGACCAAACACTTGTATTTCCCTGCTTGGACACATTGGTTCTTCCATAGAAGATGAGAGAGATTTTATGGCTGCTAATGTAGCCTGGATGGATAATTACCCATTGTACATCCTCCAGAAAAAATAAACAGTGGCCATATGATCACTGTGAATGTCCTTTGTGACATTGAAATTCCCACAACAGGTTTTTTTTCTTTGTTTCTGAGCCTAGTGAACATTTTGATGATGAGTTTTAAAAAAGTATTAGGAAAAATTCTCAGTCACTCTTACCCCTTTGTAGAGAGTCTCCTTGAGACAAAATGACCTTTCTGTTTTTCAGAGCCTTTTGATGATTTTTTAGCATAATTCAGGCTGATAAGTATCTTTGCCTCACGTACTTGGCAAGGGGGCCAGTGTTTCTTTGTCCAACACTAACCTTCCTTCTCTACTCATTATCTCTGGTGAGGGCTGTTTTAATTGAAGTTATCCCTTTGGAAAGATATCTCCAGTGCAGTTCATTATTGATTTTGAAAGATCTGACCTGTTAAAATTTCCTTGCCAATGAGTTAACCTTCTTTCCTGAAGGTGAATTAAAATAGAGAGTGACATTTCTAATTTCCTAAGTGATGTAGCCAAAGGAGCTATGCTGAAGTGATATAATGTTATCTCAGTCTTTTAAAAGGACAAGATTTGTTATTTAGCTTAGTGAGACTTCTTGGGATGTGCAACAATAGCTTCCCACTGAGGTACTGTTGCCTTCTGGAATGGCCTTTAATTGAATATTATTATATAATAAAAAGACACTCTTTGACTTTCTCTCTTGAAGTTCTAAGTTACACAAGGAATTCAGGTATAATCAATAATTAGCAAAATTGAAGATTGTGATGTAAACTATTTAGCTACCTACAAATTTGTTGATCTGATAGCATAGCATCATTTCAGCAATTTTGATGACCTGGATTCTGTAGAAAATTATTTTCTCAATAATTTTCTCCCTTAAATCAAACTTGCAAAACAACTGATCCTTCACTATTTAGAAAATTAATTTATATTTTTCTAATAGTTTGAAGTACTGGGAGGAAGAGTTTTAAGAATGAAGCTTAAACTATGAGATTTAGCACTAGTGGTAATCCATAAAGAATGCATTATAAGATTTCTCAATGTATAATTTTAATTTTTTCTGTCATTTTGTATTTGTCACATTTATTTCTCTACTCAACTAGATATAATAATTATAAAAAACATTTGGGAATTAATTTCTAATGTAGTTAATATTTAATAAAGTATTGAGTACATATTACCCATTTAAGTTTATGGTAATTGTCTATTAGTTAAATTTTAAATTCCATAGATGGTTTTCATAATAAATTGTTCTTCCTGTCAGTTTTCTGACGCAGAATCTGTGGCATGGAATTAAAGAGATCTTTCTAGAAAGGTACAGACTTTATAAGAAGGCCAATGATTCATAGATTCCAAACCTTATCAGAGAGCATTTTCTTGCTGTCTACCTTCTGGACATATCTACTCATAAATGCATAATGTCTTTAAGGCTTCATATAGTGCTTTAAACATTGCCATGGTGAAGTTAGAAAATTTAGGAGATTCTGGCAAATGCATAACCAAATGCTGCCTTTGTGGCTTTGGAGTTTCAAATTTCTATGTGTGTTTCACAGAATCACAGAACAGATGAGGCTGGAAGGGAGCAGCAGAGGTCACCTTGTCCAAATATCCTGCCCAAGCAGGGCTACCTAGAGTCAGTTGCCCAGGACGGCTTTTGAGTATCTCTAAGGATGGAGACTCCCTGTCATCTGTGGACAACCTGTTCTAGTGCTCAGTCACCCTCACAATAAAAGAGTTTCTTCACTGTCATGGTTTAATGCCAGCTGGCACTAAGCCCACATAGCAGCTCGCTCGCTTTCTCTGTTGAGATGGGGAGAGAGCTGGAAGGAGAAAAGTGAGAAAATTTATGGGTTGAGATAAAGACAGATTCATAGGTAAAGCAAAAGTCATGTGGACAAGCAGAGCAAAATAGGGAATTAATTCATTCACCTCTTCCCATGGGCAGGCAGTTGTTCAGCCGTCTCCAGGAAAGCAGGGCTCCGTCAGAGGTGAAGACAAACACCATTATTCTGAGCATTCCATGCTTCCTCCTTCCCCAGCTGGATATCACAGAACCATAGAACTTACTGAGGTGGAAGGGACTCTCTGGCATCATCAAAATCCAGCTCCTAATGCTGAGCATGATGCCATGTGATGTGGAATGTCCCTTGGATCTGTTGGGTTCAGATGTTCCCACCCCACAGCTCGAGCACTTCCCGTCTCTTTGCTGGTAGGGTGATGTGATGAGCAGAAAAGGCTTTGGCTCTGTGTAGACACTGCTCAGCAGCAATGAAAACATCTCTGGTTTATCAACACTATTTTCAGCACGAATCCAAAACAAACCCTCATGTGAACTACTATGAACTGTGAAGGAAATTACCTCTGTTACAGCCAAAATCTGCCTTCTGGTGTTCAGGGGGAACCTCCTGTGTTTCAGCTGGTGCCTGTTGCCTCTGCTCCTGTCACTGGGCAACACTAAAAAGAGCCTGGCTCCATCCTCTTTGCACCTTTCCTTCAGGTCTTCATATTTTGTGGAACATTAAATATTGCCAAGTTTTATCTCAGCAGTTGATGAAATGGCCCCTAAGTTTCTGCTGACCATGAGAATTTGGCAACAGTCAAGATCAGATTTAAAACATTCTTTGTTAAGTATAATGGGTACCTTTAAAAATCCTGTAGTAATGTGAATTTTTCTTGCTTTACATTTGTATGCCTTTCACAGAGGCATACTTGGTGGAGGAAATACTGTGTGGTTTATCATCTTTGCTGGATGAGCTTCTAGAATTGTGGCTGGCTTTCTGGAAGAGCAGAAACCAAAGGATTATTTCCTTCCTCCCTCTACTTATTTTAATAGCAATCATAACTGCCACTTGACTACTATGTTTTACCTTATGCTAAATTCTCTGGAAGAATTTCTCTTTCCTGTAGAAATATATTTTATAATCTCCACAAGAATTCTGCCAGACCTACATGTTGTCAGAATTTTTAAAGTAAAATTTCTTTTTTTTCTTTCAAAAATGAAACATGAAAGATTCCCATGGTAAATGTCTGAATACTACCACATGGTACATATTATGTCAAATTTTACTCTCCAGAGACTTTAACAATATCTGATGAAAATATAAGGTTTGAAGATTTCTTGAAGGCTGAATGAGGATCTTGATAACAGAACAGTAGTGACAAAAAGCAGTACTGGAGGAGTAATCAATGACATTCCTCATTTTAATGCTTTAGCACAGTTTTCAAAGAAGCAGCAGATTATTGGAAAAGGCAAAAATTAATTTCTTGGTTTTGTCTTTCTGGAGACAAACATGCAGTTTGCCTGGATATTGTGTAGCTTTGCATGTGTGAAATCTAATAAATTCTTTGCTTCTCACCTTCTCTTAAGTGGGAGGTTTTCCAATACAGTGATCAAATAAATCCTTCCAAGTCTATAGAAGGTTAAGGGGATGCTAAAGAAAAGAGTTATCTGTCAAGAGAAAGAGCAAAAAATCTTTTAGCATCTGCTAAAAGATTCTGCTGTTACTTATAAAATAACCTTTCTGAAGTAACTCTAAAAATCAAAGGTAGTACTTGCAGTGGAAAGGTAAGTGGGTTTTGTGCTAGGAGAGAAGACTAAAGCAAAGGTTGATCACTGTGTTTCTGTCTGTTTCTTTGATGGGTGAGAGGAATTTTAAGATATCTTCTAGATATTTCTGAGAGTATTCTTCTGATGCAGTCCTTAAAATACTTACATACATTTAATTTTTCTGTAATAGTGATTCATTGCATTTTAAATAGGACATTTAGGGTCTTGTGATAGATCAGATAACATCAGCTCAACTTCATGTATTTTTAAGCAGCAGTCCCTGCTGTGATTAATGGTGAGTTCTGTTTAAAAGCCAATGTTATGATACAGTCTAAGGTACTGAAATGACTGCCTGAACTAATATTTCATATTACTTATTTTTAAAACAATAATCAAGAAAAGTACTTAAACAAAAGGGTTTTTGAGATATATTTCCAACATAGACAAAGTCACTTATTTAATACAATTTTGCAACACATTTGCCAGATGGAAGTGACTAAGTAATAGTCACTTTCTTGAACTAATTATTTCTCCCAGTTGTGTCTGAATGAAAATGATTGATTACAGGGCACTCAGATGAAGACATAGCTTATTTTGCATACATTGCAGTGACAGATATCATATGGTCCTGATAAAATTTCTTCAAAACTAATATAGATCTGTTCTTGCCTGATCCACAGTGGCACCTGTATTTTGTGCATATCCACAAGATTTAGTTGCTTTGCTGTCACAGAGTTTTAAGTACTATGTCTGTATGATGAATGCACCACAGTTTTAGGGGGAAGTTGCCATTTAAATAGGGAAATGGGTTTCAAAGGAATTTGGCAAAATGCAGACGATAATGAATAATAAATGAACAGAGGATATGCTTGGGAGAATGTATCTCAGCAAGACATAAAGTCTTAGTGCACTTCAAAAGAGTTATGACTGGATTGTTATTTCAGCACAACACTGAGGCAATTTAAATAATGAAATATTTAAAGGTAAATAAAGATAATTATATACATTTGACCCTTTGCATAATGTTCTGTAGCTGCAATTTCATTAAACTTTCTTTGCTTCAATGAATTAGAAGAAAGACAAAAGGATGACAGGTCCATTACATTATTTAAGTGATATTCATTAAGTTCAAATCTGCTATTTTATTTCATTCCATTAGTGGCAAAGAATACTATAAAGAATCCAGAGATATGAGAAACCTTCTTATTTGATCTTTGAAAATCTGTATTAGCTCTCTTGTGGCCAAGGAGTCAGAGGGAAGACACAGATGAGAAGTATGCATGCTGTGCTCTATGAATAAGATTTCTGTCAAGAGTAAGAAAAAGTGTCAGTTTATCATCTGGGCTTCTTGCTTTTTTATTAAAAGACACTGTTCAACACAACTGGGATTTAGAGCAAAACTCAAGGGAAGGATATTGAGTAAACTGTGTGCTTCCAAAGAGAAAATGACAGAACATGTGTTCTTACTGCTGTTTACTTATTGCACACCGTTTTTCATTAATACCTCTAATGGGCTTTAAAAATTCATTTTGTTGTCCTTGCCTTACACTGAAGAAGCTGAAGTGCAAGGTGGCAGAAGTGGTGTACATAGATCATCCTGCAGTGGGGCTGAGTACAACCTGAATCTCTTTATAACTTCATGCAACTGAACTGTGCTTTCTTATAACCAGCTTCCAGCTACTTTGTCTGACATCATACCTTGCAGGAAGCCTGACCTTTTAAACAAGTCAGTGTGCCAAGATACTGCATTTAATTTCTGATTTCTGGTTCTACTAGCCTGGTTGAAAAGCTGTAGCCAGTTTCTGAAAAGCTGTAGAAGTGACTTTCTTCATTTCTCAGTGAAGGAGGTTTTTGACTTGTTTGCCCTTGGCCAGTGTAAGCAGAGCCTGGGATTACAAACCCTGGGCTGGCACAAGCGTGATGGCCTGTGCTGACTGACGTACCCTGTGCTTGCAGCAGCCTCACAACTAGCACTTCTGGCCATCAGCACCACAGCAGGAGGCTATGATGAACAAGGGAAAGAAATCAAAGGGCAGAAAATGAAGCAGAGGCACAAAAATAAAAGCATTCACCTGGTCTTGATGAAAATTGAAACAGAAATGCTCTGGGTTTTTTGTTTTTTAAGGCATCAGTCCGTATGTGCTAAAGAAAATCACATTTAACAAACTGAATTGCAAAATTATTCATGATAGAAATTAAATCTGATTTAAAGTCTCTGTTACCTGTTCAATATGACTAATTGTCATTAGATTACATGAGACTGCATGGAAATAAACTCTCCTAACATTTCCAAGAAATTGGTGCTGCAACACATACTGATGCCCAAGTGTCAGGAAAAGAGCTAGTAGTGTTTTTTCAATAGATCTAATTGGGATTCACTTTGATGAAAAGTGGAGGGCAAGCTGGTGTTGGTTAAATTAGTGCAAAAATCTGCATTTCCACATATGGTCAGTGAGAAAACTTACTGACCAGTGAGATTTTCAGGTTATGTGAGATGTTATCTCAGCAATGTTTCAGTTAAAATTTGCTTTAAGATTTGTGGGTAAATTGAATATAAAATACTTATAGGAAGAAAATAGTGAATCTTTGTTCAAACCAAGGAGAAAACTTCATCTTAATCTATACAAATCAAATCCTCCTCTTTAATAGGCATTGGATTACGAATTGATTTTCTCAGTAACCTATCTCTTAAAATCAGATTCTGACAGAGACAGAGCTGTAAAAGTCTACAGGGACACAGATAAGAATAATTCATGGCAATGTTTTTGTTACACATATTATTATAGGGCTTTCATTGTGAAATGATAATATTTATTCATGATTACAGCCTGAATAATAATTAGGAGTAACTGCTGATTTCATGGATTTATTTGTAATTGGCTGTGCTGTTCATGATACTGGTTTTTGTTTTGTTTTTCTTTGCGCACTGCATAAGAAAAAATAGGTTTGTTACATGTGCTTTCTATCATTAAATTTCTGGTATTTCTATACATTTTTATCATTACATTCTGGTAGCATGAAAAAAGAACAGTAAATTTAGGAGTTTCTAATATGAGTTCTAAAACTGATCTTGCTTAGAAGGTGGTTGAAGGACAGACACATGGATTTTCTTTATCTGATGGCCATGTATAAGTATAATTTATATGAGAAAGTTTGTACCAATGTGTCTGCTGTGGTGTGTGAGCTGGAATTGGTGGGAGGCTGGGAGGGTTCAAGGGAAGACATCCTATATGCTCACCATATTTCTGTACCTTCTTCAAGCTCCACTTCTTTGTGGCTGGGGTAGGTGGCTCTCTGGCCTGACTCAGGATAGCTGCCTCACAGGGGAGAGGCAGAGCAGCTTTCAGCTGTGGGTAATCAGAAGAAATCCAAACCAGACGTGAGGCAGAGATACAAGGAAAGGTTAATAAAACCTTTCATCCAGCTTACAAAGCCTGCAAGAGTGTTTGCTATGTATGAGGACCATCATTTTGTCAGAAGAGTGTTATCTGCTTTTCAGCCAGCAGTGTGACTAGAGAGGCAGCACAAGGAGAGCAATGGGAGGAATGTGTTAGGATGGTTTAACACCACCTCTAATGAAACTAAGAAATATTCATGAACCAGCTTTATATGTAAACAGACTGTTGGCTAGGAGAAACTCTATTCAATATCAGAAGTATTTATTCCAACATGACTAGAAGCTCAAAGCAGTGTAATTGCTTTGTAGAACATAGAAGCTCTATTTTTCTTTAAAGCATGCTGCTCAATTAAATATTCCTTTTGTGTATTCATTTAATATTCATTTTGTCTGCTACTGCTACACTATATAAAGGGAAAATGAAGAGTGAGAGGAATTTGTGCTAAAAAAATTTTGGAGGAAAAACTGTTTTAAAATTGAATAATGTTTTGGGAATAAGCTTAAGTTTATAATAAGCCTAAAGGAGAGGATTTCTTTCCAGGTGATAACAACAACACAAAGCCAGATAGTTCTGCACTGTGAGCTGTCAACCTTTCATGTTTGTGTGTGTGCCAGCATATACTTCAGATAAACATGTTGCACTACTGCTGCAAGCTGAAGGCTCTTGATAGCTTTGGTGCAGATAGCAATTTTCAGGGTGTTACAGCACTGTACAGTCAAATTACTTTGGGCAGGAATGTGTTCTGAAAAGAGTGGATCCTGATGCAGTTTATTTAAAAAATTGAATGGGTACAGCCAGAATAGCAAAATAAATATTAAATAGTGACAAATACAAGAAAATGGTTGAGGGTTTTTAAATATAAGTATTGGATTAGGTTCTCAGCCCTGGCTGTCTAGGGCAGATGAAGAACTAGCATTATATTAAAAAGAGCAGAAAAATTTTGAGACCATTTAATTAATTTTTTTTTTCTGTAGAAATAGATACTTTTTACCCTCTCTATATTTATAACAAATGGAAAAAAGAGTCAATATCTATTACAGTGGTCACACTATTAAGGCACAGAAAAAAGCACAGAGCAGCCAAATAACCTCTCTACCAAGTGAAGTGCAGTGTTAAAAGTGCCATGAATTACAGCACAAGAAACCACATCAACACATCAAAATCATGTTACTTTCAACAGTTTTGTTATGCAAAACACAACCTTGTCTTAGATTCACCAGTTTTCTAATACATAAAATTTACTCTCCTCTTTGCTGGAGGAAAATAAATATTTGTTTCTAGCAATTGCAAGGTTCTAATATGACAATGCTGTTAGGGAAACACTGAGTAAGTGTTCTGCTTTTTGTGATGTTGATGTCAGAATTTAAAATGGTGTGGTTACTCCTAGGTTTGTATTGTGTGTTACATTCATGATTTTTAGAGGAATTTGAAAACAGATGGATTATGGTAATTAGCATACCTTGAATAGTATTAGGAACATGTGTGAATGTATTTTCCCAATGGATATTAATAGAAGAAAAAATAAAAAGGCCCACATTTTATTAAGTGCTTTAATAATTACATGCACACCTAGGAAAGATAAGTAAGAGGCTGGTTTTTGTATGCTTTGATCTGCCTTTATTCCAGTGTTTGAAGTGCTCTGAAAAGCTGGGGAAACAATGTGCAATTTATAAATTAGTTTAATTTACATTATCTTTAAATGGTATTTTTTTTTATATTTCGTTGTTAATTTGAGAAATTTCAACAACTTGTTCTTCAGATTCTGAAATTCTTTGAATTGCACTGTGGCTTAAACTCTTCCTTATGCTATTAGAAAATAAAAAAAATTGATCTAAGAGTCAAATAATTCATAGGCATATTTGATACTTCATTATACTCCTCCTAATCACAGGTGTTATACTTTATTATGTTGGGAACCCTTTCCTTTTTTATCTCTCTTCTATATCCTGAATCCATTTTCTTTGATGCAGACGCTGCCTTGCATGTTCTTTTCAACCTCTGAAAGAGGAGCCAAGAAAGACAAAAGCATTAAATAGAAATGACAGTCAAGGTGATCCATAGCACTCCTGGAGGGGAGAATTTGCTGGCAAACAGAGCAGGCAGCAAGTCATACAGCACCCAGGGAGTCCTGCCACGGCTGGGAAAGATGCAAAAATAAAGGGTTTGTCTATCAGTGCTCTTCTACTGCCTTGGCACTCCCAGTAGGATAAATTACAGAATCTGTCTGTCCAAATGTGGCCAGCATGTGGTGTTGGCAGCATATCAGACTCTGTGTTTAGAAAAAAATAAAAATGTTATCAGTAATTTATCTAGAATTACAGCATTTTGCTGTATTACTTTTTGCCAGTGTAATAGGCAATGTGTCTGTATCAGTGAGGCTGTTCCCTGTTTAGACTTCCACAATTAGCTACTGCCAGTGATAAAAATACTCTATTGCAGCATGGTTGTTTCTCCTGTGTGTAAAGCAAATATAGATAAAGCAGGTATACTGTACCACGTTACAGACATGCTTATCATATTTTAATTCAGCCAAGCAGATCTGCAAGTGATTTTGGCAAAGCTCTGAGGCTGCTGTATTCTTAGTGACCTGCTGTTCATCCAGTTCTTTGACCAGCTCCACTATCAGGAGCTGCAGTTTGCATTCAGTGTCATTTTCTGAGTCCTTCAAATACTTCTTGATCTGTGTCTTTTTGACCTCTCTTCAGATTTACTGCTTAGGCTTGAACGCTGTCGTGTAATACTTGTGTCCTTCTGACTCAGCCCTGTATCACCCTGTTAACCTTCTCTGCCCTCTTCACAACCTTTTCATGATACAAAGGAATTTGAGGTCTGCAATATTAGGTAAGGTTAACTTGTTTCTGAACTCAGAAAAAGTAGATTTTTGCTAATCAGTCTCTCAATAGTCCCATTAAATAAAATCCTCTCAAAATACTGAAAACTAAGCTGCTCATTGTCTCATGCAGTCTGAGTCTCTCTCCCTGGCATTAAACTGTTAATGCTACTTAGAAGCACCAAACCAGTAACACAAAATGGGTCAAAACCAATTCTCATGGAAAGTATGGCAAAATTCAGCTGAAATGAGTGGTGCAACCCTCATTTGTTAAAAATGCGAGTAATGTCTTGCACAGTGCTTTAAGATGTGTTTGGAGGTTTATGCTTGAGGATAGTTGGGGGATTATTTTGTCTTTCTTTGTATTTGTATGAGGAGAAGAGCTTAAGGGATTTTCACATAGCCTTATTTGTCCTGGATCGAAGTTCAAAGTAAGTTCTTTTTCAAACAAAGATAATTTTAGTACCTGAAACAATATTAAAATATACTATAGTAAATATATTAAATATAATGATAGCTTACTTTGTTCTTAGCTGCAAAACTGTCAGTGCTTTAGTGGGGGTTTAGTTTTCAGATTTTGACTCCATTGTGATCAGTCCCTGAAATTTCAGAATAAACTTGCAGGAATGGTTAATTCACTTATGTTCCTGCTCTCTAAAAAAAAAAAAATGTTAATCCTTCAGAAGCTTAGAGGGAACCTTAATATT
>VZRX01020210.1:167398-346456 GCA_013398075.1 Notiomystis cincta
ATCCTTCAGAAGCTTAGAGGGAATCTTAATATTGTATTTTACAGTAATCTCTTTAGAAGACAAAGAATTACAAATGACATTTTAAACTCACTAAGACTTCAGTGGCAACTCCCAGAACAAAAAGAAGCAAGCTTTCTATTTATTTTTGTAACTGCCATTTGTAAAACACTGATTAAATAAAAAGTGGATAAACGACAGTATTTTCACGAAACAAGTTCAGCTCACTACAGACAAGCTATGAATCGTTCATCTAAATATGTTTAGAACAAATCCAAAGAACAGCTGTTTTGCATTCACAGCAGTAGCCTTTTTTCCCCAGTGTGAAATGGTTTGAGTGCACGTACATCCCATTGGCAAGGCGTGTCTGGATCAGCACACAGCAGGGACAGCAGTGTCTGAGTGAGGGCTGCTTCAGTGGCAAAGAGAGAACCTAAAGAATATTCATAAAGACCAAATTAAAATATCATATGAAGCCTTGATTAGGCTTGACAGGTTTCCTAAAGACATTCTTGTTGTTACTAGTGCTTAACATCAGCTGAAGATTTGTGAAAGGGCAGCCACGCCTCACCTCCTGCAGCCTGTAAGTAATGGTGGGTGAGACTCTACACTGTGCTCTGCTGACCTCTTTCATTCTGAGTTGCATATATAAGCTACATTAGTTTCTGGCAAATTATTTTATCCCAAAGTTTCAAATTTACAAATACAGTGCTAAATGTACTACCCCTAATAATGATATAAGATAAAAACCGTGTTGCAGGTAACCTGTATGTGATTTTCTCATACTTTTGAGGCTCATTCAAAACTTGATGTGGAGTAGCAATACTTTAGGATTCATTTCTTTGATTTTTTGGAAAGAGTCACAAAGCCCTTTACTCAGTTCAGAGACATATATTTTCATGTGATTAATTTCAAAAGACAGCCATGTCTCACCTTGAAGCTTTCAATGGTTTTGGGGCCACTTAAGTTAAAAGTGAATAATTGTAGGCTCTTGATATCTGGGAGAGAGATGGGTAGTTGTAAGGAAAATTAGAGAGAAACATCTCTCTTTTTGTGACATCCACATACAAATGTACAGCAACAACATTCCTCAGCAAGTGCTTGAGGCTAACTACAGTGACTTGTGGGTACAAGGAAATGTGGGTAACTTAACTGAAGATTTCAAAGTGTGCAACTAAAAAGTAACAGGAATATTGGTTAATATGGATGAGAGAAATTGTTTTCAAAAGAAAAAAAACCTGGTATTTCTTGGTATAATTTTGCTCAAAGCAAGTTTCTGCTAATACAGCTAGAAATACATAAAATTTTTTTTATTATTCTTTAAAAACTAAAGAAAGAAACAAAATGTCAATTCCTCTTCTTCACCTTAAATAAGATGAATTAATTAAGCTGTTGAAATTGCTGATATTCATAGGTGTTTTGAAATAAATTCATTAGAAATTAGCTTGATATTCTCATTTTTAATGAACACTGAGTATGGAAATGTTAGGGTGGAGATCTTTTTCCTTTATGTTTTTATGTTCATATATATTCCATAACCACAAAGAGAAATGTAGCTAGTTGTGAAGAATGGTACCAGTTGGGGTTTTTTTTGTTCCAATCTATATTAAAGCATGCATTAAACCCCAAATATTCATCCCTGATTCTATCACATAGACATTAAAAAAAAAAAAAAAGGTGTTTTTGGTTTGTGATTAAAGCTTTCCAGGTTAAAAGCAACACAAACAAGCAGTTGGTTAGAGCATGCTGCTGTTAACACCAAGGTTGTGGGCTTGATCCCCAGACAAATCATTCACTGAAGAGTTGGACTTGATGATCCTTGTGGGTCCCTTCCAACTGTGAATATCCTGTGATCCTGAGCATAGGAAAGAGACACCATTGGAGTGACAGGAGGGTGTGGCAGGGAGAGCATGGCCAGGACTGCAGGGCCACAGGGATTCCTGGAGGCCAGACAGCACAGGACCATTTCCTGCTATTTAAAGTCACTGTATTTTAGGGAGGCACAGAGGCTTAGAGGGTGAGGAAGAATTATGTATCTTTGGTTTGGTTTGGTTTGTGCTTTTTCTTTCCCCTTTTTTTCTTTAACATCTGTCCCCCGCCCCAAATTTCAACTTTCTGTGCAGATGACGTTTGTTTTGGTCAAGTGTGGAAGCACATTAGTTTTTTGAGGAAGCTCACTTAGGACAAAGCCTAAAGAGGTCCTTGCCCCAAAGCTATGGTTCCCTTTTAGACCGTGTCATAGTCACATAAAGAAGTGTGCAGTAGAAACTTAAACTTTTAGTGTACTTGCAGTCTTTTTCTCTGAGTGGGTTATTTTGTCTTTAAACTTAAAAATCAGCCTGATGTAGGTAAGAGGGAGGGTCAGATACACCACTAAGAGCTCTGTGCCAACATGCACATGAACATAGAATTACTGAGCAGTAGTCTGCTCAAAGGGTCATGTAAACATGGTTTGTTGGTACTCACCTGTAATGATTTTATAAAATACTACACAGGACCAGCAAAATAATGCAATTTACTACATGAGTCTGTTTGTGCATCTCATCATTGTTTTGTATTCAGATGTAAAAACAACTTATTTGTAATCTAATGGAAGATCTTATTTTTGCCTGGTTAGCACAGTCACATAACAGAGTTTTTGGTCATGTTTACATTTCCAAAGGCAGTATTTATTGCATCAAGGTTGAGATTTTTATAATTTTCAATAGTGTAATCCTGCCTTAGAATTGGATTGAAGATACTTTGATGACAAGCATGTTTTTAAGGTACAATATGATTTTTTTGATTATTGATGAATGGAGATGTGATAGAGTCTCAAGCAGGCAAAATTTTCCTCTGGGGTACAATATAGACCTGATCTTTAAAAAGAGGGATTTCTTCATTGAATACATAAGGTGTACTGACATGGTACAGTAGAAATTTGTAGTTTGCAAGATGAACAATTTATCTTTATTTCAATCATGATTATTTTTTGTATCTCTGCTCTAGATTTTCTGTAGTCTTAATTTTTTAAAAAATAGCAGGTGTTCAAAGTGGTGTTTTGGGGAAATGATATCTCTCAACTCAGTGTAAATACACCTAAATTAAATACCACAATGATTATGCCATTTGTGGAAGGCTGGCTAGGGAAAAAGTACTGCAGTCTTGCTGAAATGGAAATTGGAATGTATTTATATTTAATATACATTCATTTTTCTGAATAGCTAGATAGTCTTGGAAACTATAATTAAAATTGAATTTGCAAAAAAATATGGGGGAACTTCCATGGACTGAATCTGCCAGATGGCATTGCTATTTAGTGTTCATTCTCAGGGTTTTATAACTACAACTGAACTGTTCAGCCACAGTGTTCACTTAAAAAAAGGGACAATGAGGAGCAGAGGCTGAATGCATAGCCTGTCATCAGCCCATTCTCAAACTGGTACTGAAGTTAATGTTGGATGAACAGATGAAAATTGTGTTGAAGCCAATGAGAGTTTTAAAGCTCAAGGGAATCAGTAACAAGATGTGGTCACATATTCCTTCCAGTCATTCAATAAGGAGATGTTGTAAATAATTTGTAACTGCCATACTTCATTTCACTTATTCCTGGGCAGTACCAAAATTACAGTTAACCTGCTTTGAAAATAGCAAAGGCTCAGCCTGGCTTCTTCAACAGCTTTACTCACACAAATAGTCTTGTGCTGGGGTCATTCAGGTGAACGAGGATTGTGTGGCTTGGGCCCAGTTTCTTCACAGGACAGAGCACTTCTTACTCAGAGAAAATGTCTTCTGTATGATCAAGTATCTGCAGATAGACAGATTTTCTTTGATAAATATTTGCAGGGTTTTTTTCTAAATTGCTTGGGTTTTTGCTCTTATGTAGTAAGTCAATTCACAGTGTGTATGAGGAGAGGTCTTAAAAACCCTGACAAATATAAGATTTTTTTAACCTCTGATTTGTGGATGTCATGAGTTGAACTGAGTGAATATTACTGTTTTTAATAAAGGAAAAAGCAATTTCTTCATCTTTCAAAGATATAGCCTTTTATGTATTTTTGTTGATATTTGTAATAATAAGAACATGTTGCATGTCAAATATTTAGCATAGACCTTGGAGATTTATGAAAACAGTAGGAACAATTTACTCCTAGGTGTAGGTTACTCCTGGGGACATTCCCACAGGACACAGGAGGAAACTTTTACAATGAGAATAATCAGAAGTTGGAATAATCTCCCCAAGGAAGGGATAGAGTCCTCAGCATTGGACACTATTAAGATCCAGTTGGACAGGGTCCTGAGCTGTCTTGTCTAGACTGCGTTTTTGCCAAGAAAGTTTGGACCAGACGATTCTTGAGGTCCCTTCCAACCCAGTATTCTATGATTCTGTGATTCAATAGCTTCCATTCTTTGGAGAGTTACCAGCTGGTGTGTCTCTATCTACAAGAGCTTGTTCTGTTCTAGAATAACATCACAGGTTGTGTGGTATGAACATTTTTAACTGGATTTTAATTTTATTTTAGTCATAATAAAGACTAGAAGTGGCCTACTTGAAATCACCACTGTTTTTCGAAATTTAGTGTTTAGTTGTTCTCATTTTTGTATGCAATATGGAAGGAATTATGCTATTAATTGGCACCAAGGTATATAGTGTAGTGCAATAGAAATGTGAAGAAAAAAATTAAACAGTCCAGGAAAGGTTATTCAAGGGGATGAGAGAGATCCAATGCATGCCTTCAAGGGAAGAGCTTTGGCTCCTACCTTGGCAGCAAAAACTAAGTTGTGAATGTGATTGCTTATTTCACAGTTCTCTAAAGTGATTGATTCATGTGTATGTTCAGGAATTATTCAATATTAATAATGATTCCATATTAAAGATTCAGATTGTCCGAGATAACAAGTGAAATGTAATCATAAAAACAGTAGATGAAGAGTAATCCCATGCTTTTGTTTTCAGAGTTTAAGTTCCTCCAAGGATGAAATTCTTAGAAACCCAGGAAATGCTGTGAGCTCGCTTTTGCACTATGGCAGAGAAGTAACTTGAGTGTGCAACATTAGCATCTTCTCTTGTTTTCCAGGTCCGTGGGGGAGATGCATGGGGGACGAGTGCGGCCCGGGAGGCATCCAGACGCGAGCGGTGTGGTGCGCGCACGCCGAGGGCTGGACCACGCTGCCCACGAACTGCCGGCAGCCGGAGCGGCCGGACAGCCAGCAGGGCTGCTTCCGCGTCTGCGACTGGCACAAGGAGCTGTACGACTGGCAGATCGGCGGCTGGAGCCAGTGCCGCCCTGTCCTCTCCCGCAGCCACGAGAAGCCCCAGGAGTGCCTCAGAGGGGAGGAGGGGATCCAGACGAGGGACGTCACCTGTATACAGAAGTCCAACGGGGTGGCGGCCGAAGATGTCATCTGCGAGTACTTCGAGCCGAAGCCCCGGCAGGAGCAGGCGTGCCTCATCCCTTGCCGGCAGGACTGCATCGTGGCCGAGTTCTCCCCCTGGTCCGAGTGCTCCAAGACCTGCGGCAGCGGGCTTCAGCATCGGACTCGGCACGTGGTGGCTCCGCCGCAGTTCGGGGGCTCGGCCTGCCCCAACCTGACCGAGTTCCAGATGTGCCAGTCCGGCCCCTGCGCTGCTGAGGAGAGCCTCTACAGCCTAAACGTGGGAGCGTGGAGCGCCTGCTCCGTGCCCCATTCGAGGCAAATCAGGCAAGCAAGGAAACGAGGGAAGAACAAAGACAAGGAGAAGGACAGAGAAAAGGCAGTTCGGGATCCCGAGGCTCGCGAGTTAATTAAGAAGAAGAGGAATCGCAACAGACAGAATAGACAGGAGAACAAATATTGGGACATACAGATTGGGTACCAAACAAGGCAGGTCACATGTACTCACAGGAATGGGAAAACTGCTGCTCTGAGGTAATCACTGTTTATGAATTTGCATATTTAAATTTTTTATCTGTTTAAAGTATAACATTAATAACTGGATTCTGTTACACAAGTCCAAATCTGAAAATGAGACCCATTTCCACTTGCACATCCATCATCAAGCTCAAGAGTTTTCTTTGACATGAAACATGCAAATTGTGCTGGTGATCATACTAAGCATCACATACATGCACACTGTTAAGCCTCTCTTTGCTTTCCCCTCAAAACTTGAAGATATCTGTCAAATGTCTGCTCTGTTTCTGTGGGTTCAGACAGGCTTTTGCTCTCTAACAAGTGGTGCATTTTTGAAAGAGGTGATGTTACTGCTTTTAAGGCTCTGGGCACAGAGACTAACAAGAAGCTGGGCTGGGTCAGACTTACAGTAAAAGTATAAAACAAGAGAGAAAGATACTGCATGAGAAAGCAGCAGCTACTCATTCCAGTATATCTTTTTGAAATAGATGAGCATGAAATATTGTTTGTCCTTCTTGATTCCTGTGGCAAAATTTCTGAAAGGGAGATTGTAAAACCTCTTTGTTTATTCTATGTACCTCCTCTGTTTCTTTCTCATCAGCATCTTTATGCTGTCTGCCCAGGGTTTCTTTCTGATACTTTTATTTATTTATTTATTTATTTATTTATTTATTTATTTATTTATTTATTTATTTATTTATTTATGTATTATTTTACTTTTCAAGAGTTCTGTCAATCACTGATGTTTTGATAATTCTTTCCACTGGCTTCTGGATGCATTTCTAAAACCATATTATCTTTGACTTGTTTTATCTGGCATTCTCTTGCTAGCTCATGTATTGCTTTCCCATCCCCCAGAATGTTTTTATTTAACTCAAAAGTCTTTTTTCAGTCTAGTCTTCCTGTCTTTGATGTGATTCTATTTCCTGCCCTCTAGTTCAATGCCTGATTAATCAATTTTACTTCAACTGTGAAATGACTAGGATATCTTGCTGAATGAGGCTGACAGCCATTGCTGCTCTTTTAGTGTTTAGGAACTTTTTTCAAGGTATTTTACTTCAGAGTTTTTGTTGTGCCAGTTAAACATTCTGTCACAGAACATGTAAGTGCTTCCACATTTTCCATTAGAAACCAAATAATATTGTTTTTTTCAAATGTAGAAAACATTTTTTTTAGTATGATTCCTTTCAAGAGATAATCCAGCAGTGAAACAGATAAATGGTAAGTTCCCTTGCTTAAGAGAAGAGCTGAAAGGCTTGGGTTTAGTTGAAGGAGGGACATATGGGTGAAGATGTGAAATGCCTTTGAGTATGTAACAACCCATCACAAGGAAGGATGGAACAATCTATTCTCTTTCTATATTATGGATGTATTGGAAAAGCAATAATGGGCAAGGCCCAGCAGTGCTGAATGAGGCTAGGCTTCTCCATCCTGGGAATAGTGAGACTCTGGAGAAAATTGCTTGGGCCATATGTGGCACCTCCATCTTCAAAGGTTTATAAGGAAAGGCTAGAAAAATGCATGTGTCAATGATGAGACACCTGGAGCAGCTCTTGGTTAGGGAAGAGGAACTGATTGCATACTCTTTTTGCAGTCTCTTCTAGGTCTGGTTTTCTTCAGTTTTTCATGATTTTGATTCACACTTATGAAGGTCTTCACAAGAAATCTCAAAATCAGCAGCTCAGGCAGTCCCAGGTGTTGGCTGCAGCACAGTCTCAGTGTTGGTACAGAACAAAATGCTTTTACTCCTTCCATTTCCATTCTCACATCATGCAGCCAACTCTGTGCCTAGCCCAGGAACATCATTACCCTTTAAATACAAGGAATAATTTATTATACATCAGTTGCTATCAGATAGCAGCCAGCCACTCTTTTTGAAAGTCCCTAAGTTTTTGAAAGGTTAAGAAAATTACTGAATAAAAAAAACAGGGAGAAATGACACAGTCATGGCAAAGCTCTGATGAATGGTAAAAGTGTAGTTGGAAGTCAGTGGCATACTTTACTCATCATCTTTACACTCACTCTTGAATTCACTTAGATCTCCAATGCTGTCTTAAGTTCAGATACCTCTGTGTCTTGTGCAATTTCAGGCTGGGGCAGGGAAATGAACGAAACCCTCTTGCCTGAGGCAGAGAAACAATAGACAATACAACACAGGATCAACTCTTCAAAGAGGAGAAAATTATAGAAATCATGCAGTGGGCATTTTTATGTCTAATGGATAAGATTTTATGGTTTAATTGCACAGAGGATTTCTAGTAGTCTTCACATCAATTTTAATACAGATTTTTTTTTTCCAGTTGCACATTATAACCAAGAAAATTTGGTGAGATGACTCATGTGAGAAATTCTGGTGCTGATAACATAGCTTTTAGAGACCTATGTACATCACCTGTATATCCATTTGCATCATTTATGCTGCACTCTTCACTAAGCAATCAAAAGCTTTATTCTATGACTACCATTCCAGAATCTGATACAATAGAATTATTTTTCTGCCCAGGGTGTCAATGCAGCCAGCTCAAATGATTTTATAATCTCCATCACATAGTAACTGTGTTACTAAATAATACAGACAAGTAAGGTGACTGGAAAATCTGCCATTCTCATGTGAAATGCTCTCCAGCTTAAATAGTCCATTTTCAGTGAGTTTTGACTTTAGCAATCAGAAACAATCAGCCCCCTGGCAGCATGACTGAAAGAAGAATAAAAACCCTCAGGCGAGTAATATTTTTTGCAGAGATAGCAAAATTGATATATTATAAAAAGGGTTTTAAAAAAGAACAACTTTCAGAAGGGTGCTCCAGAGAAAATGGTTCTGTAACGCTGTCAGCAAAACTTCAAAAAGGCAAAATTCTCTTGACACATCAGCACACCAGGCATGGCAAAGAGAAGTGAAACAAGAAAATCAAAGTTTAATTTATACACTTTATTGCCGAGTGAACAATAGATAGTCTCCTGTGAAGAATGAAATATTGGATTTTGTGTTACTCGTTCTGCAATAATATATGTGTTACATGGCCTGTGTTTGCTTTATGTGCTCTTTAGTCTGAAATTCTGGTGCACTGAAAATGTTTGAAAAATAGAAATGTTGAAGGAAAAAACAAATTCAGTAATTAAAAGTGGCTTATAAAATTACTTGTCTGGATAGCTACAAAAATCTAGATAGACAGTGCTGCTGCTAGTGTAGAGGACAGTACTGATTGTCTGACATGTTTCCTCTTTAGTGAAATTGGAGTTTACCAAAGAGACCTGTTAGACCGCAAACTGGCAATGTAGAGAAATATAAAATGGGTGTAGAAGTTAATTTTGAGTTGCAAATCTGTTTGCCCTATTACAAGTTGTGATGATTGTGCCTCATGTTAAGCCTATAATTTTCTGTTGTCACATAGACTCTGTTACTGTTGTAACTCAAACATTTAATCCTAATTTTCTTCCTGAGCAGGCTTTTGTGGGAAAGTTTAGCAAAAATATTTGGCTGGTTTGTACAATTCTAAGAAAAGCTTTTTTTTTTTTTAAACTGTTTTTAGTTCATACAGCCTTTTTACTGAATTGCTTTCTTGGGCACCCAGAGATTGGGAAATTTGTAAGGATTAGAGCACAGACATTTATAACTGTAAGAACATGGAACAGAACTAGACTATCTTCCTGACCTGTATATTTCTGCACTTTGGCAAAGATTTTGAAATCCAGTGACAAAGCACATCATGTTCCCCAGAAGCAGCTGGTCCCTAAGTGTGGGGACAGCCTGTCACTGCTAAGAGTCACTTAGCTCAAATGGCTGGAAAGGGGGCTGTACTTAAAGTAGTTCTTCAAGGAAATAACTGCTTTTAAAAAAAAAAAAAATCCCAGGAATTTCTGCACTATTTCCTTTCTTCTACTTCATTTGGATATGGCTTGTTACCCTCCTTAGTCTGGGACCAAAACACTTGTGAATGGGGGGAAGAATGGAGGAGACCATGTAGGAAACCCTCCCCATCAGCTCTGCTTGCAGTCCCCATAACTGATTAATACTCTCCTGGAGGCACCTGTATGTGAAGGTGAATATTAACAGTAACTTAAATGACCTGAAGTGAGAATTCAAGAAAAATCAGTAAAATTATATAAATATTCAGAGCTTTTATGTCTTTCTTAGAATATAACCATATATAATTACAATCGTGGAACAAAATGATGGGGCAGAAAATAATCCAGAGTTTAAGGTATGCCAACCAATTATTTAGCAGATTATTTTAGCCTCAATGAATTTGATCATATGATCATCTTTGATTTGTCTCACCTCTGTTCATCTGAGAAAGTAATTATTTTAAAATTATTTTCATCTTCCTCACTGATTCTGTGCATTCATTAAATATCGAGAAAACTGTATCCACATCTTCTAACAAATTTAACTCATTTGGAAGTTTTCATAATGGTCTCATTGCAGTGCTTTTCTAAATTTCAAGTTTTGGAGAGTTTGAGCTTTCATTTATTCCAATAAATAAAAAATTTGAGACATGAGAAATGACAGTAGGACCAAAATTATTGAATTATCTTGCTGATGTTGGACATATGTAATGCTTTGTTTTTCATCTTCACAAAGATGTGTATCTGCTTAAAGCAGACTCAGATATTCACTACTCTCCACATGTGTTAACCTGAATAGCCAGAAACTAAGGAATTTGGGAATGGCCAATGGAGTATTTAGACTGGTGAGTGAATAATACTCAAGATATTGGCAGGAAAGAAAAGGAGAGAGTATCTCCTCCTCTAGAATGGCATTTTAGCTTTGTTTTCCCTTTGAGGTCCTTAAACCTCCTAACCCAATGCTCCAGTTCCAAATCATAAAACAAGTGTCTGCATTCACTTTATGGACTTTCACTCTTATAAATTATAAACTGTGTGAAGGAGGAAAATAAAAAAAAAACCCAAGCCAAACCATCATAAGCCTGTTGCTTTATTTATGCCACTGATTTGGAAAGCAGACAAGTCACCCAGAGGTATATGCTGTCAGACAGCAAACAGAAAAAAGGTTCAGACATTCAATACAGCAGTGCAGTTTGTTGCACCCTCTAATGCATCCCCTGCTTAAAAAGAAATCTTAAGAGATTCTCTGTACTTTGAGCCTCTCCATGAGGCAACAGGAGGAAGGGGGGATGTGTGTGAAGGTGGCAGTGGTTAAGGTGCAGTAACTTCAAGGAGATGGGCTGCAGAAAGGTGAGGGAATAGCAATGCAGAGAGGATGGGCTGTGGAGATGAAGGAGCATAAGCAACCTTTTGTTTGTTCACTGAGGAGCAGATGAGAGCTGTATGTCTGCACCTGCTTTTTATGTTACTGCAAAGGCAGCTCTCTGCTGTATTTTAGAGGAAGCCTTCAATCTCACCATACTCTGAGGATTTAAAAGCCATAAGTGGTTCACTTACAGAGCACCTTTAAATATCACAAATTTGGATAAAAAGCTATATACACTCATCTTGATTCATTAATTTGGAATTATTTAGAGCATATTCTGTTAACAACTGAAGAACAGGGAAGAAGAAAGTAATCTTGGATGAAAAACCTCTTGATAACTAAAAAATACAGGGTTCATTTTCAGGTGCATTGGGATAATAAAAATGTAAAAAATTATTAGAGAAACAGGATGCAAACATACTGCTTTCCTACCATTTTCCACTGTGCCTTTAGAATTTCCACAAATTTGAAAGTAGAAGCATCCTGTAGTTTTTTAATGTGATTTTGGTGGAGACAGTAATTTCTGTGGATATGCATAATATTATTCAGTGGGTGTTCCTTTCTATTCTAAGTACCTGCTCCATCATCTTACTGAGGCTGCTGTTTTGACAGTGTCTTGTCAGTATTGCTACACATTTGACATACCATGCCCAAATCTAGATTTAAGATGGAAACGTACACACCATGCTGAATAATTGAAACAGCAATGAACAATTCCTTTTTCCACACCATATTTTAATTCTTTTCATACAGAGAACAGTTGTTCTGTCATATAGATGTATGACATTCATATATTTCTGTGCAAAGCATCAAGATTGGATGCCTTTCTAGCATATTGTTTTTATTCAAATACATGTAATTGTCTTCCTTAGCAAAATATAATAGTCTATAATGTAATGAGGGTTGTAGTCCATATTCTGATAATCTCTTGTGGCCATAAATTCTATGAATGAATAAATTATTTCATTGAATGAATGCAGTGTTGAATTTTTAGCTTCAATCTAGTAAGAGATTATGTTGCACAGTGGTAAATTGAATTAGGCACTGAGATCTTTAATGAAGATTCTCCTGCACTGTACTTTTATGCATGTTTTCCACCTCGTTGTCAGATAATGTTAATTGACCTCAGTGTGACAAAATTAATAAATGTTAACCAAGCAGTATTCTTCTAAATTTTGGATTTCCTGTGTTGGTATTTTATCATAATCTGTAAAGAGTCCCATAGAGAACAAACTAGAATGTATTATGGTTTTAGATTTATTTTTGTTTGGTTTTTTTATGAAACTGCTAAGTGTGGTCTGGGACTCAGAATATGCTCTTGTTTCCTCAATTATCTTAATAAAGTCATGGAATGGGAGCACATGAAATGAGCATCCTCCTGGGACATACTGTCCTTCAAGGTGGAGATGCACAGGATGAGAAGTCACCACTCCCCAGAAGAGCAGGGTTGGCTACTTCAGTGCCTAACTTTCAGCAGCCCTACTGGAAATAAAATGTGTGGCTCCTCTCCTAACACTGACCACATTTTTCCAAATGCTGGACATTACAATGGGACCAGTGATACTGCCAAATCTAAGCATCAGTACAGTGAACAAATCCATACTAATGCCTGAAACACAACTAATAGCAGTAATATAATTTTCACTAATATATTTCTTTATATCTTAATATTGCATATTTTTATTCACAAAGTTTGGCATTTTGCTTATTTTTTTTATGCTGATAGCCATGTGAATCTAGCTGTTACTTTGGGTCCGAGTAAATGCTGATTAGTGCTATGTAATGAAAATTCCCACTGACAAAGGGAAATTCCTCCCTAAAGCCTTAATAAGTCATCTCTGTAGATTCTTGCCAAATAACCTGCTCAGCCAATTTCAAAATTATCTGTAGCATGAGATGTGCATGCATGTCACTGTATCACAGGACTGTGAAAGAGAGCACTCTGACTGAGCACTTTTGCTTTCTTGTCTCCTCAGACCCTCAGACATTCATGGTATCTGCAACAGCCCCACAGCAGCTGTTGTTGACACTTGTTTGGGTACAGTAGAACCTCTTATTGCTCTGCCCATATTAACTGATGTATTTTTTCTTGACACAGTAGCTGTATGTAATCTCCATCTTCTCCTGTAGTGTAGAAAGCCTGAGTGGTTTTGTTTATTTCAAAATGGTTTGGCAGAGTTAGTTAAACTTGTGAAAGCATCATGGGAAAGTAGTCTTGTGAAAAACACTTAGGTGGACAGTATTTGAATTGTAAATGCATAGAAGTGGCCTCATTGTTTGTGTGATTATAATGGCCCATTATACCAGGAGGCACTAGCAGCTTCTCAGAACAATGTACAAGATGACCAATACTAAACAGTGCAGCTGTACAGAAAATGAAGGAGGACTGTGTCATTTTCTGCTAGGAAAAGGTACAGGCACTGTATTTTCACTGACTTCCTTAAAGAAACAAGTGTATGCCAGCCATAAACAGAACCTCTCAAGGAGGACTAGACTTTACAATTGGCATTTTATGTCTTCAGAGTAGCTCATGCAGGTAGCTCATAGCTCTGGATTTAAATTGCTTTACTATTATACCTGTTGTCTAGTACCTGCACATTAAATAGAATTTTTTAAAAAATTGATTTAATTTATAAGAAAACCCCTTTTCTTTCTTTAGGCCAAATACTTACCACAGTCTCTCTCAAAATCCAGCTATACCTCTGCTCTGAGAATGGCATAGAGTTAATTTGATTTTTTTTGCCTCAGAGGTTAAGGCATCCAAGAAGCTCTATGACCTCTGTGGAGAACACTGCACGGAAAATAAATTGCTTGTTGCAACACATCAGGACATTGTGCTTGATTCTCATACCCATAACTCCAAAATCCCTCTTACTCATACTGAGTGTCTTTTAAAGTTCCATGGTGGTCAGATAAAGAGCAAGGAGAAGACCCTCCACATGCAATATTAAGATCAGGATTTAATTCCAGATAACACAAAGGATTAATATTGAGCATGAATATTGCTGTGTTTCCTTGGGATTCCTGCCCACAAGCGTGATCATTCAAAGTTGCAGTAGAAAATTGCACACATGGGTCTTTATATTTCAAAGGTTGATTTGACCTCCTGACCTAACCAGATTATTTCTGTGAGGCAGTTCTGTTAAGGGTATGAGCATCTAGGCTGTGGGTCTGCCCATGGGTTGTCAGAATTCCCAGCAGTTTCAACCTGAGCTTTTCAAGGATCTGATGCTAATGAGTGATATGGTACAGGTTTTATCTCTTCCTTCACTGTAAGGTTACAGTTATGAGAAGTAGATGTGGTCTTTGGAAACTGTTCCTTAGTCTCTAGCCTTTTAGCAATTTACTGAGATTTAAGAAAATTCTAAGCAAATTGCTGATATTCTCTTCACTGGGGAAAATAAAATATGCTTGTATTCAGCTCCTGCTTTAAATACTTTTTTTGTCTTAATAATTCTTTGGGAGTTGGGCCAATGTTCATGCATGCCTGTAGGTTGTCTTGCAGCTGGTATACTGCCCAGCCTTGTGGCTTTAGTGGAATTTACAATTGCTATTTTCAAACACAAGTTTACTTCCTGATTATTTTCCAAAAGCTTCCTCTAGTTTTAGTTTGCCCTTCAGTCAAAAATGGCAGCCTTTACAAGCCTGCTTTTGTGTATTTATGTATGTATGCAATTTTGGTTTTCAAGTGCTCAACTAACTTACAGTTTTGGCATTAAACTAACATATAGTTTTGGTGTTCTGCAAGTGATTTGTTATTGTTCCAAGTCTTTCTGTAGATGAGTTTGTTTGGTCAAATGGGCTTGTATGTCAACAAATCTCATCTTCTGGCTGGTGATAAAGGTTGAAGACCATTTTTCTGATGGTATTCAATGAGGTAATGTTTCATGAGATCAGCAAGAATTCAAGAGAAAAATCTCATGGTTCATGATGATGTAGCTGGTTGTAGGAGATGCCTGATGGTGTGCAGGACTTTGAGGCTAGGAAATGGTTAAATTATTCTGCTCTGAGGGAGCCCACTGTGGGCTTTTTTTTTTTCTTTTTTTTTAATCTGCCAGGTAGTCCTTGCTCTTCTTCCTTAGTATTTAGACGAAGCTTTTAAAAAACCTATTAAAGGATTTTGGATTTTTCTTAGCATGTTGATTGTCCTTTGATCTGAAACCTTCAGAAGCAGCTCCCTTTTTCTGCTGAACTGTTGAACCTCCTCTTATGATATTCAGTATGTGTTTCCTAGTTTTTGGTTGTATCTTTTTAGTCCTCTAAAGTTTTTAATTCAGTCAGTCAGTCTTGTTTGTTCAAAACATAATTGGATTTTGTTGTTGGGGTTTTGCTTTGGAGAATGCAAGCAGAACTACAAAAAGAGTAATGAAGTTCCTTCCCAAAAGGTGCTGGGGTTGAAATCCCCAGCAGATTGAACAGCTTCTGACTCCACAGCTCTTCCTGACCTGAAGGGCATGTGGTATCTAATCCCTGTTGACACTATTTGGCATGAGAGAGTCCAGAGGAGGAAGAATGCCATTTTTCCCTAGGTTCTGTGTGTGGTGTCTGACCAATAACTCTGGCTGTGCTGAACTCTGTGATGTGGGAGTGTCTGCTTTCCACACCAGTGGCGAGGGCACGTCAGTCCTGCCAGGACTGGAGCAGCTGGGCAGATCTGTAGGGACACCTATAAAGAAGTCTAGAGTGACAGGAGCCAAGACCCTGTGGACAAAATCCACTACTACATCAAATAGTCATCCAGGATTAAAAAAAAAAAAATCACAATTTTCAATTTAAAAATTTGAAAAATTTCATTTAAGTCCTTTTCAGTCAAAGCCCTGTGTTTTGTTCCTCCTGAGTGCCAAGAGTTTATGTTGGCATCAATCTCCTGAACCGTGGCCATGTTATTCATTTCAGAATAATGGAAATCTCTGTATGTAATCAAATGGAAAATCAGCTAGAGACAAAATAAATATATCAGAATTCTGGGAGAATGAGTATAGTGAATGAAAGTAAGGAATAGTAACTGTGAAAATTTCATTAATGAAAATCAAAGCAAGACGTGGATAATGGGAAAACCAAAGTTGAATGTTGATAATGGTGAAGGAATAGAGGCAGAATAGCACAGACAAAAGTCATTGAAGAGACTATTTAGTTTGCATTAACCTTGCCAGTTGGGCTCCATTACTTTACATTACAGTCAAAAACAATAAATAGGAGTTCTCCTTCAATATCAGTACTGAGTGAATTAATTGAATTTATTTCTTCACGGTTCAATTTTAGATTTAAACTGCAGACCTCATATTCTTGCTCCATTCTATTTGAGCATGAAAAGCAGAGTATCAGGAAAAACACAAAATTAAACTTCAAAGTGGTGTCTCCTTAACACCTTGTATTTGTGACTGCTATTTCCATTAACTTACAGATTGTCAAGATACAGTAATGTACAGATATTTTAGGAGTGCCCTCAGCATGAATATTGAACAGCCCTCAATCCAGACCAGTTTTCATCTCAAAGTTGCATGTAGGATCTGTAAAGGATCTGTAGTTGCAGGATGTAACTGTGTTCAAATAAAACTAAGCGAAAGAGGACACTTGGACCTAACAAAGAGACAGTCAAGGGAAGAGCTTACAGAAGTCTCTATGCTCAAAAATGTCACAGAGAGAGCAAATACAAAAATTCAAGGCCTGAAGGCAGAAAACAAAATTAACTGAGCACTTCTAATGCAAAAAGTAACTATCTGCAGTTATTGGTCATTAAAGGTGTGCAATGAATTGTCTCTAAAATGATGTACTTACCAAAATCTTACATAGTTTTAGGATGCATTTGTATTAGTTCATGGAGCTGAACGCTATAAACTCTTCAGTGCAAAGACTCAGCTTGTGTTCCAAAAGTCTGTAAGCCATACTTTTCTGGAAAACCAGAGCATATCTTGGGATAGTGAGACTGAGTACTTGCTGTCTTTCCATTTTTGCCCTCTATTTCCTACTGCCAAGGCAGGTTTCCAACTGCATGGATTATTAGTTAGAACCTCCCAGTCATTCTGATGCTGCTTTTCATCTTTTCTCATTAACTCTTCTTTCTAATTACCAGTTCAATCTGATATGGAGGAAACACCAGCAAAAGTAGAAAATCTCTTAGTTGTACAAGTTATGTATGGAGTATGCTCGTGCAGCAGAGTCCCACTGCCTAGTTTAAAATCTATTTATTTTTTCTATTCATCTTGCATGAATTTAGAGATCAGCCCTACTGTCATGCATTACAATGTGTTTGGCTTCATGCATGCAGTATGTACAGCTTTTTCTATTGCAAAAAATTATCAGAAAAACCAATTTCTGTTCTAGTTGAATTTGTAGAGGAGGAAATTTCAGTGGTCTCTTCCATGACTTTTCTACACAGTTTAAAAGACAACTTTTAAGACTGAGATTATCAACACTCATACAGGTGATTGGCGTATAAAATCAAATTTTCCTGATTTTCTAAAATTGCAAAAGTATTTTTCATTCTCTAATAGATCTTTAGGATACCTCAGAAAGAATATTTTTGTCTCTTGACTAATCTCATTTTTTCCACATCTTTTAAAGCTTATATTTGATTGAAGAGAGTTCTTTCAATTGCACAACTTGTTCATTTTTACATGGGTACTGTGGTGTAATTTCCTTCCAGTTTACGTGTCAGCCTTTGTTCTCCTCGTGTCTTTAGCCTTAATTATCCCATAAATTACTTTGAAGTCCCTAGGTGTAATTGTCCTATCTTTAATACTTAAGTGATATTTAGTTTTTATTTATTGCTGTAGAAGCAAAAACGAGGCTGCAGAACGTGAGTAGACACAAATTCTTGACCACACACCTTCAGAAGAAGTTGAGCAGTAATTACGTTCTATAGGTTGTCCTTTGAGCCCACATTGCCTTTTTCATTGCCTCCATTTGTCTAATCTGTCTTTGAGGCCAGGAATAGGCTTAGTGTTGACTTAATAGCAATAGTGACCATTCGTCCCCTGTGATGTTTTGTTTTGTTTGGGATTGCTTTCTCTTCCCACTGTGTCATTTAAGTGCCTTAATACCTTAGGCTTCATTTCCCCACTATATCTAACTGTTGCCTGAAATGGGACTTTCTCAAACCACAGCCTTAATTCAGTTTGTATAATTCCTTCTACCCTGCCAAAAAAAAAAAAAAAAGAGCCATTGTCCTTTGAATATATTCACTAGATTGAGAGCAAGCTGCTGTAGACTTTTTATGTTACCCCTATGCTGCTGCTTCTTTTGTCCAGTCTGCTCTGTTGACTTTTAACAGCGTTTTTAATGTAACTCATGCTTTTCTCTGAGCTTTCCAAGCAATTATCTGGACACAACTATATGGGTTGGTAGTGAGGATTTTTTTGTCCTCCCTGTGTTTCTTGGATGGTTAACTTTGCATATCATGTGTACTTAGACATTAGTCAAAGTACACAGGATATGGAGATGTTTGGTGCAGAACTTTTAGTGAGTTGGGTGTTATCATAAAATGAATGTTAATTATCTATTTTCATTTTCTGTTGTGTTACTTGCCCATCTGCCTTTTATCTTGTCATAAGATTCCCCCCCAAGTTTGCATGTCTAAACAGGACACATAAATCCACCAAAAAGTGCAGAGAGCTTTACATGAAAGTGAGCTTTGCTTTCAATTATTTGTGGAGATCAAATCTGTAGCATGTGGTACTAAACACAGAAGAAAGGATTTTGTTTAATAAACACATTCCCAGGTTTGATTTAGAATGAAATTCTTGCATAAGGCATTTAAAGGAAATATGATTAGCCTTCTCAGCTAATGTATTGCATATACAGGTGTGTGTAGGTTTCAGAGTTACCATTTTTATACCAGAGAGTAGTACTTAGTTTTATTATTAATGCCCTTCTATATGTAGCCACTTGCACTGAAAAGTATGAGAAATATTCAAACTATAAAGTTTGAAATATGTGATTTTTCCCTTTCTTACTTGATTAGAGCACAACACATGTTCTTCTGCTGCCTGCAGTATGAAGAAAAACTCTTGATAGTGGCCATTTCCAGTTAGCTCTCACTGTTTCTCTAACTTGTTCAAAGAAAAGCAAGTGTTAAAAGAGGAAACAGCAGCTAATTTTCTTGTGCAACTCTTCCTAATTTTAATTATTTCTTCCTTCTCACAAAACCATATCACAGTATGCATAGCAGTAAAGAGGTTGTGTAGTGGTGACTTACAGTATCAGTTGTTTGTTGGTGTTTATATAGTACTGCAAGTGGTGATTTTAATAAGTAAGGAAATAAATGGATAACTCACTTTACCTCTAGCTTGTCTCCCTAGTAATATTTATGTTCTGGTTACAAGAGCTTAAGAACATCCTTGGTTTATATTTAATTTTAAATTAATTTATTTTACAAGTAAATATTCAAAGTGAGGCATCATTTAACTCTAATGTTTTATTTCTGTTAAGGATCATAAATAAACAATGCAGTAAGTAACATGGTACAATTTTGTTTGGATCTTCTTCATGCATATGGAAGTAATTAGTAACACACATTAGCCTTTCTCAGGTAACACTTCTCCCAGATAAATTTTGAAACAGATGCAAAGCTCATGGGCTGTTACACATCATTAGTTAACCTCTTTGCTCCTCACCAAAGCTACTTTGTGGTGGCAATTTTGTGCATGTTCTGGCAATGTGTGTCTAGAATTAAACTCAGCCCCAGACACAGTGCCTGTGAAGAGGTTGGTTTACTCTGCCGTCAGAGGTGTCACATGGGATGGGAACTTGGAATGGGAGGATACTTCATCCTTTCTACAAAACATTTGCAAATACTGCCCCTGTTAGAAACCATAAGGAATGTTTCTTTTCTCCAGTCATTAAAATGTGTCTTTGGGGGATAAATTGGTCTGTGTTTTATCAAAGGTACAGAAACTGATCTATTGATTTTGACACTACCATAGTCCTGTGCCAGATGAGGCTACATGTAGGTGAAAAAGCCCATTATTCAAGAACAGTTTTCTCAAAAATTCTGAGTGTCTTTCACCACAAACAGGATGTCATTTTTGTCCTAAAGCAGAATAAAAATTAACTATAATGTGTTAGGGTTTCCTCATCACCACTACCTTTGACATAATAAGAGCATTAGAAAACTCCTACTGAGTAATCCCCTATGGTCTGCCAAGACCAGCAGTGTGTCCACCTTTTTGTCTCCAGCAGTGGTAGAGGGAGATGCAATTCAGAGACCAAAAATATGACACCTGACTGTCTTTTGCAGTCCATTAATTTTGTATTTCTCCAATATCCAAAGTAAATGCATTAGGGATGATGACTCACAGGTTTGTCAACCTCTTTTTAGACATGCTGAGTCTGTCTCCACAATCAGGATCTTCTACCAGCAAGACTGTAGAATTGGTCTTTTTCTTGTGCATAGAATGCTTTCATTTATTGTTTTTTTAAATCTCTCAGTTTCATCAGTTGTGTTTTTAAATCTCTCAGTGCCCCTAGTTCTGTTACAAAATTTCATAAGTAGAGGTTCAAAATTATATTGGATATATGGGTAGGGCCAAATTTTGTACAGCAATGAAGTACTTGTAAATATTCATTTTTCTGTATTATTTTGTGTTCTTTTAAAGGGAAAAAGCAAGCCTTTGTTGTATAGTTTATAGGACTGGTCTTGAACAGAGAATTTTATTGTGCTACTTCTGGTGCCAGTAAATATTTTTCCTGTCTGTTTAACTGCTTCAGAAACCAAATTTTTATTCTAAACCAGACATGATAAAAAAAGAAATCTATATTGTAATTATAATTAAGGAGATAAAGTTATGTTCAATTTAACTGTAGTTTACCTTCTCTAGAGCTCATTTTTCTATTGTGAATCAAACTTTAAAATAGAAATATTAGTTTTTACTTGGAATATAACATTTAAAATGAAGAGGGGTTTAGAGGGAGAAAATCTTACTGACAGCCCATGTAATATGTGAATGAAGCGATCAGAAGAAAAATGGAAATTAAATGATGGCCTTCATAAGGAATGGGAAATAAGGACTGACTTCACTTGAGGATAGAGATCATTCTCTGTTTGGACCATGAGGCATCACTGTGGCAATATACCACCTATTATTAACAAAGTAAGGTATTAGTGACTAAGAATTCAGTATGCTCAACATTGTTTTTTAAACCATTTGTAGTCTGGAAATTAGGAGAAGATGACATTCAGTACTTTGTTCACTGCAAAAACACCTTTAGTCATCTTGGTTTTTGATCCTCCTTTACTTGGAACATAGTTCCAAGAGAAAAAAAGAGTATACCTAAAATAAAAGATAAGAAGTGAAAAATGTATATATTTCCTCTGTTATACATCTATATGTGTATGAAGATTTATACTTTAATTTTATTCACAGATATGGCAATATTTTGATCAGAGATATGACAATACTGGTAATTTTTTACAATAGAAAATCTTACTCATCTGGTTTGAGTCACTTTTGCCAAATGCCCTTTGGGATCAAATGTGGAAAATTAACAGCTTTAAAAATATTTAATGCCTTTCATGTTACAGTTGCCATTGCTTTTGCTGTAGGAGTTCGTGACTGTCTGTGAGCGTGTGTGCTAAAAAGTGTAACGCTCTCCTGTTACAGCTTCTGCAAACAGGAGAAGCTGCCCATCACCTTTCAGTCCTGCGTGCTCACGAAGGAATGCCAGGTGTCAGAGTGGTCAGAGTGGACCCCCTGCTCCAAAACCTGCTTTGACATGACAACCCCCAAAGGGAATCGCACGAGGTCACGGGCCATTAGGCAGCTCCCTGTTGGCAGTGAAAGCGAATGCCCACCGCTGGAAGAGGCAGAGCAGTGTGTTTCTCAAGGAGACGGCGTGGCGCCCTGCATTACGTAAGTTGCTTCATTTCAATTAAGGGCACAGGGCTGGTAGTGGAATATCAACCAAACCATTATTAAAGAAATAATAGGTAGGACTTTACCTTTTTTCTTTATCCTTGTTTATTCAGTGTTCTTGAAAGCCCTAAGTCTGCAAATTGTTCCCCTTGTAATGTAACCATATTATCTTTTCATTCGTTTCAGTTTTTAAAAGACGGTATTTGCATATACGCAGGTTCAGGCAAGATGAAAATAAATTATTTGTGTTGATTTGTCAGTGATCTTTTCCCTACATAACATTTCTACCAGAATAATTGTTTTCTGAATTTTTTTTGTCTGTTTGCAGACCAAATGTTGAACACAGGAAAGGGGTGATAAACATCTGGCTAGCTAACAGACTATTATTTTAGTGAGACTTGTATTCAGCACAACAGAGGCAGTACTGGGCCCCAAATGGGAAGTGGGAGAGGGTAACAGTGACAGCAATAAAGTTTAGGAGAAATGACAGCAAGCACTTTATGATTCAAGACATTGCTGTAATCCCTGTCTAATCAAGATTAATATTAAAGTCCCAACTGTGTTTTTTCTTTATCAAACTTACAATAGGGTCTAGAGAAACATCACTTGATGTTAAGCATCTTGGACTGTGGTATATATTTTTCATTTAAGAGTTGAAATGTCATCTTTCCCTATCTTCAGCCACATTAGGAAGCACTTTGCTTGATTTAGCCTTAAAGTACTTGTTAGGTAGGGAACTCAGTGGCATTTCTTGCAGTTCATAATCCTGACTGGGGTTTTAACTGTAAGTCAAGGATCTTCTTTGCTGTGTATTCACTGATTAGGAAGCTTCCAGCTTCTCATCATTCATCAATACCCAGCAGGGATGCTTCAGTACTGCAGAACGATCTTCCACTTAACTGTGAAAAAGAGACTGAAAAGTTTTTCTGTAGTCATAATAAAAAGTACAGTTATAGTTTCCACCTTGATATCCAGAAGAAACTTTTGTGTCTCCTACAAAAGATAACAAGAAGCTTTTGGGTTATTTGGTGGGTGGGAGGGTGAGTAGGCTTGTGAGGTTTTTCCATCATTTTCTGGCTCTTATACTCCTCAGCATTCACATCTCTTCTGTATTTTGGCTTTTGTTTATATAAATTACAAGTTCTAAACAAATGCTGAAAGTCACAATCTTGAAAATTAACTTATCTGAACAAGGGCTATATGTCTCTGTATATCAAGTTTTCCTTCCTTCAAATAAAATATTTATATCTGTGGTATGTTTCAGGAATTGAACAGAAAAGATCCTCCTAAAGAGAAATGATTTTAAAAATTAAATAATGCAGAAAAAGTTTCCATACGCACAAAATGCGAGATTTAATGCACCTCTGCGTGCAAGAAATTGTGGTGCTCAGACCTTTTAGGAAATTAATGAGTTGTTTCAGCTTGTATAATTTAATGCTGTGTAAAGTGTGTGATTTCTGAAGGCCTGATTGACCGAATCTGATGCAGGTACGGCTGGCGGACCACGGAGTGGACGGAATGCCGCGTGGATCCGCTCCTTAGCCAGCAGGACAAGAGGCGAGGGAACCACACAGCGCTCTGCGGAGGTGGCATTCAGACCAGGGAGGTGTACTGTGTGCAAGCTAATGAGAACCTCCTCTCCTACTTAAATACCCTCAAGGATAAAGAAGGTAAATTTGATTCAATTGCAATTAAATTAGTGTGAAATCAGAGCATGTCACCATTCCAGAGCTCTTTCACAGCTATTGTCTTCTGTCATGAGTGCCCCCTTGCCTAGCTACAAATTACTATTTCTTAGTGTCTACTGAAAAATACTGTGCAGGATACCTTTCCATAAGAAAGAACGTGAAAAGGTGGGTCAGAAGTCCTTGATTTGGGTTTTTTCATCTGCTGTAAATTTCTTGTGTGTCCTTCATCTGGGTGATGAACTTGTGCTGTTTGACGTGCAGATGGAGTATATCAATTCTGGCATGTAAGCTCAAAATAGAAAAATGTAAAAATACGATTAGATTTCATTCTCAGGGAATTGCTTTTTTTTTTTTTCCCCTTGATTTGGTCAAGTTTTTAAGTAGTTTTCAGTACTTCAAGCCAATATAATTTCATGGGTTTATTTACCAAACTGAAAGAGAGAAGAGACTGTTACTTGTCACTGTTAAAGCCTGTAGAGCTTCTTAAGAAAAGAGAGAATATCTTAAAAGACAAAATCTTTAATTCATTTGGTAATCTACTTGCTTTAGAATAACACTTGAATAGTTTACATTACATCTACTTCTGTATAGTAATGCAACACTATAGATTCAGAAATCAGTGAATTAAGCTAAACGCATTTAGCTTTTTAATTAAATTTTATCCTCTGCCTATTTCATACAAACATGCATTATTATTAATAAAAAAATAAAAAAAAAAATACAGCCATATAATTCAGGAAAAACAACAGGCATATACTTCAGGAAAAACAGCATCAGTATGCAAATCCTATATAATACCACATTTTGTCCAGGGCTGGTCAAACAGCAGACGAGTGAGGTTCCTGCTGTGGTTTAAAGGTACTCTCAAACTTGCCGTAGAGGTAGAGTTTGTGGGGAATGTTAATGCCAACATCCATTTCAGCATGACTGCTCAGATCAGTAGGGTGTGACTTGCGAGCTCTGCAGCCCCACATCTGTATTTATTAAAGAAGAAGCTTTCAAGCCTCTTTGTCTAATGCAAATCAGCTCTGCCCAAGGGCTTTTAGTAAATCGCCTCTGTTGAACAAAGTTTAGATGCTTCTGCTGTAGTGTGAACTACAAAAACCTCCCAGCTAAGGAGAGGTAACAATAAAACCAGTGGCAGCTTACTGTTCAGAATGATGATTAGGATTTTGGTAGGCTGTGAAGTCTCGCCAGATTAGGCGGGTGTGAAATTTACCCTTATCAGACTGTGACAGGAATACATGGAGCCCATCAGGAGGTAATCTCTGCAGGCTCCTGAAAGCTGATTAAAATGTAACTAGTCTTCGGATGCATAAACATGAGAGCAGTTTTTCAAGAGCTCAAACTGGGGGTGAAGTGGTTCTTATTTTAAAAAGGAGCTCTGGGCTGTTTCCACATTAGGGGACAGGTTTTCAGGAGAGGTGATGCTCTGCTCATCCTCCCCCTCTCTCCCCTCATAGAATAGAAAACCATGAGTAATTTGAGGATGGGAAAAAGCCAGGGCACAGACCTCCCAGATTATGCTGTGGGGAAACGCCTTCATCTCAGGAGAGTTTACTGTTGGTTGTAGTGAATGCTGTCTTGGTAAGGCTGCTTTAAGGACCTCCGTTCTCATATACTCATGGCGGCGTTTCCCTGTTATTTCAGAAAGTCAGTCACAGAGCAAGTCGAAGGCTAGTGCTGCACCTCTGCTATCAATCACTTTTGAAATAACAGGTAGGTAAATGAGGGCCTCCAACCTGGCCTTTTGATTAAGAGCATGCAAAGGAGGCACCGTCCCTTTTGGGGGACCTTGTTTGCTATATGTGTATAATTAACATGTTTACGTAGCTCTGAAATAGTTAAATGGATTTGAGCATTCTCAGGGAATTTCAGATCAGTTTGAAAGTGACAGGCCAAAATTCAAACTAATGAAGTTCATGAGCCAACTGGGGTGCTGGAACAGTTGCCTGCTCTACTTCTAAGCTGTTTTAGCTAGTGTCTGCTTTTCCTCTCACTTCTCAGCACTGGGAATTTTTTTGCGGCTTCCGTCATAGCTGCTGTCTCCAGTCCCTTCTATAGTTTTAAAACACCATATTAGATCTCTGGTAAGAGTTTGGACTTCTAATACTTAGCTGAACCCTATCCCTCACACCATTCAGGTCAGTAGGAAGAAGAAGAAGCATTGGTTGTAGTAGTTAAGCAGTGGCAATCGAGTTTCCTGGAGGCCACTGTCATCTGTCATTTACTTGCCACTGACTTAAATTGTTTCATCTCTATTCACCTACTTAACTGGTTTAGTCATGAAGTTTCTCTCACTGGAAGTGTATGAGGTCAACTGTTTCATCTTATTCCGAGTACCTTTAAAACCCTTGATGTAGAATAAAGATAGGAGGAAATCTCCTTTATGAGCATAAATTTATTCTACATCTGCAAATACACATTAGTTGCCCTATTAAACACAGGGGAACTGCTTACATGCATTGAATTGTGCCATTTTTTTTGGAGCATAAGGTTCTGAATTATCTAATGTTTTTTGATGAGAGAATTCATCATTATAGAAAATTAGAAGAACGTATACTATTTAATTGTTGGTCATAATGTGGTTTAGGCTTGGGGTTTTGTTGGTTTTTTTGAGTGAGAGTACTTGGAGAAATTTCTTTGTGTTGTTTGCTATGAAAACAGTGTGAGAAATATGAAGTTGTGTCTACTTATACTGTTGCAGTCACATACAAATTTACTCTCTTTGCCAGTCTGGCCATTACTGGGCACTAGTCTCTTGAGGGTTTTAGAGAAAGATCGAGAGTTTGATATCTTGATAACTGCAGCAAATGCATAAAAGCAGGCCTGTTCTTTTTCTTCTCAATTGTTTTTAAAATGTGGCAATTCAAGGAGGTGTTTTCCAAGGAAATAAAATACATTCAGCTAAAATTTCATAATATAGAAGATGATTTGAAAATGGATAATTAAACCTTAATTTAGTTTTTAGGTCACTACCCTCAAACCTGAAATTCCTTGAAAACTGAATCTAATTTATTAGTTAGTTTCAAGAAGAAAGGATTATCAAAGTGCCTTAACTTTTCTTTCTATTTTTGGTCAAAATTTGGTCAAAGTTCACATAGATCTTGTAGTTTTACACACAGTCTAATCAGCATTCAGCATTGCTTCCAAGGAATAAAGAACAATCCTTATTGCTGACACTAAAGAGTCTGAAAGGACAGAGATAAGACAAGGTTTTAAACTGTAAATATCTGCATCTTGTATCATCTTCTCTCAGAGTGTCTTTGCTAAACAATAAGCATCAAAGCCTAAGCTCAATCATACTTTTGTGATGCTGAAAGAAATCCATTTAAATTCATGAGAACAAGATGGTCATAAGATACCCAGGCAAAGCTGTTTTCTTATTTTACTGTCATCTCAAAAAAAGAATTCTGAGTAATCCTCAATGAAATCCATCCTAAGTGCTCAAAGATGAAAACATTTCTTAATAACCTGAAATAGAACTTTTCTGTCCTGTTGAATTCTTTTGTTGTAAAAGCAATATATAATGGACAGCATTTGTATATTACTTGGGGTCTAAATGCAGCATTCGAAAAACTTTTGGCATATTTAGAGATTTATTGATACCTGTGATATGAAAAAGCTGCTATTAAAAGCTTCCTAATTAAAGATCTTTGTTATTTTTCTGAGTAACATTCCATGAACTAGTGTGATGATAAGTTTTTTATCATGATAAAGGCTGGAGATATGAAGCATGGAATTCCTCAGAACAGTTTCTCTAGAATTCCTCAGAACAGTCCCTGAAGCAAGACTGTGTCTCAAGGGTATAATTGACCCTTGATTTCAACTGTCTCACTTGGGCAATTCCTCAATTAAATCAAGGTTAAAAATGTATGGATAGCAATTACTTACTGTTTTTCTTTTTTTATTAGAAACTATTCAATACAAATTCAACAGGTGTATTATGTTTGCTTATATCAATTTTTTACACCAAATATGCATATTATGTTGATTATCATGCATGTTAGGTGTGCATGTCAAACTTACTGTAAACTTTGCCTTCTAGCAGAGATGCTTTGTGTAATATTTTGTCAAGTCCTGTATTACGAACGAGAATTAAAATCTTTCTTTCAATGAAATGGTAATTCAGTTAGAATTCTGTGCCTTATTCTATCACCTAATAGAATTGTCCTCTTACTTGTGTTACCTGGAAAGGCAAAAGAATAAAGTATGGAAGGAGAAGGGTGGTTTTGGCCCAGCTTATTGATCCTCTAGGAACAGAATAATCTGCCTTCACATGTGTCTCTGTAGATTAATAATACTTAAAAAAAATTGTCTTGTGCAGTATTTACAACTACATATATACATTATCTATACATATTTATAAACATACATATAGTAAATGCAAACCATATAAATATCTGAAACAAAGCCTTTCTTGAACTAAAGTTGCTGCTGCACAAATCTTACTGCTGCATATGCACTTGATGGTCTTTAGAGTAAAAGAAAAAAAACATTTTTAATTTTAGCTGTGTCAGGTTATAGCTTAAAAATAAGCTTTTAAATATTAATTAACCAGGCCTTTGAAGTTATAGTATCATATAGCTTACATATACAAGTGCAAAGGGATCTATGCAGCTTTTTGTTCAGTTTCTTAAGAGAAGAAGTAGTGAGATAGCAGGACATAAATTCATGCAGAATGCAAAGTGAGCAGTTGTTGTGGCACTGTAATTTACTCCTCAAATGGAAGGACTCTCTTCTAGGGGGTGGTGCAGTATCTGCAGTCTTCCTGTCTCCACATAATGGGATTTGACTTCATTCATGCAGAGAGTAAACTCACTTCTGTTCAGTGTTTTTCAAGGCAGGCATTTTTCCATCATGTCATCAGATTGAAATGATGAGTAGCAGCCTTTCTGACTGAAGGGTAGTTCTGTCCACTTAGAGCTGAGGATCATGACCAGTGATGTATGAGAAATATTTTAACTTTGTTTTGACAGCTTCAAGGCCAGTAGACCGTAAACTGTGTACAGGACCTCTTCCCAGCACTTCCCAGCTGTGCCATATTCCCTGTCCTACAGAGTGCGAGACCTCGGCATGGTCAGCCTGGGGACCATGCACCTATGAAAGCTGTGATGACCCTCAGGCCAAGAAGGGTATGTAAAAATTCAGCAGAGCCTTTTAATGGTGATTATTTGCTATTCCTAAATCACTAGAAACTTCTGGTATGCAAGCACACTAAATTTTGTACCATGTGTATATCGAGTGCCCCTGGGCATCAAAATAAAGTCATTGAATTAGGACTACTTTTAACATTACCATTACACCAAAGGTAGCAAAAATGTAGCCTGTTTACTAGGCTCTCAAGATCAGTTTGGGTTTTTACAGGTCAATTCCAGTTTCAGACCTCCCTCTCAGATTGAAAGGGATATCGTTTGTGTGTTCAAATCACAATTTTGACACTGTCTCGCAAGGACGACAAAGACCTCCTTTGAGGTGTGTAGTGTACAAGGCACTCAAAGATTTACAGTTCAGAAATAGCTTAAGAATTCACCATTAGACCATAAAGCATGATCTGGGAAAGAGATGGCACCTTCATTGTGGGTACATGGCACTGTTTTACTGATGACATATGTGGTGGTTTCAATTTCAGCACGTTTTACAACTTACTGCCATGCAGAACAGATTGTAGTAACCTGACATCAAAATAGGAAAGCAGGAATGCAGTGACAAGCACCTCATGTTAGAAGTCTGTGGGTTTCTGGCTGTAGATGAGGAAAAACTGGCCTAGTCATTGCTGCAAAGTGATTATCTGATAAAAGTTGGGAATGCAGACTTGGTTTCTTGATTGAAAACCGTTGTAAGAAAGGGCGACCGCGTACGTCCGCTGGAAGGAGCAGCTGTGATTACTGTGTTTGCTTAGCTGGATCTTTGTGGCATACTGCTAGCTACACTTCTGTCTGGGCAGCAATAATGCAAGCTTTACAAAGCTGTTTTGTGGAACTCTGACCCAACCTTCATCAATTCAAGAAGGAAAACGCAGTTCAGTGTGCAAATCTATCGGATTAAGTCTCCTCTGAGTACAACTGTCAAGTAGTCTGTTATTTCTGCTGCTGTTCCATTGCCAAAAGATTTGCTACATTTTCAAGGGTAAAATTTAAGTTTGTGAGATTGATTCGGACATCTGTCTAATAGAAATACATTAGGATGTACTTTATGCAAGCCTTTATTCCTGCCCACACGAGCAGGGATCTTTTCTCATCTGCCAATGTTTTTCTCTTATCTGGAAATTCTTACATTTTATTTTATAATTGCATTGACAGTTCTTCTGAGAGAATGATGTAAAAATTGTACAGGCACTCCCACTTCTAACAGCATGTCTCTCTACATATTTCCAGATCACTTGCATCCTTTGTTGCTGTAAATATTGGAGTTCTTTATTTTTTAAATTATATCAACATTTTGTGTTAGACTTACTAAATAAACCTTTTGCACATAATTTGGCTGAACTCTTCAATTTAGGAAAAAAGAAAACAAACAGCATCTCAAGATACACAGAAATGTGTTTTTTAAGTAATACTTACTATAATTGAATTAAGAGGCATGTCTTCAAAGAATCAACTTGCAGATATGTTTGAAAACTCTCCTGTTTATTTTGTGACCTGGTAGAAATAACAGAGTTATATGTAGTATTGTATAAAAAATATCTGTATATTACTAACTTGCTTGAATACTGATACAAAGTAAAAGAGACTGTGAAAAGATGTAAGAAGAAACAAACCCTTGCCAAAGTGAAAATACTCTAATCAGATGTACCAGAAACTGTAGAAAGTTATTACATGAGAAACTATTTCTTGAATCCATTCAATTTTTATTAGGTTGTTCTGACTGTATTTAGTCTGGCTTTTTCAATGGGCCATCCTGAAAGTGACAGAGGGGGTTGCTTTTGGTTGCTGGCATTGACCTGACAGATGACACAGTATATAAAGGCTCAGCAGTTTCTCCATTCCAAAAACGAGTTTAGGTAGTCTTAAGGAAAATTTAAATGCTTGCAAGGGAATATTGTGATGTTCATTACTGAAAATGTATTCATAGGACTTGAGTTTATTTCCATGCTTTTCTTTTTCTCGCAAGGTGGTCTTTTTCTTCTTCCATTTTATTTTTGAGGGTTGGAGGAGGAAGGGAGTGTTTATAAGCTGATTTCACTTGGTAATCCATCCCTGTTGGAACAGACCTGAGAAGAAAACAAACAACCTATTTGAGAAATGGTAACCCAGCAACATAGTCAAGATTTATAAAATGAGATGGATCTGGCAAGAGTGATGCTCAGGAAAAGATCCTGTCTCCTCCCTGGAGTATGCATGACTATGATAAACAGGGGTTTAAGGCAAAGCCTCCTTAAGAGGCTCAAAACATTGAAACTCTTGTAAAATTTTATCTCTAGTCCTTTTTTAATGAGTTCTTCTACCCAATTATCTAAAATGCAATGTTCTGCTGAGTATCTGTGCTATGTTTTACGGAGAAGAGGAACAGAACTCTTCACTCAGCTGTAGACAAATAAAAAGTGCTTCACTTCACACTTTAGAGTTAAATTGTTATTTTCATGGACATTTCAGGCTTTAAACTAAGGAAACGCCGCATCACCAATGAGCCTACAGGGGGAACAGGAAACTGCCCTCACCTGTTGGAGGCCATCCCGTGTGAAGAGCCCTCGTGCTATGACTGGAGAATCACGGGGCTGGAGGAGTGCATTCCTGACAATGAAAAGCCGTGTGGCCCTGGAACACAGGTTCCTGTTGTCGTCTGCGTCAACAGCGACGGTAAGGTGGATGCTTCTTCCTACAGTCCACACCAGCTAGAGCAAAGGCACTAAAATGTAGTCCAAAAGCTTTTGTTCTCAGCTTTCTTGATCCCTAAAACCAGACTCTCTGGAAGAGATATAAATGTCCATTAATGCTGGAGAGGGAGGGTAAGACCTCTACTTANCTCGTGCTATGACTGGAGAATCACGGGGCTGGAGGAGTGCATTCCTGACAATGAAAAGCCGTGTGGCCCTGGAACACAGGTTCCTGTTGTCGTCTGCGTCAACAGCGACGGTAAGGTGGATGCTTCTTCCTACAGTCCACACCAGCTAGAGCAAAGGCACTAAAATGTAGTCCAAAAGGCACTAAAATGTAGTCCAAAAGCTTTTGTTCTCAGCTTTCTTGATCCCTAAAACCAGACTCTCTGGAAGAGATATAAATGTCCATTAATGCTGGAGAGGGAGGGTAAGACCTCTACTTTAGGACCAAGTTCCTTCACCTACACTGTGTAGGTTTCCAAAGCTTCACAGAGTGACTTGGAGAAAATTAAACAGAAAACAGCTATTGTTTGTCAGTAGATCAGATTCATGCCTGCAGTGGCTTGACTGAATTCCCTGATGTAATCCCACTAACAAAGCTGATCCTCTGAGCCCAGAAACAAATAAAGTGTGAGCAAAGTAGGATGCACTGCAGTAAGTATAGCTGGAAGAAAAATCATAATGTGTTTATTAAAAAGGATGGTTTGATGTGTATTATGGAGCTCGGCTGACAGTCCAAGCTGTCTTGCTTCTTCAAAAGGTCAAAAAAAATATCACCATTATTCAATTACCCTCTGTGAGACAAAACAGATCTTGCATGACATAGCCATAAAAGCCAATTTTGAAAGCTGCTTACAGAATACTTTAATCTACAGAAGATTCATGAATTACTGTTGTGAGAATAGTCCTTATTCATTAGTAATATTATAGTCTAGAGCAGCATATAAATTAAAATAATTGTACTGACTGCAGTGTAGTATGGTAAGAGGCTTCTAAGTTCCAACAGAGGATTAAGTAAGAGGACACCTCTGATGAGTGTTAACAGCTGCACAAAATATTTTGAAATTAAATCAGTCAGAAGTAATAAGAAGTGATTATAGAGATATTTAAATCTTGAGTTTTCATGCTGAAGAATTTTGGGCATAAGTGTGTTTTGGGGCTTAAATTGAAATGCTTAGAATTAGAATGTAAGCTTTATTTTTCTTCATACACCTAAGAGACCTACTAACCATTTTTACAGCTCAGAAAGAAATTACCTTAGAATTACAATATTGAATCTACCATATTTTATGTCCTTAGTTCAAAAAATTTCCCTTTGCGATGTAATGATTCCTTGGCAACAACTTGGCAACACTGAAACTATTTGCAGGGTTTTTTGTATATATTTTCAGATGAAAAATGGCCTTTTCCTCATAAATCAAAGTGTTTCCTAAATAATTGTGAATACTTAGGAAAAAAAATTTGTAAAACTAAAAGACTATTTTTTTTTGCCTTACTAGGTTTTGACCTACCTTTATTTTGAGGAATTGTGTTTTCCCATATGTCTAACCTAATTTCTTACCAAACTGTAATAGAGTAATTTATATTGACTATAACTTATTGTATATTTGGAGCATGCAGCTGAGCCATTCAACTTTGAGATGTCTTTTATGTATATGGTGTTTTCTGTTGAAAACTCACAAGACTTGCTCTTGGCACGTCATGGGCTTTGTTTTGGCCAAATTTGACTTTGAAGACTTGTGTTTAATGTTTTTATTCCTGGTATTAGTCTTTGTCTCTCTGTCTTTCTGAATTATATGGCATTGTATATTGCTGTAAATCCATGGCATTATACATTGCCTCTATCAGTAATCTGCCCCAGAAAGAGTGAGAAGTCAGGGTTTGGCCTATCAGTCTTTAAGATTAAGGAGTTGTGGGCATAGCTTCAAAGAAAGGAGAAAACGAATTGCAATTATGGCTTTTTTTGCAAAGATCTGGTCACCCAGCCATCCCATCACAAACATATGTGTTCAGTAAAGTTTGACAGAATGCAAAAGCAATGGAGAGTAGTGTAATGAATTGCCCCAGCTCTTTGAAATCCCTTCTCTTAGTAAACAATCTTCTGTGCACTTCACCAGTAACACCAAGTGTTTTCTGCATAGCTCTCTCCTGAGGAGGATTAGCATGATGTAGTAGAAGCAAATAAAGTAAAGACCCATCAGCCTCAGCAGTCTGTCCCTCCAAGCTCACTCTGCTCAAACATCTTATTGCTTTGCCTCCCACAGCACCAAGCCACTAGAAATCCTGTAGACAACTCTTAAATACTTTCTTAACACACACCACCACCTCTTCCCATGTAGTCCCACCTAGAACTTTGACCTCCTACCCTGGCACTCAGCAGAATATCCATGGTGTCCTTCAGCAAACACTTGTTGCTGACCTCTAGATTCTGCTCTGCAAAATACAAGAGAGCAACACTTTGCAGTCAGGCAAGTTTTGCTTCAAGCCCCACAACTTCAGGGTAGTTTGCAATAAAATAATGTTTGGAGAATGCTACTCTTCCGTTATCTAAATGTCATGGTTTAAATTATTCATCGTAAGAAATTTGTGATATTCTGTGTTCTTTGAGCACTTCTTGGAGAGCACTGCATTGACTCTCAGTTAAAGACCAATTAACAGTATGCATAATTTGTATAATAATCATGCGTTGCTGTATTTTTGATCTTAGTAGCACACCGGGAATTTCACTCAGTTTTACAGGTAAAAATCACCCTGAAAGGAAACAGTGTGGAAACCATTAACTTTTACTTAAGATTGCTACATTACTCAAACTAAACTAATCTTTGCTTGACAGTGCTATCTTCAATCTCTTCAAGAGTTCTTCTTCTATTATTAGTTATTAAGCCAATCTTAAATCTTAAAGTGCCTGGATAGGAAAGGTTGAAATGAAGGGACTTAAATGAATCAAACTAAAAGTGTGTTGTGCCCTTGACTTCTGCTTTATAAAATGAAAAAAGCTGTAGTATATGAATGAAATGAAATGAAATGAAATGAAATGAAATGAAATGAAATGAAATGAAATGAAATGAAATGAAATGAAAAAGGTAGTGTATATTTCAGACTAAGCACTCTACTCTAAATGGATAAAGCTCTGTAGCTTTAATGTAAGATAAACCCGACACTGATTAGTAGCTTCTCTTCCTGTGCATAGTTGCATCACTCTATATATCTTAAGCATGATTATTTGGGATAATATGTCTTGACCTGGATGTTTGGCTTCACAATTAGAATCAAGCAGCAGTGTTTTTGAAGCTGTTTCATATAATAGGAATTAGCTTCTCTATTCATTCTGTTGTTCAGATAAGAGTCATTATAGCCTTTGAGACAACAGCAAACAATAGGTTATCCTCCTGCCTCATTGCTGGAGGCCTGTGATTGTCATTCTCTTTCCACAGTGGATGGCAGTAATCAGAATTTTCATTCAGGATGAAAAAAATATGACAGTCAGTACCCCAGGTTGTCTTTGCAGAGCCTATTTTATATATATATATATATATATAAAAATATAACTTTGATGTATTTTTATTATATAAATGGAACTTCAGTCTTTTACTGTGGAAAGAACATTTTCAGAAAAAATATTCTTAGTGTCTTCCAAGAAATGTTACAAAGGACTTTTTTATGTGAAAAGAGCATCTTTTGGTTGTGGGAGCTCCCAGACTGGACAGAAAGTGATCAAAATTCCTTCAATGTATGCGTAATTTTAATAATTAGACATCTGTTGCTCATGTTCCATTCTACAGATCAACTTTTGCTAATTATAGAATTACGTTTTAAAAATTAATTGATATCCATCTTTTTGTTATATGTGTAATATATGCAAGGCATACACAAAGACGTGCACATACACACCTGTGTACATACTATCTGTTATTAAGTGTATTAACACAGTTCACACTCAGAGGAGTGATATTAGAACAGATGAATTTTCTCTGTTTCTCTGTAGCTATGACAGTCTGTGAAAAATACAGTTTCAAAAATATCTCTGCATTATTTAAAGTCCATAGTAAGAAAGTTGGCTGCTTCTCCACTTTGTTAACAGACATATTAGTGCTACTCATATGTTAATGAACAAAAATAGTTTCTGACATAAAAATCTGAAATATTAACTACTGAAGAAAATACCTTAAAAATGCTCGTTGGATCATTCTTTATTTTGTCTTTGGGCTGAAGGCTGTAGTTCAGGTACTGGCATTGGCTGTAGTGTACTTCTGATCCTCACCCAGTCATCTGAAATTACTTGCAAATAATAAATTGGTGTACAGCCTCTGCAGTATACTGGGCTTTGTACCTCTGCATGTGTTACTCTGGATAAAACAGATCTCACTTTTGAGGTGCAGGTTTCTTCTGGGTCTTGTTGAGGCTCACTAATTGTTGGGTTGCTGTACAGGTGACAGACAGGAGTGGACTTGTTGCCACCTTCTGCCTCAAAGCTGTGAGTCACTTGCCTTGGAAGAGGAAGCCATGGCAACAGCAAGGCTTTTCCTGTGTATGCAAATCCCTACAAGGCTTTGAAGTAGCAAAATTGCCACTGAAGGTGTCTAGGCAGAGATACACACTGGTGTAGCTGAGTGCCACAGGTTCCTTCCTGGCACCTGGGTGAAGGTGGCTCACAGGGTCTGGTCTTTCTGAGACTGAAGTGCAAGTTCAAACCACCGGTGACATCCGTATTTTCTGATAGAAATGGAGGAGTTTTACCAGTTTTGAAACACTGGGGGCAAAGCAGTGGTGTTGGTATTAATTAAAACATATAGAAGGTAGACTAGTCTGTTTCATTCAGACACATTTCCAATTAGTTTAGCTAATTTGTATGGAGTTGAAACACTATACTGACCAAAATGGAACAAAAGACATTTCCAGGGTACCTACCTGTCTTTATCTGTGTTTATTCTCAGCTAGTGAGACTAACTGAAGACACCATACTTCAGTACTGTAACATCCTATGTTTCATTTGCCTTCTTGTTTTGCTCAAGAGTTAGAAATATTTATTTCTGAAACACTTCTTCTCTTATTTTTGTTGAATTTTACTTTAAAATAAATCTTACAGAATTTCTTCATCTAGTTTAAATTGTCTTCTATAGTTTCCTGATCCATATCTCAATTTCCTTCCTTAAATATTTTTTGATTGTGGCTTTATATCATCTTACAATAAGCAGCTAATGAAATATATAGAATATATTTCAGGAAAAACTGAAGTTTGGCTGGTGCAACAGTTTTTATTTAAAATATTTTGGCTGGTTTCAAAATTGGGTCTTTCTGTATATTTATGGTTTGAATCAAATGCTGAGTAGTCTTCTGGTCATGATTTATTTTCATGATGGGAAACAATAACAGATTCAATGGACCTGAGCATATGTATTTTATAGGTGTGCCCACATGAAAAAATAATCTATTTTTTCTGATATCTCTATTGTGCAGCTTTATGCATTGAATGAAGAAGCCATCAGACTGGATGGATTTTATGATAATTGTTTAGAAAAGAAAATACTTTGTGTCACTATATGACTTAGTTCTTTATCAAGAATGAAGCGCCAGATTCAAATTCAAATTACACTGAATTATTCAGTTATGCTTGTAAGAAAACCCAGATCAAAATCTGGTCAATGCTCAGCAGTCAATTAGCAGAAAAATACAGTAGCTAATGACAGTTACTTTGAGCTCATAGTGCCTTATGCTTACAGGAACTTGGTTATATGGGCATTAGTCATCATTTTCCAATATTTATTTCCTAGCTAATATCATAACAGAATTGTTTTAAAGTGTTCTTTGCTGCTGACAGCTTTTTGGATGACCATCTGAGGCCTTTAAATCAAGATGCATACTTTGTTCCTCACTGCAAACACATAGGGTATGAAACTTATAACCAAGTCCTTCCTTTCTTTACTTTAATTTTTCTGCTAACATAAGAAACTATAGAATGTGTTTCTTGAATGCTTGGTATATTTAAGAATTTCTTACTGAGGGTAAGATACAGTGAATTTAAAGGCCCTTAAAACTGACACTCTACATCTAATTACATCTAATTCTGTTATATATAAAAATAATGCTACATAGCTGTACATTAAGTACCAGTTTCTCAGAGGATTATACGACACAGCACTAGTCATTAATCTTTATGATAAAATGTTCTTAAACGAGGTTTGATGGGAGTCAATTTTCCATCTGAGAAAAGGTTGCACAGGCCTGTTTATATTTTACAACAACCTGCATGCTTATGGTCCATCTTCTAAATAAATGTTATCAAATTTCAAAGCTGTGAAACCACTGTGTTGATAAATGGTGAGGATAAAACCATCATCATGAGCTAGTCATGTTGAGAGAGAATAAATAGGAATTTTACTCTCAGTACTTCCAGCCTAGAGCAGCTCATTGTATGATCCTTCTTACAAATAATAATTTGTGTTGAGTACTGATTAATGAAAAATCACTATTATCTGCCAAAAAGCACTTGATTTCACAAGACAACTCTTCCAGTGGCCACTTAGAGCCTTGAGATAATCTGTGTCATTTTGCAGTTCTTGCAACTCTTGTGCACAGCACAAGCAGCATCTTTACTGATTACTTCAGAAACTTCAAACGAAAACATGCTCAGACACAATGATTGCTCAAGATCAAGGTAAACAAGTGATACCAGTCTGTCCGGGGCTCCCAGTGATCTCTTTCAGATTTTGGAGTGCAAGTAGTCTGTGACTCTACAGACACACAACCCCAGCAGAAGGAAATAGAGATTGGTACCTGGGACTTGGTGAAAAAGGGCAAGACAAGAGGAAGAAACTTATTCTGGCCAAACAATGAGGTTGAAAGGTAGGATTTGACCCTGGTTTCCTCCAGGGCAATTTCCTGAGACCAAGTAAAGAACTGAAAGTTACGAAATGTCTCTACGTGACAAGTACTAGGAATGAATTTGGTGAGGGATTTAATCTGCTAAGGGTCAGCCCATGGTAGGACTTGACAAGCATCTGGAAAAAATTTGGCAGGGCTGGGTAAAAAGGACAGCGAGATGACAGACTGGGAGTAGTGTGTGGAGAAAATAAGGCTGGGGAGAAAAAAAGATAATGGGGAAGAAAAGAAAATTCACAACTTCTAGTGCTGGAATGCAATAAATTTTAGTCTGTTTCTGCTTTTGTGTCATGAGATCACCAGTCAGAGCAGCAGTTTCCAGCATCAGAGCCACACCCATGGCAGAAATACATTTTATCATTTGGCTTCTGTTTTAAACTAGAAAACTGGAAAGAAATATTGCATCAAAATTTCGTATTTTAATTTGCAAAGGCAAGCCCTCAAACATTAGGAAATGACATTTGTCCAGGCCTTATGTGAATGCATCAGAAGGAAGTATTTAATTATTTAATTATTCCAGCATGACATTTTCTCCACAGAATCTGTCACTTATTTGTGAGACAGATATATCTCCTTCGGTGATTAAGTGGGCATTTTGTAGTAATGAATGCAATGTCTGTGGAACACCTAACCTTAGTTGTCCTATTCTTCAGGGTTTAATTTTGCTCTGCTTTTGTTCAGCATCAGCAAAATATAAATAATGCTGACCCATCACATCTTCAGTGTTCTGAAAATAACGCTGTGCTAGTGGGCGTCTGATAGTCATGACAGGAAGATCTTAGGAAAATTGCCAATTCTTTTTTAATAACACTTTTAATTAGTATGTGGTAAATAAAACATAGGCTCATGACTTGAACAAAGAGAATAAAACTAAAAATACCAAATAGCTCCTCATTAAGGAGTTTCCAATCTGTGAGCTGAAGGAGGAAGGGACCCAGTGGAAAAATAATAAGTGTGTGATTATACAGTTAAAAAACCCTGCATTATGCAAAGGCAGCTTTAATATTGGCATTTACTCTTTGGCTCCTTCAGATAGTTTTGGGGGTAACTTGTGGATCAAGTATATAAATCTTGCCCTAGGAATTATCAGATATTTAGGTCTAATTTTATTTAGACATCTTTTGCTGGTACTGATACTATTTTACGAATAACAAATTGCTGCATGCATGTTTTCCAGAGAAAAGTTTTTAAGCAGATACTACATAAAATTTCTTGTTCTGGATGTCTTAGAATTGAGTTTTTTTTATTTAAAGAGGAGAAAAAGAACAATTGCAATAGCTAGAAGCATCTTATATATTGTGGGAGGCTTCTAGAAAACCAGTAGTGAAAGGGAACCCTATTTTCAGGGTACAATTGACTTCTGTGAGTAGGTGTAAATCTACAGTGAAATCTCTCAGATTTCTGTGGCTTTAGGACATAAGCTTGCATAACTTATTAACAGAGTAGAAAAGCTGTAATGTCCCTATACATGCAGAGCTGTTCCTGTTGTTTTTTTTTTTTTTTTTGTTTGTTTATTTATGACAATGCTATTATGTTAACTTCCACAGCATATGTTTCTAAAATGTAGTGGTATTTACCTCTGGTTGCTTTCCTGACAGGTCCTTCTCTGAATCCATACACTTAGAGGCTAGGAGAAAGAAAAAGCCAAAAGGGTGGGTTAGTTTTAATTTAGAATCAGCTATGAAAATGTTTCCAAAAGAGAAGATTAATTCACAGTCTGAGCTCCCTAAAGGCAAGCTGTGGCTTCCACTTGCAATGATGAGAAGATATTCATTGCAAGATGGATAAAAAGATGTTCTCCAAAGGCTACATTTTATCTGCTGGTAGTAGGACACAGACAAAAGCATCCATGAAATTAATTTAAAAACCATTTCTCAGAAATATGTAAACATGACAGTGGTAGTGATCTCTCTTACACCTCTTGGGTCCTATGTTTTAACTGTGATTGAATTGAGCTGTCAGATTACATAGAGAGTGACAACTCTTTACTAGCTACAGCTGGATGAATAATGCAAAGAAAATGTTTGCAATCATCTTTTGCCATATAAAATAATTTTTCTTACTCTCTTAAACCCCCTTTTGAGTTACATGGATATTTGTTTGGCAAGAGGTATGACAAATGTATGTGAATGCACAGTTGTAAACTTGCTGCAAATTCACAGTGTAGTAGTGAAATACCAGATAATTGACCAACTGGAAAATACACTTAATATTCTGTCAGGTGCAGATTGTTAGTCATTCTCCTCATCTGTGAGGTAAGCTTTTCCATTACAGAGAAAAATAACATTAAAATGTTGGTGGCCAAATTCTAGGAAAATACTGCACTGCTGAAGTATTTATGAACCCATTTAACGATGCAACTTTTTTGACTTTTTTGGCTTAAATGTATAAATTTATTAACCAAAGATAATGTTTATGCTGAAAATGAGAAGCCTGAAGCTTGTGAAAGTCTTGTTTCTTGAAAAACCAGGCTATTTAAGGTAGCTGCTGAAAATATGCAGATCAGTATAGGGAATTGTTGAAATGATCGTGGCGAGCGCTGTCATTCTACTGACATTAGTGGAACTGTCACGTTGTTTTCATGCTACTGTTTTTCTTGCCTATTATTTCCTTTGTAGGCTTCTATTCCCAACTCATATCACTGAATGTTAATCTAGTTCAGATCAGCACATGAGAATTATCTTTTCTAACCAAACTCGTTTGAAGAGGTCGACATTTCACTGCCCTCCCCAAACTTGTTCTCCAGGTTATTTTGACCTTATTGGATGGGAGAGGGAAATGCAAAAATACCACTTATAATAAAATACCTGTGAAAACTTTTAAAAGTTTACACAGTCTACACGTCCATATCTGTTGAAGTTAAAAATTTTCTGAGAATACTCAACAGTGAAACAATAATACAACAATCTCCAGCAATTAATAAAACATCTTGTGTTTTAAATAAGAAAAAAGACACATTGCAATACAATAATACACATTGCATTTTGAAATCCATGTCTTTTAAATTCTACTGTTACCAACATTCAAATAGCACCATCACTATTTCTAAAGCCTCTGAAAAGATTTTTCTTTACTTTTAAGCGCGTAAAGTTTCTGTAACATTTTAAAAACAAACAGAGAAAGTATTTTAAATCTTTTTTCTGGAAGTCATACTTTTATATAATTTTGTCAGGATATGAATTGTAGCTTGATTGGGAAAAGTTTATGAGAATGCTCTGTTGATCTTGGAACCAGCTGTATCTTTTTAAGGTGACTTGGTGCTTTTGACAAGTGTTCTCAGAAATACAATGTGAATTTTCAAGTGATCTCATCCTCAAGGTTTGCACTGTCCTCTTTTTTCCTTATAGCTCTGTCAGCACTTTTCCCCTCCTTTCCCCATCCTGCTAAAATGGCCTATTGGTTTGACATATTGATCCCACTTGGTCCCATGACTAATATTGATTTTATTCTCAATGGGACCGTAGCCTGTCATCAAACTTATTTTTTCTTTCATATCAAGATGACATTTGATTGGCTTATTTGACACTAGAAGGCAACTCTGCTTGGTTATGATCAATACACTTGTATTCTCTGTTCCTTATCATTCTCAGTAAGACTACATTAGCAAATGAACCATGAAAATGCTTCAACTACCTGTCAAGCAGTAGGAAAATTTTACTCCTGTTGTTAGGCAGTGTGTGGGTACTCTGCTGGAGTCTTTATTAGAATTATTGAACTTCTATCCCTGTGGTACAAGACTACTATGGCATCAAGTTAAAAGAAAAGGAGACTTTCAGCTAAAGGCATATCATGTTTCAGTTTTTGTTTACTTTGCTTATATGCATGAAGACAGTTTCCAAAGTTGATCCAAATTAACTGGAAAAATAATTACTTAAACTATATTTATTGTGTCTGGGAATCGTCTTATTCAAAATCAAAGTGGTCTTAATTCTATTTGTCAAGAATTTTCTTTCATTCTGAATAAGGATAGCCATACAAAATGTTAATGCAGTTTAACTAATCTCCTTCAAACTCCCAGTTTAATTAATTTGGATTAATTCTTCAGTATCTCTGTCTAGGCCAGGCTTTTTCAGAGATACTGACTTTAATAGTTCATATACAGCCTATTTCATGCTGTTGAATATTCAGTGCTACCAGAAGTAGTGAAGAATCAAAGAAGTATCATCTGTAAGGAGAGTTTTCCATTAGTCTTTGATGCATAATACAAAATATGCACTCAGTAACTTACAGGGTCGTGTCAGAGATAAAAAGGCTGTGTTACTTTTTAAGCCATAGTTAGTGCTACAAGACACCCTCAGTGTGCCTTTGTGTGTAGTGAAAGAACTTGCCTCATTTATGTACATTTTTCAATTTTTTTTTTTAAACTGAGCCCCTCACTGAGCCCCACAAGTGCTTGCTGTGTGCTTGGGGGAACTGACACTGTGGCTGCTATCACCTCCACCACTTAGAAATACAGGGAGAATTGGAAAAATCTTTTTCTATACTTTCTGAGCAAACTCAGGTTTTCAACCTGAATAAATCTAGCAAAGTATAGGGAAAATTTAGAAAGGTGATGAAGGACTAAGAGGTAAAGTTTCAAAGTGATTACCACAAAATTTTAAGATGGCAAAAAGAGAACAGTTATTTTTCACTTTTCTCAATCTCATTGAGTAATGAAGTCAAGCCCAAATAAGAAGTTTTCCCTTTCATGGAAAAAAAGCGCACGATTTTTTTTGGTTTTGGTTTGTTGTTTGTTTTTGGATTTATTTTGGTTTGTTTTTTCCCCCAGGGAAATGCCTCAGTTTTCTGTATATTTCTATGTTAACATAGTTATGGGATACTATTTTTTCATACTGTTTTTTAATCTGGCCAAATGACACTGCTTTTTTTTTTTTAAAAATATTATATAGGTAAAGAATTACTATTTCTTTCCCTGGTTTTATTTGTGTCTGGCAAATTTAGACTCTATCTACATGACTGTAATCCTGATAGATGACTCTAATATGTACATAAGAGGTACATATGTTGTGTTATTACCAGACATGAAAATGGGATTACTGGAAGCATTAATATTGTATCTGAAGGTGTCAGTTCATTATGTTTGACCATTATTTTTAAGTTACAGCCAAAGAATATGCAAAGATTTTTCCATCTGAAGCAATTATAGCAGGAAATATTCATCTTTAAAATATGTTTTTAAATTTTGTTCTTAATTTTTGTTTCATAGTTTTCCCTTTATTGCTACCATTATTTCAAGGTATGAAGTGTTATTTCGGTTTTGCTTATTCTGTAACAGTTTTGTATATGGTGCAAAGCTTTACCTGATGTATTAAGGAACATTGACCTGGATTTTTTAGCAGGGATTCACTTTTCTTGAAATTTATGTGGTCAAAACTTTGGACAGGAAAGAAACTTTCTAGCCAGAACTGTCTTACCTCTGGAGCAGAATGTCTTTCACATCTTTCAGCTTTCCCATGAATCACTGGCAGGGAGTTACCTATTTCTGCTTTTTTTTCTACACAGTTGTTAATGTGCTGTGTTGTGGGAAAGGTGAGCAAACAGGTGCTACCCTGTAGCACTGAGCTCATGTACTGGTTTGGTTACAGTGAAGGAGCTGAAATGTTCAGGTACTATTTTGGAAATTATATTTCTGCATGAATGTGGGAGTTCTTGAAGCCAGTGTCATCCCACTCATCAGAATTATTTTTCCCATAAAATGAATAAAGAAGAAATTTGCATATAGCCATTAACAGGAAGTTATTGCTTGTAAAATGTGGTGTATCATCTCATTAAGGAAAAGGAAATAACAAAAAGATGTTTTTGTATGTTAACATGGTGTTATCTTTGATTGGAAAAACAATGGATTTGGTGGGTTTCTAAGCTCCAGCTATTTTCCTTTTTTTATACTATACTATTACTTCCTGTCATTACTAGTCATTTTTTATTGCACATGTTTGCTTTAAAGGAAAAAAAAAAGCCAAAATTTTAAAATTTAGTATTTTATTTTAAAATATATATAATATATTTTAAAAGTATTTGCATAGGGGAAGGACAGCAGTCAGTGGCCTTCTCTACTTTTCTGTATGTCACTGGTTTGTGTGTACAGGTAGGGTAATGATGTAAATAAGATGAAGGTGCTTCAGTTCTCAAGTTTTTCATTTAAAAAAAAACCAAAATAGAAACATACATGTGTATGAGATTCACAATGAGTTTTTTGAGTAAGGGACCAAAGTATCATGTGCACCCTTTTTCTTTCAGTAAGATGATACTATCCCTGTATGATACTACACGGAAACCAAAACCACAGTAAATTTGCACACGCAGATCACCACATCAAACAGTTTACAATCCTGCAATGTTTTCATATCATTAAACTATTAGAGCAACTTTCTGTCGTTTTTGCATAATGAACAGATGTGAGTAACCAGTGTATTTGTCTTCATTGAAATCAGTGCCGTTTCTACTTAGGCTTCTTAGAAGAAAATTACTTCAAGAATATTAACCATCAACTAATTAAGATGTACTTAATTAAATGCAAATGCTACTTAGCAAAAGCGATTGAGAGAAAGGCATGTGATTAGGGAATTAGAAACTGATTTAACACTTGGAGCTACCAGCTAGACACCTAAGCATTATAAATGAATGTAGAATCTTCACTTGATAAGAATAATACAAGGGGAAAATATAGAATCTTTTCACATTTTGTTTGTTGAAAAACTTAGGAGTCAATGAAGTAGGATATTCTGTGGTCATAAATTGTAGTTAATGTTACTTTATGTTTGATAATTAGGAAAGTTAAAAATTGTTCCAAATGTTGACATTATATCAATATTTTGATTAATAATAAGCTGATTCAGGACCTGCAATGGAAAATAATTACTAAAGTAATACACTGTTGCTGCTGTTTTGAAAGACACTGCCATTTTACTAACATGAAAGCTTTCTTTTGGAGCAGATATGAATAAATACCATCAACACGATATGAAGGATAGTGAGAATAATAAAACATTTGAAGTTTCCTATTATCTATCAAAGTATCTGTTATTTGATAGTATTGAACTGATTCAAGGGCAAAAATCTTCATGGCAATGAGAAACGTGCTGCTTTTTATTTTTCCCTCCAAATACTCTTAAGATTGTTGAGCTAAACAAGATGGTAAATGATGAATTTCATGTAAATATTATCATTTCCCCTTTTTGTGGCTTATTTGATTAGGTTTTTAGAGATTAACTTTTAAACTGTCCCTACTGAAAAATCTGGGTCAGCTTTTTGAAGTTGTGTATACATTTTAATTTGAGAAACGATCTAAGAAATTTTAATTTGAGCTGCTCGAAGAAAGACAGTGTTCCTTAGAGAATTCCTCCTGTATAAGGAAAAATAAACAACAAAACAGAATTGCCAAAAAAAAAGGAAAAATAAATCAGTCCTGAGTCCTGATCATTTTAATAAAACCCCATCTCATTACTGCTAGAACTTCAGGCTTTGGAAGGAAAATATAATCTGCTGTGACTGTTCATGCTAAGCAGGTATGATTTTTCCTGTTGTGGTGAACTTCGGTCATCCATTGGTGATTTGAAAGAAATGCAGAAGTATTAGAAATTAAAAAAATAATTTCAGTTTATACTTATGATTGATTACTGTCAGCTCATTTGCAGATATAAGGTGTCCTAGCATGTGAATGTGTATGGGGTTTTGATAGGTTTGATAGCTTTTCTGTAATGTGACCAATCATCCAATGTGTGGATCAGGTTGTTACCAAAGAAAATCTAGTATGGAACTTCTTATTTCAATAAATTTGTACGTTTTCTTATTTAGTGATTTTCTTCATTTTTTTAATATTGTCTTTAGAATAATTACAGTTAAACTCATTAATGCTGCTTCTATACTCTTACAGCCTAGTCATGACATTCCTGTAACTTTGAGGCAAGTAGATTATAGAGTGATGATTTTTTAATGGGAAAGGTTATGCTTTACTTACTGTGACTGTGGTTAAAATTAATTCCAAGTGAAAAAACAGGACTGAGCACATAGCACAGATCTGGTTTTAGTAAGTTTTGAATATAGACAGGCAGACTTTGTTCTCGGTGGGCAGAGTCCACACAGCATTTTTGGCTCCTCAGCCAGTCTGACACATTCTGAGATTGACAAGGGGGTCAGTGTAAGGACAGGTATAGGTCCTCATGTGAAAGGAATGCATATGGGAAACTGCATGGGAGTTCAAGATAAAGAACATTCTCAGCCATTTCAGCCTTTACAAGCCATAGCAGAGGCAGTTCAATACTTTCCTGTTGATTATTTTTCTACACAGGAAAGGAAGGAAACAGTCAGTGGCAACCAGCACAGCTCACAGATTTTGCTGTTGTGTGAAGCAACTGCATTTTTTTCCTGCAGTCTCCATGCTTAGAGGCATTACTGAAGGCAGTTAAATAATGACAAGGCCTTCTTCACCCACAAGTTGAGCTCTGGAGTGCTTTTCCAAATATTTCAGCTGCCCAATAGTTTTCTAGTGGATGATGCATCATGTAAAACATACTGACACAAGAGACTTTTTTTCCTTTGAGTTGAAGATATAATAGTAAATTTGAATACATTGAAATAAGCAATAAATAATCTGAAGTCTGCAGTTTTAGCATTTGGGCTCAGTTGCTGTAATTAGTTCTTTTATGAACTTTAAAATACAATTGTAAAATTTTTTTACCACTGTGTAATATTCCTGTCCTTTACTGGTTACACAGGCATGTTAAAAATAATGTTAGATATTAATGTTCAAAGCACTCTCTCGATTTAATTCCAGTGATTTTTATTTAATTGTCAAAATCTACTTAGTTTATATCAGGTTGTAGGTCAGTCTTTCAGAAACTCGTACAGAACCGAGGCCAGGCTCATTGACTCATTACATAGGGATCCAGCAGCAATTTTATTTTATGCTGATTTTTTTAAGTTGTTCTCTATGCCTCATTGAATCTTGCAGTGATTTTACTGTTCATTTTAAGGCTTAAAAACCATTTTGCTCTCTGTTAAGCACTTGCCTTCCCATTTCCTACAGGTCAGAATTTGACAGTAATTTTTTACTGTGCACTGAAGCATGCACCATGTAAAAAGATGCACAATAAGCAAGAGGGTTTCTTTACCATGTCTCTCATACGATTCCAGCTCTAGGAATGCTTCCCATTGGAACTTTCTTAAAGCATTTTACAAGAAACTTAAATATCAGACATATTTTACAGATGACTAGACAAAACCACAAAGGACTGACATGATTCAACTACATTAACCACAGAATGTGGTCTAGCCCAACCTTTATCATTTTGACTAAATTTTCACAGATACAATATTTGCTTTGTGAATGTAATAAAACAAGAATGGTGATATGAATATAGTCTGATACTTAATACTCAGTTCCTCCTGTATGTCATTCACAAGCTACCTCTCTGATCTGCAAAAATTTGCCTATTCAGTAGGAGGTTTGGGTTTTTTTCCTTGGTTGGTGTGGTGTTTTTTGGTCGGTTTTTATTGTTTAAAACAACTAAATATTTGTGTATAGTGTTTCTCATGTGGGCACACATACCAGGAAGTGTTCAAGCCAAGAAGTTGGCCAAAAAGAGTTTTTAATATAGTGACTTGCTTTTGTGATTGTCTAGCTGGATCCAGCACGATTATTTGGGGAAGTGATGTGGATTCCCCTCAGCACTCCTCATTGATGTAAATCTGTAAGAAAAAAAAAACAGGAAAGGTTTAAACAATTTTTGGCATTTTAAATTCTTGAAAAACAAAACCTCTTTTGCCTTGTGCCGTTTTTACATGCTGCCATTTCCTTAAGTGCAATTTGGAGATTTTAGTCCAAAAATGTGTTTCTCTTGCCTAAGAGAGAAATATGATTCAACAACAGGGGCACTGTTTGTAAATATGAAATATTGGTATTGCTAACGAACAAGTCAACAGATAATTGGTGAAGAGTTCTCTTGACAGAAATGTCATATTCTGTTTTCATCTCTCTGCTTTTTACTTTTTGTCATTGTGTTGTTTAGAGTAAAAGTAACCCAGGGCAGAGGCCTTTTAAAAATGTTTTTTTAGAGTTCTGTCTTCAATTCTTGTGCAACATAAATTTATACCCATGATGTTCAAATAAAATCATAGAATCATCGAATGGTTAGGGTTGGAAGGGGCTTAAGTATCATCTAGTTCCAACCTCTCTGCCATGGGCAGGGACACCTTCCACTAAAACAGGTTGTTCACAGCTCCATCTAACACTCCCTGGGATGGGGCATTCACCACATCTACAGAGAACCTGTTCCAGTGCCTCTCTCCCTTCACAGTAAAGAATGTCTTTAATCTTCTCTCTTTTAGTGTAAAGCCATTCCTTCTTGTCCTCTCATTACGTGCTTTTTAAAAAAGCCCCTTTTCAGCTTTCCTTTCAGCCTTTTTTAGGTACTAGAATGCTGCTGTAATGTCTCATTGGATTCTTTTCTCCAGGCTGAACAACTCAAATTTTCTCAGCCATTCCTCATGGGAGACGTATTCCAATCCTCTGCTCACCTTCATGGCCCTCCTCTGGACCTGCTTCAACACTCAATGGCAAACATTTTCAAATGGGACTTTTTCTAAGTAGTCTTTACACTGGCATTGTTCCCAGCTTATGGCTGAGTGGTTCCTGGTGGTTGACTACACTACGCACTTTAAAGAGGAAGGCAAAAAAGGTCAAGTTGTTCATAAAATCATTAGTGAAATGTCAGAAACAATTTAGTATAAATAAAATATTTCCCCGAAGATAAGAAGTACCCATTATAAGACATTCCTTCCAACTACATTTCTATGCTATTGAATTAATCAGATAAGAATTGGACAGTTGACAAAAATGAAATGCCAATATGTAAGATAAATATCTCTAGAATATTTTCTCTGTAAAAGCAAAGAAAAAATAAGGGCTTTGATTTTGGGAGAGAGTGAAGGCTTGGTTTCATTTGAGATATAAACTCAGACTGAAACTAAGTTAAAAGTATTCTTCATTGTGGCACCAAATTTAGCTTGAGTTTAAAGTTAAAATCCAGTAGGTGATAAGTAAGTTCAGTATAGTGTCATTTTTTTATACTGTGACACACTTTATTGTAATAATAACATTTCTTGCGAAAGGTGCAAATGTTTTAGCAGTTTATCTTACTGAGTCTATCTAGAAATGGAAGAGTTTGAGAGTAGGGTTCCCACCTTTTCCAGCTTTTTCTTCTGTCTGGAAAAGAAGTTTACAGTCCTCTCCTCTGTCTCTTGTCCTTGAACCCAAGCACATGCCCTTCTGATGAAGCAGAAAGGAGTCCCTCCTGTGCTGGTGTCGAGGTGTGATGACCTGCAATGTAACAGAGGGAGCAATTGATGCAAAGACCGAGTCCAGAGAGGGAAGCGAACTTGGCGTGGCAGAGCTATGAAGCCTTTGGCAGGGCTCAGATTTGTATTTTAATATGGGGAAATATAGCTGTTGAGACTGACTTGATCTCAAAGGTCTTTATAATTCAGATGACTATGACTACTTTAGGCTATTTTAAAAACATGAGCTGCAGGATTTTCCCTGGTTTTCAGAACCAAGGAAGATTGATGTTTGTAGTTCTGTTGGGCCTAAATATTCTGTATGAATAAAATATTTGGCACTGGTTAAAAGGATCTAATATTGAATGGATGGCCCTCATCTTTCACTCTTTCACAAAGAATTTGGTTAACACTTCTGGGATCTGATTTAGTGCTAAAACACCTCCTGGTTTCAGGGACTCAATTTAACATAGATTCTTATTTAAAAGGTTCTAAGACTGTAAACCTTGAATGACAAAAAATGTAGTTTATGTAGTTTCTGTTTTGACTAGTATTTGAATCAATTTATTATTCTATTGAGCAATAAAACCTAATTTGAGACTCGGTAAAGCAGTGTTCTTAGATCTTCAACTTCATTTATAGCATGCTCATTTCTCACTGAGTTAGCTTTCAGAATCCATGTGGTAGTTACTAACAGTAGCTGATGCCTTTATGATTCAATTAGGGTGTATTTAATCAATATATCTAACAAATATTTTGCTGTATTGAAGACTGACATCCATTTGCAAATATTGATAAGATATTATTTTGTTGACACTGGCTATTAAAATAAAGGAGTTGACATGATGGATCTTAGAAAATGCATAATGTACACAACTCCTTTTGGTCCTGTCAAGATCATGTAAGATTCAAGAGTGACTCAGTAGATTAATCATAACAGAAGGTTTAATGCCCTAGTACAGCAAAGATCTTATTGCACAAAAGGCATTGAGATGCTTTGAAATGTTATCCTTTTTAGAAAATTTTAAAAAAGGAAAGAAAGTTTTATGTTTACAACTGAACTGACTCTTTCCTGCCTTAATTATGTATGTGGTTATCAGGGCCTCAGAAGTCCAGTGCATTCTTAAATGCAACATTTTCACAGTTCCTCTTAACAGGCATTATGTTATGATAACAAAGCTAGAATTCTAAAAACTGGACCCAAATCTCTCCCTCCTTCATTTTTCCCATTATTTGCTCAAACATGAAGATTTATCACGAGACTTCCTGATATCAGAATATGTGGACATTTGTTCATTCCTCCCTTAATAAATATTAACTTACTTGAAGAAGTAATGTCACCTCAAAAAGGTGCTGTTCAGACCGATCTCAGACACAGTGCTCCCACGATGATCTGATTGAAAATAAAAGCAACCCAGGTACTTAAATACTAGCTAATATTTCATTGTGCAATTTATACCAGCCTGGTTTTCATTTTTATTCTAATGAAATGTTTACCCACAGAATATGAATGCATAGATCTTGCTATATTTCCATGACACAAAGAGTGATGTGTTGCTGGTTTGCTAACAAATGAAGAATTTTTCTAAACAAACAACACTCGGACTGAATTTACTGCAGCTTTTCATATTTTGACGGATAGCTACAATGCAAAGGATGAATTGTGGGTTATAAAACTGGCTAAGTTAGGATGTTTTTCCCCTTCTCCCACAAATGTGGATGAATACTGGGTCATTACTATACGTGCATCTCCATGTACAGGGTTTTTCATAGGTGTGTTATATACTCCGCTACTCGCATTTGGATTTTGTGTGGGATCATGTGTGTATTAAAAAATTAAAGCCTAAAGACCACCCGGGCTGGCATTCACTTCATGCGAATATTGAACCAAACTAGCTTTAAGTATGCTCTTCTAGAATGGAGGCAGAGGAGACAAGTAATTTTAATAAAAAATCTATTTACCTTGTTTATTATACAGAAGAACAGAACCTAATTTATTTGTGTGCCCATCTGGACTGGATTGCTCATTTAAAGTTAATTTAGCACATGATAGACTGCTACAGCCCTTTTTGTTCCTCAGGAGAAGAGGTTGACAGGCAGCTGTGCAGAGATGCCATCTACCCGATGCCGGTGGTGTGCGAGGCGCCGTGCCCCAAGGACTGTGTGCTCAGCGTGTGGTCTGCCTGGTCCTCCTGCTCTCACACCTGCTCCGGCAAAACCACGGAGGGGAAGCAGATGCGCGCCCGCTCCGTCCTGGCCTACGCCGGCGAAGGTAAGGGCTCCTTTCCTCCCAGGCGCCTGTTGGCTCGGGAGTGCTCTGCCGGCTTTGTAACGTCAAGGTAATTTCGTGACTGGCGCAAATTATGAGGTTGACTTGTGGGGTTTTAAATACAGCAAAATTGTTTATATAGTTACCCTACCTTTATACCTGATATCTAAAGCTGTTTTAAAGAGGTTTTACTTTGCTCGTCTCAGTTAATGTTACTCTATTTTTTTTAGTGTGTTCAATGCTACTATTTCTATTTCAATTATATGGTTTTCTTGTTTTCATTAAAATAAAACAAGACAAACACTTCATCCGATACAAATTAGCAGCCCTAATTTATGTCCAGTTTGGAAAGATATCAGTATCCTGAATGCTAAAAGTTTGAGAAATTTAATGGTTTGAGTGTTAGCAAAAGAGTTTTGTAGTTTCTTACCTCAAATCGGTAACTTATATTACCCCCCCAACATTATTATTCATAGCAAAACTTTGGGTTTTGCCTTGCAAGTGTTCACTCTTGGACGGCTTCCGTTTATTCAAATGGTTTCCATTTTTTCAAATGGTTTCCATTTTTTCAAATGGTCCTTGTGCAGTGTCTGCAGCAAATGGAAAGAGAAGACGTAGCTGAATATAAAGGAGAAGAAACAGGTTTTAGGTATAGGTTCATGGCTATTTGATGATTTTCCATGGTTCCTACAGCTCTTTTTGTTTCGAAGTATTTGGAGGGATGGGTGGGTTATAGAAGAAGTGTATTCTGTATATCACATGGTTCAAAAGTGGCCATGTCAGGTGTGCCAGAGTCCAGCTGATGAAATGCCTCGTGCAACTCCAGGAGTCAGGAGACACAGCCACCAAAGAATTCTTGGAAGATGTTTACTCACGTGTGTTACTGACAGAAAAATTAAATGCCTTCAATATGAAAGGATTATATGCATGTGTTAGTTCTTCTTTAGACTGTTAAGCATTCTATTACTTTCTCTTAAGATCAAATTTACCCAAAAAGTGAAAGCTGCAAGCTATGGAAGGAGTGAAAGAATATCTGTGCACTTTGCTGTTTGCAGACACAGCTAACATTGCTAAAAAATATACTGTGTATTTGACAGAATTTGGGTGATTGAGAAAAAAATAAATATAGCAGAGTACTTTCGACCTTTTCTCTGAAAGGAACCTTTGCTAGAAATGTAAGTGATGATAGAACTATACTCTGTTTTAGTAGGTGATTCAAATCATAAGTTACTTAGATGGATCTATATGACAAAGTAGAAACACTTTTAAAATTATAAAAAAATAATAATTGGGTTCATGTTGTCCCTTTTCTTTACAGGGTGTCAAACAGACTCATTTTGAGGGAAACACAGAGACAGATAATTCAAGTAAACATATATTCATGTGCTGCTTGCTTGTCCATGTAGGTCAAGACAATAGATTTTCAATACACTTTTGTAATTTTACTGGAGACAGAAATTTAAATCCTGACAAGGATGCCACAGAAGTCAAAACCTAAATTACTGAAAAAAATATTCCACTTTCTTATGCTTAATCTTAAAAAGTACTCCTTATTCTGACTTTGATACTTAGGCACAGCGTTCTGATTGGCTGCTGCAGGTCACATGGCCAATGCTAAGCCCCGCCCCGAGGCGTGTCAAACGGTCCCCAGGAGGTGGAGACACCGCAGACACCGCTGACGTCACCAGGGGCGTGTCCCAGGCTGCTTCAGAGCGAGCTCAGCCGCAGGGCCCCTTCACAGTGCCCGAACAGCCGCCCAAATCGGAGCGGGAGGGTACGGCTCTCAGATTTTGGCATGATTATTTGACTGCTCTGCTTCGAGATTTTCACATCTTCAAAGAAATGGACATTACTCAGCTCCCTTGGGAAGATGATAGAATTAGGCTGGCTAAAGTGGAGGTTAGGCCCATGTTTTCTGTGACAGAAACCTCAAATCCAAGGTGAGCAAACCAGAGGCTCTTTGAGCCTCTAATGAATCGGCTTTGGATCCCCTTTAGGGAATGGTGGAATAAATGTCCAGCACTATGGCCTGGCCTGAGCATGACTCAGGACTTGGACAAAGACCTGCACCTCTTTTTCAGACTCGCTCCGTACATTCAATTCCGTCAGTTCAACCTGGGCATTATCAGGCCCCTACTACCAGATGAGCCCCCTCCATCCCCAAGGAAGAGAAAGAGATGGACCAACAGTGTTTATCTGGTGGAAGCCGGAGAGCAATGTACAAGTACGACATGAACTTTTAATAAAATTTTATGGTGAACACTCGGAGTTGTGTACAGGATACTCAAATCCCGGTTAAGGTTAGAAAAAGGGAACGGGGTATGGGGATCTTAAGTTCTCTTTCTCTTCCTTGGGGTTGGAGGGGGCTCATCTGGTAGTAGGGGCCTGATAATGCCCAGGTTGAACTGACGGAATTGAATGTACAGAGTGGGTCTGAAAAAAAGCTGCAGGTCTTTCTCCAGATCCTGAGTCACCCTCGGGGCCAGGCCATAGTGCTGGACATTTATTCCACCACTCCCTAAAGGGGATCCAAAGCCGATTCATTAGAGGCTCGAAGAGCCTCTGGTTTGCTTACTTGCCTTGGATTTGAGGTTTCGGCCTTGGTAGCTTCTTGAAGCCTCTATTTCCTTTCCAGGCCCTGGCGAATGAAATTGAAGCCAGTGGGTCCTGGAGTTGGTGGTAAGTTTGAAGCTGGTTATGTTCATGTCCTGTATGGGGACATGAGACCCGTACTGCCGGGTTCTGTCACAGAGAACGTGGGCCTGACCTCCACTTTAGCCAGCCTAATTCTATCATCTTCCCAAGGGAGCTGAGTAATGTCCATTTCTTTGAAGATGTGAAAATCTCGAAGCAGAGCAGTCAAATAATCATGCCAAAATCTGAGAGCCGTACCCTCCCGCTCCGATTTGGGCGGCTGTTCGGGCACTGTGAAGGGGCCCTGCGGCTGAGCTCGCTCTGAAGCAGCCTGGGACACGCCCCTGGTGACGTCAGCGGTGTCTGCGGTGTCTCTGCCTCCTGGGGGGTGGGGTTAACTTTGGCCATGTGACCTGCAGCAGCCAATCAGAACGCTGTGCCAAAGTGGCGCTCTGTCCAAACTCCAGAGCATGAACGTATATAAATAAATTAAAGAACCTTCCAAGGCTTAGGGTGTTTTTACAACTCTAGCTCGAAGGTACTTTTCACTTTTCTTGTATTATATTCAAAATGTTTCAGTTTGTTGGGTTTTTTTATGCGTCAGTGGAATTAGAGTTATTTTCACCTTTCTCTTCATTCTCCTGTTATGCCTCTTAGTCATTTTTTTATGACAAATAACTGAATGACTTTTCACCTCCAGAATTCTGTGGCCGAGATCAGCTGTCCCAAAACATAAAATACCGGGTGCTGGGAGGTTACTTCATGTTCTAGGAGCACAGAATATATTCTTATATCTGAACATCTGTATTCCGCTGATGTAAAAGGAAGCTTCACACGTACATTTTTTGGGGAACATACAGTTCTCACTTCTATTCAGAACTGAGAAAAAATGCACAGAACAGTAGATGGAAGCTCTGTAAGCATCATGTATAACTAGAAGTTCCAAGTCTCATAAATGTAAGACCAATAATTCCGTTTACACATTAAAACTGAGTTCTGAAAACAGCTGTAAGTTCTGTTCAGGTGAAAAGTCACTCTAGTGGTTTTTTTTTGATTTCTGAAGCTTTTCTTGAAGTATTGGTATGAGAGACAGACCAGGCTAGACAAGCTATTCCATAGTAATTTCTGTATCATGTTGCTATGAGTTTTTACTCAAAACACAATAGGACAAATATATTGTACGTAAATACATACTGTTCCTATTATATATCAGGATTGGATATTAATTAAAGAAAAAATGTGCAAGACTGTTGCAAATCTATGAATAAGGCTAAATTTGTATTCTGAGATGACAGAAGGAGTCTAGGTGTGAGTCCTTGATCACACACATCTTCCTGCTAGTCATTCAGTCCACAAGCCTAGAAAGATCAAAGCAATGCAGGCATTACATGCCCAATGAATACTGCAATCCATCAAAGTATCTGAAGCATTTAATTCTTGTTCATTTGAGTACTTAAACATGAACACCCCATTGAAATTTTTGAGGATGTATAGAGACATGTGAAATAGGTTTTTTTTATCTGGCTCTCAGATGGCTTTTTATCAAGTATTGTCTGTGATTGTTCAGTTTCTCTCCTTTTTGAAATGAAAAATACTATATTCTGCCATTTTTCTTGTTAATGTTGGCAGATAACAGTCTGTAATAGAGCTATGTAATTTCAGCCTAACAAATTATTTTTCCTCTTATTACCGAGCTATCTCTGCTGCTGAATTGGTTTGAAGAAACCAGCCAGTTAACATAACTGGACACCAGGAAACAACCACAGTCTAATAATGTTTGGGGGTTTTTTTATGACTTAGAACAGGAATAATTCAGTAGTATTAAAATAATTCCTCAGTGTTGAGAATAGGTTCACAGGAAAAATATAAACCATATGTAAATTACGACAGTGAGAAAGTTTTCTGATGAGCTCTGGGATAACGACAGCCCCTCCAGCAGCACACTGATTTCTGCTTGAGCCAGGAACTGACCTCTGTTGTATGCCCTCTCATCATCATTTCCTTATCCCCAACAAAACCCTTTTCTTGTGGTCAAACCTCACTCTGCAGAGCCTCGAGCACGGTGTGGTCATGCACATCTGGGACGGGCTTATTTACTTGCATTCAGTGGAGAGAAAGGAGTGACTTCACAAGATAAAGACTTAGTGTGCTTTCTGAGATGACTCCATGTGGAAATGTCTCACAATAACCATTTTTGATATTTTTTCTGAGATCATTGTCCTCAGCTTGAAGGTTTGAAAGAAAAAGTGATTTATAAATTTGCCTGTCTGTGAGACTGCCTATAGTGTTAGCTCATTTGTGTCACTGTCAAATATATCTTCATGGTACAGTAAGAGCTCAGAAAAGTCACTGTCTCAAAATATAAAATGACAGCAAAGGACATAGTGGTGTTACCTGATACATCATATAGCTGTTCTGCATAAATCTAGTAAGCTATCACATACACCTCAGCCTATCTCTTGAATGTGGGGTGTGTCTAGTTTTGGTTTATATTCTGTTTAATATTTCTGGATTTTTTTATTCTCTGATTACAATAAATCTTATATAATTAGTAGTATGCACTAAGACTGTTTCACATTATTACTAGTCTTGAGACTAAAAAGTACTAAAAGAATCTTAGTTTTTCTGTAAGCAATATATATGTAGATTGATTCTGTATTGATTATACACTGCCATAGAATGACACTGGCAAATCCATGCAGTACATCATAATATGTTGTGGATACATCCTAAGTTTTATCAGTAAGGCTGATTTTGGAAAAGTAGATTTAACACCCCACCTCCTCAAAAAACCCAAACCAAAAAACCAAAAGTCAAATGCAAAGAGGAAACTAAGATGACTTAAAAGCCTAATTTATTAAAATGAGAGGGAAGGGAAATTTCTTTTTACATGTTCTCTTAGGGCAGGGATGCATATGTATGGCAGTGCTTCACTATGGGTATTACATGCTCATAGATAACAAAGGAGGCCAGAAGGACAATTTGGCATGACCATATAGCACAGAGTACTAAACATCACAATTAGATGGTACAGGATATCAGCTGTCCATCTCATCAGATATTCTGTTTGACAGGGACCAACAGCTCTTACTTCCCATCTATCTGCAAGACTGATTTATTGAATATGTAAGAAATAGCTGGATCAAAGGACTTTCTTCTCAACACTTAGCAAATTATTGTTGATATGCTTTAAAATTTTATTCGTGGTAAATTCCAGTACAGTTTGACTTCATAGTTGCAACAAGAAGTTATGCTTAAATTTTTAATATATTGACTCTTCCTACACTTATTCATTTTGCTTTTAATTTTTGTATTTTCCTGTCTTGAAATAACAGTGCTTGGTAATTAAATCTGAAAGATTTATCATTTTACCAGCAAATTGGTCATTCACAAAAGAGTAAGTTTTGGAGAACATGATGTTTTTTCATGAAACAGGAATTTAAAAAAACCCACTTAGTTTTGGAACTGTGCAACCTGAATTTTCAGGCAAGACTAGCTAAGTGACCTGACACCTGGGTGAGAAAGGTGAGCCAGGGCAGGGTGGGTATGTTACTGTGCTTCTTTTGCTCAGGAGCCCATCAGCTCAGATTGCTGACTGTAGTGAGGGGTCAGGGCTTCAAATCCTGTCCTGGAAAAGACTCGAGGACAGAACTCTCATTTCTCATGGGTCCACTCTGCATCCTGACCTGTTGTGTATTTAGGACAGGTCTGCTTGGTTTGTGTAACTGATGCAAGCCAGGGGAAGCATCAATATTTGCAGAACAGGAACAGTCTTGGTTCTGGCTGTGTCTGCCTTCAGCAGGTGCAGCTGCCTTGGGAAGTGCCTGCCTCGTGCCTACAGCAAAGACATGAGCAATGCCTCACTCACTAGAATACAAGAGGCACTTCAGTCACATCTGTCTTCTCAAGCTTTAAGATTATTCCAGCTGTTTTGAAATGCATTTATAAAACTATATGCATTTGCAAAAACAAGTGATATCAAAATGATTAATTAAAATGATCCTAAATGCTTTAAAAAATGTTTAGCATTTTGAAATTGGAAAGTTATCAAGTCAACGTCTTTAAAAGATTAATTAAATCCAACAATTTTAATATCCTAGAGGGAGGTGTCTTACCCATTAGCAGCTCCAAATCAGGCAGAATAACAATCTAAGTGTGTATGACAATTCTGTTAAAGCTTTCAAGGAAACAATATCATATCTCAACTATTTTATGAACAACTTGCAAGTCCCTGTGCAAAGCTTGTCTTTCACTTCCAAGTCTACTTTGCTTAAAAATCCAAACCCAAAACTAAATGCTTCAGATCCAACTGTTTCTTGGATCCTTAAAATGATTATTTTTAGTACTGCCAAGCAGTTATTTACTGTCATCTGATCATCTATTATTAAAGGATATGTTTATTATTGTATGTCCCTTTTTCACATATTCTGATGAATTCAAATGTCTATTTTATTTTTTTTCTGTGATACTCATTAACATTTATATTCCGGTCAAACCTATCCTCTATTGGGGATATACTCATAAAGTTTTTACCCCAACACAGATGTTGTAAAGGGCATCTCTAACTGCCAGTTTTCCAACTGCTTCTGCATTTTTTGTACCTAGTTAAATCTGAGGAAGCACAAGAGAATGCTGTTTTCCTGGAGAGAATGGCACATTGATTCTTATTTTAGTAGTATTATTTCCACATTTTGTTCAGTGTTTAGATGTTTTTGAACTCCTGGTTTAACCTGAACAGAACTGAATTCCCACCGAGCTGCAGACGTTCATGACCCAATGTTTTTCATTTACAAGTTAATGTCAATCTCAGTTTTTTCCCCAAATATATATTCTTGCATAGCTGTCAAAACTGAACCTAAGCTGTCACTTTATTCTCAAATATCTTATGAACTGGTGACTGTGACATTCAATTCTGGGATTTTTTTTTTCCCCACACACCCCTTTAAATTTTTGAATTTCCTTAAATATTTCCCTTGTGTTTTTTCTTGAGCTCACATCAGATGGAAATAATTTATTAACCTTAACCTAAATCTTTTAAATTTTCCTTATTTAACCCTATTAATGGGGGAACATGTCTAGACTCTTCATATGAATCAGTTTTCTCTTCCATGTTAAATAATTTGTGACTTTACTATTTTTTCCCCTTTAAAATGCACTCACTTGCCTAATTTACTGCTTATATTCCAATCTGCTGGTGTTAGCTGATTTTTTTTTCTTGAAGGATGATGATTAGATAACTTTATAAAACTTATTTCATAACTATAATTTTATTTTCCCATTTATTTCCTTTTTTTAGGAAAACGCATCTGGCATTTCATTTTTATGCTCTGCACATTGACATATATTTATAAATTGAGAATCATGACTTTATCTTGTGTTTTCATTAGAATGAAAACATGTTCTCATGTTTGCTGCAGATCTAGACCATGCTGACCAACCTGGGGTATAAAGTATTTTTATACTGATGTCTTGACTTTTCTTGTGTTGGAGTATTTGAAGCATCCATTTTTTCTTTGATTACATTTACTTTTTTTTTAATTTCAACAATGAGTACTTAAAACCCCTTCCCTCCTGCATATCTGTAGAGCAGTCAGTCAAACTGAAGTTCATTGCTGAGATATAGAGAGTATTATACTCTACAACAGGCATTTCGTGTGAGCATACATTTTTCTTTTTGGAGAAAAGTCATATGGATCATCAGCATTAACTAATAAAAAGCTCCTTTTTCAATTGTCTTTCTTACCTTTCTTGGCTTTCAGGAGAGGCTAAAATGTTGCTCAGATTTTTCACTGCCATTCCATCAGTTGGAGATAGGAGTCCCATTGTTCCTTGTAGGCCAGAACCTTAAATCTGGATTGTGGTGTGCCTAATTTAAACACCAGATATTTAGTGGATGTGATGTCTGCTCACAGGGCTGGACATCAAATTGCCTGTGGTCAGCTCTGGTAGGAAAGACCTCTTCATTGCTCCTGGAGGACTGGGATGCCAGAGGAGTTTTGAAGTGCTTTAATATAATAAACTGAATATACTATCTGAAGACAAACACAACAAAGACAGTGTTATCTGAGCTTTTCTTCACAATCATTGACACTTGATTGCATTTTAATCTTAACCTGCAATAGGCTTTGTTATCTTAATCTGGACCTGAAACTGCCAGCTGTGCCATCCTCTTTGGTTTACATAACGTGGATAAACATCCACTGGGAGCTAGGACAAGAGCTCCAAAAATCTTTTAAATTGATCTGTGAATTAGATATAAACAGAGGTCTTTATAAGTGCATAACTATAATAATTAACCATTTCTTCTGCCTAGAGCCTTCACATGTCCTTATGTGATCTCTTGCAGTCTCTTCTAGAGAGCACCGAAATAATAAGGCTGTAGATTACTCCAAGCATGTTAGTGTGTTATGGAAGTTATGATTATTTTGTTGTCCTTTTGGTACACATTTACATACTGTCCATGAACAGTTCTGTGTGTTTGTTGGCCGAAATTTGTCAAAGTCAATACTGGGCATATGTAAAAGGGTAAAAAGGAACTGCATTTCTTTCATATAATCAAACTGATAATATATAACTAAGACAATTTCAGAGTGGGTTTGCAGCATGTGTTTTTTTAAATGAAAAATAAAAAGTTCTCCTTCCACGGCATGATCTTTTGCCCTGCTTCACTGTTGCAGGAGGAATGCAGTGCCCAAACAGCAGTGCCCTGCAGGAAACGCGCAGCTGTAACGAGCACTCCTGCACTGTGTATCACTGGCAGACCGGCCCGTGGGGACAGTGCATAGAGGACACGTCTGTCTCTGCTTTCAACTCCTCTGCCAGCTGGAACGGGGAGGCCACCTGTTCCGTGGGCATGCAGACAAGAAAGGTCATCTGTGTGAGAGTCAACGTGGGACAAGTAGGCCCGAAAAAGTAAAGATCTCTAAAAATATCTTCATGCTGCAATTACGTTTGGATTTTACTGCTTTATATTTTTATCACAAATGACTGCTTGCAAAGGCAAAAGGACCCTCTTCTCTGTGTTCTCATGAGGGAGCATTTCATCTTCTAAAAATACAAAACTGGCACGACAGGAAGACTAGGTAATACCTTTCTCAGTAGGGATTTTGATGGGTGGTGTTTACAGTGATTCTGCTGACAGATGACTAAATCCAGTTGCCACCATCAGGTTGAGTCACAACAAAATTCTCAGTGTGTGTGTGTGTGACATGCAGAGCAGCACCATTTCCAAGATCCTTGTGTTGCCTCCAAACAGGAAGTGAGTGGTATGGATTAGTGCAATTCCTCTCAAAAATACTGATATGAATCTAAATACAGTAAAGCACTTCTCAGAAGCAGACCAGGGAGGTGTGGCATAGTGGAAACTGACATGACATTCATTTGAAACATTAGTTTGAACATTAGCTTGACAAGCTTTGTAATTTTTTTTCCCCATTTATGTGGGGGTTTTTAAGTTATTCCTTTGGCCCAATGATTTGGTTTTACAGTTTAACGTGTGACCAGGGTTAAATACGGATTAGCTGCTACTAAAATGCATTTGATAATATCTTAGTAGGGATTGGCAGTTTGTAAATATATCCCACTCAGAACAGATTCAAAACTGCAAGAAGTGATAGCAGAGGTTGTTTAGAAAGTTACTGAGGCAGCTGTTTTCACACTAAATATTTGCTTGTGCCTGCCGTTTGTTGCTTTATTCTGCAGTAGATTTAAGGCTAATTTACTTTAAATGGAAATAGGGGGAGTAATGTCTGCACATTCAGTAATCTAAATTGTTGTATATCTGCATTAAGTTGCTGTTCTATTTAGTCAATATTCCTTTATATCTTTTGTTTGGTACATTTACACAAAAAAAACCACAAATCCCTAATGATTTATCATCCTTTTTAAATCTGCTGTAAATATCTCTACCTTTGATTTGATGTTAAATTCTGTGAGGAAGACTGTTTTATTCTTTCATAAATGAATCATGTGAAATGAAAAAGAGTCTTGGTTGATCCTTCAAATTGTCACATCAAAATCACTGAATCATTTTAAAGACCTAGACATTTAACATGAAAATGTAGATAGGAACTTTGTTTTAAACTCCCCTTAATAAAAAGGATTACTGTGGCATGATACAATCAATATTATTGGCCTTATCTGCCTCACAAGTTACAGACTCCAGCATGTATCTTTTCTGTTTAATTTGACCTTGAGTAAGGACTGCAAAAAAATCAATACTTTGCTTTAAGCCATGTATAGTAAATACAAACAATATAAAGCATAGAAATGGTGTTCTAATTGAACTAATTGCCTTGCCTAAGTATCTGAAGAGGAATTGTAGTGTTTAGTGCTCCTGAAAGATGAAGCTCTCAGTGAAATGGTGAATGTGTATATGTCAGACTGTTTTGTATGCTTACAATTTCTCCTGTTTTTTAAGGGAAAAGCCAATGCAAGAAAAGCCATTAGTAAGCGAATGTTCAATGCTTTTCAGAAACGTTTTTTATTTTAACCTTAAAGAAAATTTCTGACAACTTTGTCAATATATGTGATTGGTAGCAGAGATTTTTTTAAAGTGTATCTGATCATATCTAAATACACCCTTACATAGAGAATCTGATTTTTTGAATCACATAGAACCAAGGTACAAGTTGACTCAAAATCGTAGAGAGAACGTAGAGAGACGTGATGGAGATTCGTGCTGCTGTAGCTGTATTATTTCATGTTTTTCACACTGGTGGAAAGGGAGAAAAGAGAAAGGATGGAGATCCCATTTTAGGAGGGCACCAAGGAGTTTAAGAGGTTCATGGTAATTGATCATATACTGAGAAGAATATTTGAATTGACAGGAGAATGTAGAGACAACTGATGGAAAGCATGCACGAACAAGTAGTATTGTTGAAGAATATGTTCCTGTAAAGCTGCAAATCAGCTTTTCTCCTCCTCTCATTGCACAGACATAGTTATCTGCTGGCCACAGAGACTAGATTTTCTAGAAAGTTTATCATTAGACTTGCCTCTCTCACCTCTTTGATCCCAGATGCCCAGCAGTGAAAAGAGGAAAAGCTAGTCATAGTAATGTTTTTCTGTAGTGATCCAAAAGCTCCCAAATATGCATGAGATGTTTTTCTTACATCTTTACATACTTTTCAGACAGTCCACAGCCTGTATGTTTTTAGAGCAGTAGTAATTTTGAAATTATTTTAAATATTTTCAGTACTTCTACGAGAGTTATTGTGTCATTCTGAAACAAGCATTGTGACATAGAGAATTGTTTTTCCTTGATGAAAAAATACAAAATTTCCACAGAATGGGGAAAATGACCCGGGTAATGAGTCCCATATGTGGCAGTCCAATAATGCTTTTTATATGCTGATCAAAATCTCTTCCTAAAACAAGTAAGGTTTTCTGCCTTTTCTGACAGTCTTTCTCAGTCTCATTGATCTGGCAGTTTTAAATCCTTTTCTGGTTTCTCTCATAATCATAGCCGGCTTATACCTATTTGTTCCTGAGTTAGCAGTGTTATTTAAATATGCCTCCTTGCACAGTTTATATTTATGATAAAGTGATGAGATCTGAAAAATGTATTTTACTAAGCTAAATGAGATGGCTTTTCTTAATAATTATGTGAAAGCTTGAAAATACAGAAGTCTAGCATGGTGAGTGAGGGATGATGATTATTTAAATCCTGAGGCGCAGAATACACCAGATTTGGCTTGCTTTCACCACATGTATTTAATTGCTACCAGTTTTTATATCTGTGCCCCATCATCCTGGTGAATTGTGTGCAATGAGCACTGTCCTCCTGCGCCTGCAGGCGTTCAGTACCACACAGGATCCACTACTTCACTGCAGAGACTGTTTATTTGATAATTCTTCTTTGTAATTTTTTTGTTAGATGCCCTGAAAGCCTTCGACCTGAAACTGTGAGACCTTGTCTGCTTCCCTGTAGGAAGGACTGCATTGTGACTCCATTCAGTGACTGGACAGTGTGTCCTTCTTCATGTCAAGAAGGTAATTTTATCCATTGTGTGCTAATAGATTTTAAGAATTAAAAAAAAGAGGGTCAGACTAGCAGTCACTTTTGGCAAAAAACTTATAAACATCTCTTTCTGACAGAGGACATGTAAGACCTGCTACAGCTGCTGCAGGGAAGACATAGAATTTTTGCTGAAAAGAACAGTTATTTTTAGACATTTTCTATATGCATCTGTTTGGATTTTTTTTCCACATTTTGCCTAGTGTTACGAGCTCCCATTTGCATCTTACACTGATAAAGAGGTAACTACTTACGGGGTAGACACATATCTCTTCACATCATCAGCTTATCATCTTAACATCAATACTTGTACAATATTAGTATTTTAATTGTCAGATTATAAAATGGACAGATTTGGGGTTTGGAAATACCTATGTTTTTGCTCTTTGCTCATCAGTAAAACCTGAGTCTTTATATACAAGGAGATAAGTATGTAGCTAAGTAGATACGCAGTTGTATATAATTTTGTCTGGCTGCCTCTACTCCAAGGAAAATTGAAGGAGAGTTAATAAAAATCAACAGACTTTAAATTGATGCGAATGATCTGATTTAAATATAAAATCAAACACCATTTTAATACACATGGCAAAGCTCTTTAAAACAGTTCAAGTCTCCCCTGAATTTTTATTACATTGAAATCACACATGAAGTTAGCGTGATGACAGGCTTAATATTAGGCGCATTTTTATGCTTTATTTCTCTTTTTAAGCTTAACAGGAGGCATTTTTCTAATACATACTATTACAGACAGACTCTGTAATACCCCCTGTTCCACAGGGTGTTAATCCCTGTGTGGGACATGGTGATTACTCACAGCTACCACATTGTCAGAATGTAAAAGATACAGTTGCATCAAACATACAGACTTGGGCTGTCACGGTGAATTCTTTATGCTTGGTAAAGGACACGAGCATAAAGGCATTTTTGCAGTAATTCCTATCAGTGTTTAGTGCATTCTAACAAATGAAAAAAAAAGGAGTTAGGAAGACTAAATTCATAACCTTTGAAAAAGAGCAGGGAATTGAATCCATTAAATCTGAATCTATGGAATTGTTTTTCATTATTAAATATATGTTATTTTATAGCAGTATTAATTGTTCTTTCTGAAATAATTTTGTTGAAGGAGATCATATTGGGGGAAAATGCCATCCTTTTCTGTTCCCATGTCTGTGGGTTTTAAGAAAGTTTTTGATTCAATGAGCATATCTTCATGAATATTTACCACAAACTAGTGTGCAATATTCTATAAGAGAGTATATTTGTGAACCACAGGCGTTTTGTCTATTCAGTGAGTCAAACTCTCTTTATACTACAAAACCAATTTTCGTTTCACGGCGTTTACCCACTTGTGCCAGCAAGCAGGTCAGTCGCTTTGCTGTGCCGTGTGTCTGTCTTGGCCCCTGCTCCAGCTCCTGGCATCTCCTGGAGCTGTTTGACTCGGGAGTGAAGGGTTTCCTCTGTGCTGAGGAGTGGCCAGGTGGTGCAGAGCCACCGCCGGGATTCTCCTACCGCTCGCTCCTAATTACAATTGCTTGGCCGCGCTCCAGCGCGCTTCTGTGATCAGACAAGCTGCAGCTGCTGTAATAACCCACCCAAAGCTGATATCAGCCCAGTCAGCCAAATGTCTGCTCTACTGCTCTCTGTGAAAAAAAAAGGAAAACCTCCAAGATTTTTACCTAACATAGGCATTGCTGTGGAACTAATACAGATCTGTAGCTTTTCTCCTAATTTTCTGCCTGCAGAACTGATACCTGAAGATGACTGAAATCAAAATTCCTCCAGGAACTATTTACTGTTTATCATTAATAATGGATGACTACAATAATTAAAAACTGCAAACTGTAAAGGAATTCTAGAGTGGAATTTCTGTTTCTAGTTTTACGTGCAAATGATTAGGGCAAGTTTACACCTTCAAACTGTAAAGTGTAGCAGCAAACTGAGCTGGTTTAATTTTTGTTCTCTTGAACTGTTTATTCATCTCTCTGTTCATTTTTTCAGTATTGCTGGTAATGCTCTCTGTTTTGTTCTGCTGTCTGGCTCAGAGCTGAAATTGAAGTGGTTTTTCTATTAGGCTTAATTTTTCTGCTTATGAGCAAAATAGCATGTCAATATTATAGCAATTGGTTCAAACACCTTGTTTTCACCCTAATTAGTTTCATCCCTAAGTAGCAGCAGTAGAAACAAGCTATTCTACTCTTTGCAGGGGGTGTCACAGTAAGGAAGCAGTCCCGTCACCGAGTCATCATCCAGCTCCCTGCCAATGGTGGTCGGGAGTGCCCAGACTCTTTGTTTGAGGAAAGGGAGTGTGAAGCTTCTCCCGTCTGTCATAGCTACAGGTATGTGAGACAATCAACTAGAAACAGCTCAGACATGATTTTTAAACTTGTGCTACCTCTAGAGCTTGCTGAATTCCATTTCTTAGCAGTAGTTGTTTTTCTAACTTGTACTGTTTAGAGAAATAGGATACACATCTGAAGCAAGGTTTCACAACATATATGTAGGCTCATTTGGGCCCATAGGGAATCATTGGTTCATTTTGTTCCAGTTCCTTTGCAATAACATTGCAACAACTAAGAATTACTTTCCAGAATAAATTTTTCCTGGAAACTGTTTTGACGTTCTATACATATATCTAAAATATCCAAAGTGACGAACTGCAAGAATATATGTTTAGGAGAGCTGAGTTCTGGTGCCACACTGTTCACCTACCATATCCTTCATTTTTCTATCCCTGTAAGCCCTAAGACACTTGAGAGTTGAAAATATCCCTCATATGCCCTTTGTCCTCTGCATTGCCCTGATCTTCACCACAGAATACCATCATTGCTTAAGAAAATGTTTGGATAGTTCTGTAATATCCATCTGAGTGTGTGAGAAAGTCTAGACATACAACAAGATCTGGTTGTTGATAGAGACAAAGTCTAGAATTCTGGTGCTGTTAGAGTTACTTCACAAAATAATAATTTTTTTGTTTATTTTATGAATAATAATTCCCATGAATCTACTCTCTGTTGCAGAGGTACAAATAGAATTTAAACTTAGTTTAATGAAAAGAAATAGAGATTAAAGAAATGTGTTGCTTTCATCATCTGATAAGAATTAACATTCCAAATTCATTAGGAGATCATGCTCTATGCAACTAAAAGATATGAAAAGATTGAAAAGAGCATTGGGAAACTACCAAAATCAGTACTCTAAACACCAGAGAAATAGAGCTCAAGAACTTTTTATAGTCAAAATGAGAGTCAGAGTTTTATCTTTTGAAATTCTGGCTGCTCCTCATCTCTTTAGTATCTTCAGTATCTGAGCTGCATGATAATGTGCTGAGCATTAGAGAGCAGAGTTGCTAGAGAGTGGTAGATGAGGTAGATGAGGTCATTTATATTTCATGACACGGACTAATACTAAACACATGTTTCATATATTTCCTTTAGCATCTTTCTGACCTGCACACATGCTGTGACAGATGGACTCACACACTCAGCTGGCTCGTGCCTCAGTTAGTTGCTGTCCCATAGAGGCAGATTGCAATGAAACTCGAGGTGCAAAACCATTGAGATAGTTTAAAACATGCAAACTGCTGATGGCTGGAGCTGTGGACAACTGTGGATTATTTTAAAGTTGTGACAACAAACAGACTTGACTGAATTTGTTATATTAAGGAATGAGATATTCTGCAGTACTAGCACTGAACTTTGTGAAAGTTTCATAGCAGTTTTTCTTAATGATAGAATAATTTAGGCAGTGCAATATTGCATTTATTATCAACGTTTTTTTGCAATTCCTTTTTGTTCATGTTTTATTTTTGATATAGTGGACCCATATTCACATTGTGTTGGTTTTCTTGGCTGTTTCCACATTCGTAATGTGTTGCCACTCAGCAACCCAAGATCCCAGGAATTTCCTGAGGCACCCTTGTACTCACTCTAGCCTACTGTCCCAATACTTTCATATATCTACCTTCCCTTTCTGTTTCTTATTTCTCCTTTTGGAATAGTATTTGTCAAATGAAGCTTAGCAAAGGAATTTGTTTGTTGTGACTAACTTTACCTTTGTAATCATATCCTTTAGGATTTGTGAAAACAAAATAAAAATCCTAAAACTTTGCTCATCCTACCTTATCTTAGTAGCTCCAAGACTTGTCTGTGTTTCAAAAAAGGCAGAATTGCTCCATTTATTTTTGTACTGAAAGGCATGCCTAAGGGAGACGGAAATGAAAAGACCTGGGGAAGAGAAAAGAATTAGCCCCTACAGTGACAGTATTTACTCCCCAAGGACAATCCAAATACTGCTTGAATCAGAAATCAAACCTAGAGTCTTATCTCTGGAATGTGTTTGGGATACTTCAGTACACCTTTGCTTTACTGATACTGATGGAAAAAAGGAAAGAAAAGAAAGTGGGAAAGAAGAGAACTTCATTAGTTTAAAATTTATCTTTAATTAATTGGTCCATGTTGATTTTGAGATATTAGTCTCCCTTCATTAAATCGCCTTTTGAATTTTAGAATGTGATTTTGTTGAATCATAAAGTACTCTAAGCATGCTCAGATATAAATTCATAGCAAAGGAGTTCTCTTAAATGGGTATTCCATTCACATAATTTTATTGTTCTGTATAATTTTCTTTTTTGAATTTTCTTTCTCATATTTCATATAACTATGTTAATGTTTTGTCTTAGTATATCCACTGCATATTTTTTGGCACTGTTAATATAACTTTGTGTTTCAACATCCTTGAAAATGTATATGGTTTGCTTTCTCATTCCACCTTTGCTTCCTCCTTTCTTCCTTATGTTCTTACTGGCCTTATCCTAAAAGAAGAAAAAAAAAGTTAACAAAATGGGGCTAAGTTTATGGTACTGTTACTGGTTCTTTTGTGAATTGCCTGTGACCAGATAGTAAAAATAATCAACAGCTTATGGTGGTTTATAACACTATCCAGCCTCAGGTTTAATGGCTACAAGGTTTGGATGGATTGCTTTCCCTCTCATTTCAGGTGGAAGACCCACAAGTGGCGCAGGTGCCAGCTGGTACCATGGTACGTGCGCCAAGACAGTCCGGGAGCACAGGAGACTTGTGGGCCTGGGCTACAAGCAAGAGGTTAGACCCTTTGTTTTTGGCATTTATTCCTCAGAAATCTATAGATGCACTGGTGTGGGAAATGCTTTACATTTTAGTCCTTGTAACCTAACATTAATTGAATCTGTCTACACGTGCATCGCCAAAGGAAAATACTGAAAGTGCTCAGAGCCGTGTCTCAGTGTGTTTGGAGTCTCTGCCAGCATGGAGATCCCTTAGCCTCTTCTTCCACTTGCTACCTGATGTAATTTGTTTGTGTGACCCCTTCTCCTTTCACTGTACATCTCTGAAAATAGTTTGGCTATTTCTTCTCTACACTCTCAAATTAAAGTAGTTACAGAGAGCAATGGGAGCATGAGAGATGCAAGACTTGGCATTTACACTGTTAAAGTTCAGTGCCAGCCCATTTCTCTGGGTTGTCAAGGTCCTTTGAATGGCAGTCCTTCCAGGTAGGTACTGACTGCTCGAGCTGCCATTGTCCTCAAACTTGCTGAGCATGCTTTCTGTACAGGTTGTTAAAGAGACTAAACAGAATTGTGCCTGGAATTAACCACTGAGGTGAAACAATCTTAACCAGCTGCTGGCTAGACTTCTAAACCACTGACCCTTTGAGTCCAATGATCCAGACATTTTTGCACCATTTCCATTAAATAGCAAATAACTTTTACATCCAAATCCAGCTTTGCTGTTCCCTTTCTTCATAGAGAATTTTGTGGCTTTAACAGAATTGTGTATGTGTGACTCTGTTAAGTATAGCCAAGATAAGGGCTTTTTTAGGTGCATAAAATACATTCAATAGGAAAATAAATGCAGTTCCTATTTACTGTGTTACAATAATTGAATTGCTTTGAACTACTGGTCAACCTTGAATCCCAGGAAGGTTTTTCTCCATTGTTGTTTCTGAGTGCAAACTTCTATTTGTTAAAGTACTATTGGCTCAGCAGATTGTGCCATTGCTGAGGAAGGACATTGCTAACTGCAGAAGTGAAATGTTCAGGTCATTAACTTCCTTGCAGCATTAAAGGAGGTCATAGTATACTTAAAAAGTTATGGAGTAAATCTTAAGCTAGTAGTTCCTACCACTTACTCAGAAAGTGTTACAGGAGATCAATTTAGAGCTTACCACAAAATGAAACCTGAAGGCATTGCCTGCTAATACAAAAGGCTTCTGGCTGTGGTAATTATTTCAAAGGTCTGTCACAATGGAATCTATTTCAAGCAACTCTGGAGGATACATTCAGATTACACAGTGAGAAAATAAGATTTCTATCTTTGATGGTAGGAATTCAGGTAGTACAAAGTGTTGTATTCTGTGCTTGCATGGTAGTACCTAAATCTCTTGACTTTGCCTCAAAGTCAGTTAATAAAGAAAGATAGCTAATAATAGTGCATGCAGATTGGATTTTATTATTCTTTTGTGTCATGAGAGTCTCTATTTATTTTTTTAAATGTAATTCCAATCATGTACAGAGCACGCATATATAGAATAATACATGATTTTGAAATTAATGGCCTTGTACTTTTCAAATCTGATAAAACAGATTGGCAGAATTTCCCTTTGGTACTACACAGAGTTCGATCTTGTGAAAGATGATGTATTCAAGCAGTAATCTTGTTCCCACAAGCAAATATAATGGAAGTAGCTCTCTAGTGTAATGTGGTCAAATGGTAGGATGAGTAATCCTTAATTAGGAACCCCTGGAGCAGCTAAGCCTGAAGAAAGCCAGTGTTTTTGATAGAATTCTGTGAATGTTTCTGAGATGAATTTTTAGAACAGAAGATTTTTGCTTACTCCTGCTTTTTGTCAGGTCTGTGCCATGTATAAATTCCATTGTAGAATTCACAGAGCAAGTTATTCAATTTGGACAACAAAAGGTTATTTGTGCCTCAGTCCAAATATCTAAATATGAATCTAAATATTGTTTAGGCTGTTGCAGTGGTGAAAGTTATGGGCATTAAAGACAGAGGGGTTTTGGCCCAATATTTTTTCCCATTTATGTAAGTGATGTAAATTGACATAAAATGTAAATTCCAAACTTAAGTCTATTATGTATCGTGTCTCAGTGTTGCAATACTTCACAATGTGTTGACTCTATCTTTTACTTTTACACTCAGTAATGTAAACTGATAATCTGTAGGAGCTAAACAAAATAGTGCAGCTTTTCCTTAGTTTGAGACAAGTAAAATATTTTGCATTTACAGTGAATATGACTTGGAAGTACAAGTTGAATTTTTCAACAAAACTAAATTTCACTTTGCAAAACACATTTCTCCAGTTCTAGAGTTTTATTTACTTCACACCTCAGAAATTTGCATTTTGAACATGAACAATGTGTTTTATTTGATAATATAATTTATCTCCTACACAACAGATTCCCTATCCTCTCTTATCTTTCAAACTCTGCCATCAAAATAGCCACGTGTGAATTTTTAGTGATACATGTTATGTTGTTTGGTCCCCTGCACAAGAGTTGAGTTGCAACTCTTGCATGCAAAGTGCTCACTGAAGAGAGGCTGACCTGAAAGCAAATACCTGCCTGAATGAGCTCTGCCCTGGAGAGTATTAGAAAGTCTTAACCAGTTCCTGAAGGAAGACTCTGGAAGAGGTTTTATCTCCTCTCCCTGTTAATTCTTGGCTCCCTCCTGCATACTTGGCTACTCCTAAATAAAATTTCTACAGGCTGTGGAAAATTTTGCATGATAATATGTCATTAAAAAATTCCACACTATAAATAATTTCTTTAATGGCTATTTTGTGATGCAGATACAGAAAAGACTGAGCTACTACTGTGGAAGTCCTTGTAACTACCCCAAAATCAGGAAATGCTAAACACTGAAATATGAAATCCATTTGGTATAACATTCTGATGCTGTATTTATGATTGCTGCTGTAATACAGGTATTTTGAACAGTACATTTAACTGTTGGTGAATTCTGTACAAATATTGACCATACTGTGAAAATTATTGACATACCAGCACTTCTTTTCCAGTTAAGAAAGAGTTCTCTTTCAAGTTTCTGGTGCTCATGAGTGCAGAAATCACACATTCATCCATCTGTTTATGTTAATTTGCTTTAGATGACAAAGTGAAACAATAACCTTACAGAAGTAATCTCTGCCGTTTGCATTGTCCTTTCATTTTGTGTTGATATTCATAGCAAGTAATTCCATTCTTCTGTGTGGAAAGAGCTCTGTGTTCCTCTTTTTCAGTGCAAGGGGATGTTGCCATTGCTATCAGCTTGTCCTATTTCTGATCTGATTACCCACACACAAACACTGTAACACATAGATTATCAGCAAATGTGTTAAATGAGAAAGTATAGGAATGTACACCAGGGAAAAGGCACATCTGACCATGCATTCATTAGCAGTTTATTTTGAACAAAATAGTCTGCTACTGTTAATATTTTAGCTAAAAAGATAATTAAATCTGAAGGAAACCTAGAAGTTAGAAATCATTAAAAGTGACTGCTTAGGTGTCTGATCTTAGGAGTCTGTGAGGAACTAGAGCATATGCATGCCTTGCTTTATATCACAGCTTTACTATTTATACTTCCACTCTTTGGCTTTTTTTATCACATTTGGCCCTTCTTGGCAAAAGAGATACTTGGGTGAATCATAAAGTTTAGAATTGTGATTCATTGTTAAAGACAGCTTTGTTTCTATCTGTCTTGTATAATGAAAGTTTTGTTACAAATCATGTCAGTTTAAATGAATGTCATAAAACTTTAACTTGAGTCAGTGCAGAGGAAAGAGAATAAAAGGGTTTGGTGGTTTCTGGGATTTGTTTTTAAAAAAGATTTTCTTTAGAAGTATTTAAAAAAAAATGTTTGTTAACTATTCATGCAAATAATGGGAAAGTATTTATATCTAATCCTAAACACAGTAAAATAGTATTTAACACTGAGCAGTGAATTCATTGCTGTAGTCATGAATTTTATTTGAAGAAGGCTGGTGGTCATGACAATTGTGTGGAATTTCTATGATGAATGAAACTCTAAATTTGTACCACTGATAAAATGCCTTTTAAAAGTGGATAAGCAGGGCAGGAATGTATTATAGAGTATTATAGAAGCAATTTAAGACTTCTGTCTTTTGTTCAAAACCCTCAAGGAGAGACCATATGGGTGCATCACCAAGGAGTTTGAAACTTTCTTTTGACCCTACCCAACAAGAAAAGAAAATACAGAGAAAAGGCGTATTTTACCACAACAACATATATATTTATTTTCATAAACTGTTTCTCATCTAACAAGATTAATTTGATCAGATGCATTGATGAGTCATCTGAAATCTGGGAGAGAGAGGCACAGTGGTGGCAAATACAAAATATCCTCTCCCTCCCAAGAAAATAAAAATAAAACAACCACCAGCCAAAAACTATAACAACAGTGCTTAATAAATTCAAGCTAATAATATTTGATGGGGATGTGGGCTATCACTCTCATGGTGGGAGAAATTTGCTCCAGCTGGAGTGGGCTAAGAGATATCGCTTTTTATTTTTAAAGCCAACATTTATTAGCACACTGATCTGGCTTCAGAATAGTAGTCTGCTCAATGAGATAGAAAAATGAAATTTGAAACTGTGAACAACTTGGGCAGGTATGTTATATCTTAAACCTGCATTAGTAAATCTCAGCTTCAGTGACTTGTGAAGGAACTTAGAAATACAGCTCAAATCGCTTTTGAATTGTGTAGGAAACCCTAAGAGAGTTACTAATACTTGGTTTTCCAGTAGCTCCTGCAAAATTAAGTAGGGCTTGTTGGGTGGCATCCCAATGGCAGTGAAGAGGACATGTAGCAGATGAGAAGCTCGGGTGCCCAAATCACATCGTGATGTATATGGATGGATGCACATGGTGAGGGCCGTCCCAGTGACCGAAAAGAGATTTGCAGAAGGATGCACAGCCTGCAGTCCTTGCCACCATGAATCTTCTTCAGTTTTGTAGGAGGAATGGGATGAAAATTGTGAAATATGTTAGCATGTTCTGTAATAGCAAGGGGAAGGTTATTTGTAAATTTAAACAGAAGTTAAAAGTGACTGAGAAAATACCTGAATAATTGTGCTTGATGTCACTGGGAATTGGCCTTTATTAAGGATGTGGTCTTGAGCTCTCGCTATTCTTCATTCAGAGGGTGTATGTAGTTATTTGAAAGACAGAGGAATGGGAGGAACCTTGCAGGATGGCCATGGGCACACAGAGAGGCCCTGTGGCTTGTTAGAGCCATGGGGAGGCTGGAAGGCAGAACCAGTGGTCAAAAGCTCTTCTCTCGCTCCATGGCTAAACAGGGACAGCAGCCTCTCTCTCCAGGCATCACTTATGGAGGCAGGGGACTTTGCTGTTGTGAGTGTTCCATGCCCTTATTGAAAGCATAAAAAGCAAGTCCAAATCATGGAGTGCTGCTCTTCATGGATCTATAAACTACTATTTTAATGTCATTGAGACTTAACAGATGAGAGGGGTCTATTGCCTGGTTTGTATTTTAGTCACTGCAAAGTACAGTGATCAACTTCAGAGTCATAAGTAAGAATTTGGAGATCTGCTCTAAAGCAGTGTTTACATGAGAAGTTAATTTTTTATTTGCAAAAAAAAAAAAAAAAAGAAAGAACCCCATCTCCAGACAATTTTATTTGGCAGAAATACATTGTTATTGTCTTTGGAACATAAAGAGCACACAGTCTTGTATTTTCACAATATTATGGGCATGTGCTCCTTCTTAACTTATTTTAGTAGGAATATTTTGTCACACTGTGTCTAGTCTGCTGTGTCCCACAAAGAAAGAAAGAAACATAGATGGATTCATAGTTTAGACAACATGGATAGAAAATGTAAGAAAAGTTAGTGTGCTGAAATAATTCTTGTTTTCTGGAATTGAAAAAGAATATTTTTGTTGTTAAAAATACTTAACAATTGGAAAAAATGGTATCACAAGTGTGTTGGAAAAGAAAGGACAATAGAGCACCTCCGTTTATAAAGAAATTTTTAGATATACGAATCACTGAATCTCATATCTCAGTGAAATATCAGTGAAGTATGCTAATGATGGTAGCACTGCAAAGGTTTTTATATAAACTCACACATGACATGACTTGCTAAAATACAGTCTCTGTGCTTCATTATGCCAGCAAGAAATATATTAGCCTATAGTCTTCTGTGGGGACTTGGTGGAAACAATGCTTTCTGATAAAGTTTTAATTACATCAAAGTCCCTAGCCTATAAAATTTAGACTGCTATTTATTTCACACCTTTCTTCTGGGAGCTAATAGTTGTTAAATACCAGAACAATTTTGTAAGTGAATGGTTTCCATGTGAAATTTGATTTTTCTGTTAACTGCACTCTTGTTTTATGTTTTCACTTAATAATGACTGTGTTTTATTCAGTAATGGAGGAACCATGCTCTTTCCACTTACTGCTAATGTCTGTAATAAATACAATATGGTTGTATAAGCAAAATAATTAGCCTGGTATGATACAGCTTTATAGTAGTTGAAGACACTTCTCTATATAGTCAGTAAATTGTTGATGTCAGGAACTTCTACTTAAACAACCATAGATTTGATGAAAAAAGCAGGAGATGAGTTTGTCCAGATTAGCTTGTGAATGGAAAAAGTAACTCCTCTAACAGTGTCAGATGTCAAGACAGTTAGCTGGCCAAAAGAATGTATTAAATGGAATGTGTACAGTTGTCAAAATCCCTGCTTCTAACAATGGAAAAATACTTACTTTTCAGCAGTCCTAAGGAGCATGAACCTTTCACACTGATACTTGAATCTGGAAGATAACAATAGAAAAATGGAATATAGAGCAAATCATCCAGTTCTTGTCAGCTAGAAGTAGCATGAATAGTTATGGACAGACACTGTGAAAATTAAGATTTGGGAGTTGATTTAGTATGGCAAGCTGTCCTCTAATTTGTGTTCTTATTAAGGTGAAATATTTAGATCTTGAGAATGAAGAGTTGTCCTGCTTTGATTGCTACGGCACAACTGACAGTTAATCTGGAAAAAAACAAAATGTTAATCCTCAGGGGAGCTTTTTACCTGAGTCTGCCTGATGTAAATTAGATGCATTAATATGAGTTGGAAAAAATTTATGACAGACCAGATATCTGCTCATGGAGTAATGTTTTATAATGAAGAAAGATGAAGGAATGAATATTGGCTTTAGAAGAAGTCAATTTATCTAGAAAGAAAGACTATTCTTTGATGGACAATGTTTATTGTCCTATCCAAGGACTAGATAGAGAGGCAGTATGTAAAATGAGTATTAAACTTTTGAAGAAAGTTATTAAAGGATATTGACTAATTAGTTGACTGTCTTTTAGCCCTTGGCTAGGTATGGTTTTCATGCTAAAAATGGTGCCCCGTGTCTCCCTGAGAATGCAGTGAAGGTAATGCAATTAGTTTTGCTGATGTGTGCACATAGCAAGGCCAAACTCAAGACAGAGGATTTGAGTTTGACCTCTGTGAAGTTCTACATGATAAAACTAGTCTGAACTATGTTTTTACCTTAGGGATATAGATGTGTGCCATAAGCATAGAAGAGTATCTCACAAGAATCCAAAGCTATAGCCTAGGCTTCTGTTGGAAGATAGTGGTCTGATTTGTGTTCTTCCAAAATATTTGTGTAATCTTAGAAATCCAATAGTATGGATTTTCAGTTTTTAGATATTTGATTTTTCTCACTGAATCACCGTAATTATATCTGAAAAAAAAATTTCCTCATGTGAGCTACACTAATAGTAATAGGATTTGACAGAATAATTGTATTAGACACTGTGCAGCTGGTCAGTCCCCCAATAAGCACAACTTAATGCAGTACTGAGCCTATTACAAACAGTGCTGCCAGCCGTGCTCCAAAGGGCAGTCAAGGTTCAGGGAAGTTGTTTGCTTAGTATCTCAGAAAAAACACCCCCCCTCCCCTTCAGTGTTTTACCATAGATGTGTGGCAAAAGCAATTCCCTTGGGACCTTTGAATATGTTTTAGTAGGCACATGGACCTGAAATGGAGCACATGGGTCACCAAGTTCAGCTTCCTACAGTCATTGTGAGGGAGAAATTTAGTTTAGAACTGTCAAACTAAAAAGCTTATTTTAAGAAATCATTGGTCACTAGGCCATTACAATTACTTTAAAGCAATGTAAAAAAAAAGTTTCCTTAACTATGCCTCTTTTTTCCTCCAGAAGGAAATAGTTTTAGAATCAAAAAATATCCCTGGGAAGGAACCCACAAGGATCATTGAAGTCCAACACCTGGCCCTGCACAGGACAGCCCCAAGAGTAGCATCATGTGCCTGAGAGTATTGTCCAAATGCTTCTTGAACTCTGTCAGGCTTGATGCTGTGACTACTTCCCTCGGAAGTCTCTTCCAGTTCCCAGCTGGATGAAGAACTCTTTCCTAATTAACACCTCTGACACACCTTCAGGCCATTCCCTCACATCCTTTCAGTGGTCATCAGAGAGAAGAGATGGGCACCTGCCCTTCTTCTTGCCCACTTGTAGGCAGTTTTCTCTTTTATTTTTAAATGTTGCATTCAAACTCCCTTTTTCTCCAACAGTTGAATCTGATGTTTTTTTCAATTCATGCTAATAAAGCAATTATTGTCAGCACAATTGAAGAGCTATGCTTAATTATGGAGTGTAGTATAAAAAGCTATATTACTTCATATGTATACAGAATATTTGGATGCAATGCTACTGCAACAATAGGTGACCCAAATTATTTTAGTCTTGAGCTATTGCATCTACTGTGTGCTGTCAGATGCCAAGAAGCATAAATATAATTCTATTGTGTGAACAAACAACTAGAAGTTTCCTATCTTGTTCCTGTATAATAAGTCTTACATTGTTTTGGGGAAGAAACTAAAGTTAGGTTTACTGAGTTTAGCATAGACTAGATAAGCAACCCTGCTTAAAAGAAATATATTTGAGAAACAATTATAGAGCATTGTTGACTTTGATGAAGGGGTAGTGTGCCTCCTCAGCAAGTTTGCTGGCGATACAAACCTGGGATGAGTGGTTGATACCCAGAGGGCTGTGTAGCCCTTCAGAAGGGTACAGACAGTTCAAGAGAGGGGCAGAGAAGAATCATATTCAATAAGGGCAAGTGCCCTTGCAACTCCCCTGCACCTGGGGAGGAATAACCCCATGCACCAGCACAGGCTGGGACTGACCTGCTGAGAGCAGCTCTGTGAAGAAAGCCCTGGGGGTGCTAGTGGACAATGAGCTTTCCATGAGCTAGAGATGCCCTTTGTGGCCAAAACCACCAGTGGTATCCTGGGATGCATTGGGAAGAGCATTGCTGGCAGGTTGAGGGAGATGATCCTGCCCCTCAAGCCTGGCAAGGCTGAACCTGGAGTCCAGTCCTGGGCTCAGTACAAGAGAGACATGGAACTCCTGGAGCAGATGCAGCTGAGGGTGACAAAGATAATTAAGGGACTAGAGCATCTCTCTTCTGAGGAAAGGCTGAGGGAGCTGGGCCTGTTCAGCCTTAAGACTGAGAGGGGATCATATAAATGTCTATAAGTATTTGAAAGGAGGATGTCAAGGTCATGGAGCCAGGCTCTTCTTGGTGCTGCCAAGCAATAGGACAAGAGTCAACAGGCAGACACTGAAGCATGGAAAGTTTCACCTGAACATGAAGAAGAAATTTTTTACTCTGAGTATGACTGAGCACTGGAAGAGATTGCCCAGAGAAGTTGTGGAGCCTCCATCCCTGGAAGTATTCAAGAGCCTTCTGGGCACAATTCTGTGCTATGGGGGACCCTGCTTGAGAAGGCAGGTTAGCCTAGATTCCAATGGTTCCTTAATATTAACCATTCTGTGATTGTTAAAGACTATATTAATGAAACAGCCCTTCCTACTCTTTGTAAATCCTTGTTCCAACAGCTTAATTTTGTGTGCCCTGGTGTTTTCTTAAGGAACTTTTTTTCTTCTTCAGCTTTGATTCAGGACATGGCTATCCTGTTCTATAAAGTTGTACCCCTATTGGCTGATGATCTTTCCCTAGGAAACATGCTGTATTCTTCAAACCTCTTTCAAAGCTAAAAATTGCTGAAGAACATCAGGCAAATAATAAACGGTTAAGTGATATCCAGAGCTCAAATATGCCTCTAAATGTTATGTCTATCCATTTTTCTAAAATTCAGTGTGCTGATAAAACTTTGTAACTTATACAATTAAATTACTTTAAATGGTATTGCAAGTTTTTTTAATATCTGAGGTGTAGTCTGTGTCAGTAAGAAAAAATGATAATGTGTAAAGTAGTATAACAGGTGTGGATAACATGGTGCAACCTTTATAATGTTTGCAGTTGTCTGTAATTTTTTTCCTGGTAAGTCCTGGTAAATTATTTTAAACAAAATCATAAAAAGTGAGAAATGTCAAATGTTTTCATTCAAGGTAAAACTGGTGGCAGCTATTAAGTTTATAGGTATTCTGGGCTTTCTATTCTATTACAATAGAATATTGTAGACTTAATTGAATAGAGACATTTGTAAAAAATGCTGAATTGGACTCCATCTCTTTTTGCTTCCAGCAATTACTTGTCGCAGACAAGATGGAGGACAAGCTGACATCAGTGAGTGCCTTAAATACTCTGGCCCATTACCACCCTTAACACAGATGTGCCAGATCCCCTGCCAAGATGACTGTCAGTTTACGAACTGGTCAAAATTTTCTCCCTGTAATGGGGACTGTGGAGGAGTCAGGACAAGAAAACGCACTCTTGTTGGTAAGAGTAACAAGCAAAATAATGCATCTTTTATTAATTATTGATACTGTTTTGTTTAAAACCTGAGGGCTTCTGAGGTTCTCTTATGACAAGTGTTTGTCATAGTGGCAGAAGGCAGATCCAGTGTCATGCTCTATATACTGCTGGAGTAAAAACTCATGCCATATGTCAGAGACTCTTGATATGGGTAAGTGGCTAGAGAGAAGATGGGAGAACATAGAAGAATGCCTTTTTTTTTTCTAAATATAGTGCACATAGTAGAGGATTTTTCCTTGTTCTGTTGGGGTTTTTTGTTTGTTTGTGGGGGTTTTTTGACAGACAAGTCATCAATCATCTCACATTAACAGGATCAGTTGTTAACCCTCTTGCCTTCGTCTTCCCACATCTGGTCACGGCTAAAACAGACTTCCCTCTCTCATGGTGTTTTTGTGCATTCAGAATTACTATGGCAATGGAGAGCTTTTCAGCATTTTGCTATAGATCACCATTTTTTTGCCTTAAGCTTTGGTTTATCTCTTTTGAACTTAACTGCAGTCTTGAATGCCAGATTTATGATTAAGCCAGTCCTTTTTCTGGCTGAGTGTTTGCTCTCCCAGTTCTTTTTTTTGCCATTCTTCATTGTCTGCATCCAGCACTGCACACCACATGAGGCAATACACTGCTTAATTTTTTGCCTTATTTCTTGACACAAGTAATAATGGTCTTACTTTGTGTCCCAAGAAGCCTCTTTAGGTTTTACGTAGCAGAATAAAAAGATTTACCAGTGATGCCCTTGCCACAGACTTGTCCTAGTTCTACATAATGGACACTTTGAAACAGTTTTTTTCTTCAACTTCTTTTTAATGTGTTGTTTACTGTTTTTTTGTTTTTTTTTTTTTAAATTATTTTTTCTTCTGCATAAAGTGAAAAAAACCCCCATGCCCTGCTTCTAAATTGTAATTAAAACCTCAAGACTGAGGCTTGGCCTCTGTCGCAGCTCTCTTTGCCAATTAGTCTGTATTGTCTGTGGTGGAGGGAAGCTAGCTGAGGGGGGTGCCCATTAGCAGCCTCAGAAAGAATGTGATAGGATCCAAACTCTATCCCAGTCTCCATCCCTCTGTAAATCAGAAGACCAGTGGACAATGAATAATTCATGATATTCAAGAAGCCTCACTGTGACTGTCTAATAATTCCGGTAAACTTTATGTCAGGTTTGCTTCCAGAAGGAAAAAAAGAAGTAGCAACACTGACTAACAATATTCTTCCTGATTTTAAAACAGCAAAAAAGTCCATATTCTCCTACCACATTATTAACACTTTGTTATACTTCATGTCTTCATTTCAGTTACCCCTTCAAGCTTGCTAACTCTGTGCTATGGTGTATTCTCTGTGGCAGTGTGTTACCCAGATTAACATGTAATGCTTGATTTGGAGTAAATTCATCATTATTCCCTGTAAATACTTCTGAGGAGAAGCATAAATTTAGTAAAAAGTTGTGTTGTCAAAAGAATGATAAACTTTTCTCCAGGTACCTATTTTCTATTCTAAATGAAGACAGTGGTAAATACAAGAATTAAGGATGCTGCAAAGTTGTGTCTAGTGCCTGATTTTGAATAGCAAGGAAAATATTACAGAATATTAATTTACAGTAGTATCTAAGTAACAACTACTTAGGTACTACTTAGTAATAACAACTGCTTTTGCAAAGACTACTACATTAATTTATATGAACTGTCTGATATGGAAAGGAAAACTAAGCAAACTTTACCAAAGAGAAGTTTTAAATAGATTTAATGGGAAAGGGAAATTGAGAGGATGGCTATGCTCCAGTTAAGGTAAGAAAACAAGAACAAAATTGAATGGGAACAAATTCAGAGAAGGAGTTTATTCTATTAGAGGGGAAGAATGGCAGTTAAGAACAATCGTATGATAACAGATGATTAAATTAAAGAATTTAACATTTTGCTACTGGAGTAACAAAGATGCATGTTACTTGCTTCTGCAATTTCATTCAACTTGTAAAAGCCTGATCTGGATACAAATCTTATTATTGAACTGCACACTGCTGATGAAATAGAAGGAAAAGAGTGTATTTGTTTAATTGTTAACTTTTTCAAACTTTACTCCCCAAACATTTTTATCCAAAATAAACATAAATGACATCTTCTTTTTAAAAAAGACATTACCTTTGTGCAAACTGTAGGTATCCATTACCTTAGAACTTCAAGTCAATAACCTAATTAAAAAAAGATGTAACAATATTGGGTATATGGATGCAGTTGCAAGCCCTTGTTATAGAAGCCTAAATGAAATTTTTGGGAGATGAGCTGTAAACTGATACAAACTTGCTAAAATAACAATTTCTTCTTCCTAGGAAAAAGTAAGAAAAAGGACAAATGCCGAAATTCTCAGTTGTATCCTCTGATTGAGAATCAGTTTTGTCCGTGTGACAAGTACAGTGCTCAGCCTGTGGGAAATTGGTCAGACTGTATTTTGCCAGAGGGTAAGATGGAAGTGCTGCTGGGTATGAAGGTACAAGGAGATGTTAAGGAATGTGGACAAGGCTATCGTTACCAGGCCATGGCATGCTACGACCAAAACAATCGACTCGTGGAAACATCACGATGCAACAGTCATGGTATTTACAAACATATTTTCTTTCACCTGTTTTTTATTTAAATTTAACATTATATGTGTACAAGTAGAATTAGCAGACTAATATTTATTGGTTAGGCTGCCTTTTATCCCAAGATACCTTCAAACCCAGCATGTTTTTGTTGACTTTTAAAATAGTAAAATTAAGTAAAGTCATGGTAAGCTACTAACTAGGTATTTAAATTGAAAAAATTATTGTTGTGCCTGATAACTGTACCTTGAAATTTGAGAATAAAGTCATTTAGAAGGGACAAACTCACAAAAAATAAACAAGAACAGGACTATTTTGGAAAGGCTGAGATTATTTCCCCAGATTCTTTAGATAGCTTTAAACTCCTTAAATAGCCTTATCTCTACCATTTGCTCTTCAGCACCTTAACTAACAGATATGCATTGACCTGAGTTCAACAGCACACAACACTTTTTCTCTGTGTAAATCTGTCATGTGTAAAACTAGGATGGTTAAAGACTTTATAGTCTTTGTATTTACATTGCTCCAGGAAGGAACAGTGTGCCTTCCTGAAGGGGATGCATCTGTAGCATTAGGATCAAAACTGGCAGTTTCTGGTTTTCAGTGAGCCAGAAATGTGCTAATTGACATCAGTGGAGTTTTTGTGTTCATTTTTTTCCTGCTTGCGGTGCAAACTTGTATTTGAGCAATTGGTATGAAAATATGGATGTTAGTGCCATTAAAAGGTCAATCTAAGTTTAATTCACATATGCATTCTATTCTCTAATGTTAAATTAAGATAACAGAAATTTCATTTATTTACTTGGATATATTTAAAATAGCTAATTGAAGAAATTGAATTAAATAAGGAGATTTTAATTTGCACTATTAATTCCAGTTTAGAGATATGATAAACTTGAAATTCAATGTATCAAATCAAGATGTTAGCATATCTTTGTTATTTGATGGAAAAACAAGCATTCAGCTAAATTCCTCAAAGCAAAGCTAGAAGATAATTTGGTGGAGAATTTTCTCCCCTGTTTTTTTAATTCAGAATTATCTTTTACTGTAGATAACTCATACCTGAAAGGTAAGTTTGTTTAAACATATATGAATGACAAAGTCTAAATCCTAAGTTCTTATGGGACAGGAACTATCTTTTTTTACTCTGAGTATGTTTCTAAATTCTTTTCTCAGCTGTTTGCTTGGGGATGAGGTCTGCAAAGATCTAGTTTTGTTTTGTGTAGTCTAAAGAGGATGTGCTATACTTGCCCAGCCTGACCATGACTGCTTGCCACCTTTGTATCACCAAAAGAAGCATCTGCTTTTAAGGACCAGCAGTTATGTGAGCTTAGATCTACCTGGGCTGGGTAGTTGTCCTGAGGGAATTAGAAATCTCCTCAGAAACTGCTCAAAAAAAAGTTGTGGAATAATCTGATTTGTTCTGAAGGCACCGTTGTAGAATACAGAACAGAAACCTTTTCCTATTTCTTTGCTGATGATTTTTAAAATTTAACAGTATTTGACACTATGTTAGAAATTCATGTTTTTCAGCATTAAGTTCAGTGTGACCTTTGAAAAGTGGAAAATTGTAATAACACTTTGATATGTTGGAAACTAGGGGAAGTAATGGCCCACTGCCAATCAGTTTTCAGTGACTTGAAGAATAGGGGCTGCCAGCTTTTGTGTCAGAAAAAGGGAAGAAACTTTTGTCCAAGAGCAAATTGTAGGTGTTGTATGTGGTAGGTAACATGCTGCTGCTAGGAACAGGGGTTTTTTTGTGTAGAACAAGTATGGATGCTGCTGCTTTCAAGCTCTAGCAGTGCATTTTGAGGTGCATTTCCATTGCAAGAATCAGAGAGCTATAAGAGGAATAAAAAATTATAGAAAAAGGATGTTCTCAACCATCATTGTTTACCCTGACATAACTCTCTCTTCATGATAGTAATTTCTGATACAATAGATTTTATCAGTGAATGTAGCTTACATTCACAGTGACCACAATTAATAATAATCCAGTGGAAAAACTACTAACAATGTATTACTGTTATTCCTCCTATAGCCAGGGCAACTGTTTACATGCTTTTAGCACTCACAGGCATCCTTCCAGAAACACAACACAGCCTTGCTTTGTTGTACTTTTTCTTTCTTCAGTTCCATCTCATTTGTCTCCATGGGAGATTTGAAGTCTCTTTTAGCTTTGTAAAATGGAAGTGTTTTCCTGTCATTACTATATTTATTGTAGGCTGGGAAGCCTGAACTCTTTTTTTCAGGTGTTGCTTTCTTTTGAATTCTTTCTTTCTAGATCAGTTCATTAAGGTGTCTTGGTCCTTGATATTCCACTACCCCACCCCCCCACCTCACACCCATCCCCATCTGTGTTTTCTGATCAGTTCAGTTTCAGAGGGAGAGCTCATGTTAGCTTGGTCCATGGTGTAATGTGTGAGCAGATGAAGCTTGGAATTCATATTGCACTAATTCTGTATTCCTTCTACTTTCCTAAAATTATTTGGCAGGAATTTCATGTGTACAGGGAATGAAGTATCTAACATGACTTTAAGGGTGATAAAAGTTTAAGCTGCCGCTGATGAATATGTCACTAAATTAATGGTTTCCTCTCCAGTAGATCCTCTGTTATTGATACATTTTGTACATACACATAGTATAGGCTTACATAGAGCTTGCCTAATTTATTGTCTGCCTGCAGCATTTTTCCAGGTTTAGCATACTTTTGCAGATACAAGGGAGCCAGAGGAAATTATATAGATTTTTCAGTCAAATTTCAGTGTATGTTTACAGCCTTTTCTGAATAACTACTTTGTATTCATGGATTACGTTCTGATGATTTGTTTTATTTTTCTCAGTGTGTACAAACTGCTGTTTTGCCAGTTAAATCTTATTTTATATCTTCCCAGTATGTATTTACAATGCTTTTCTTGTTATTCTCATGCCCTTGTTGCGTGACAGTTCTTCAGTTTGGCATCTTCTCTAGGTTTCAGTGTGCTCTTTGTTTTGTTTTTTTCTTTAAGAACAAACATAAAAGCTATGTTATGCCAGATCAACAAGGGACTTCTGTGGTATCACAATAGTACCCCACCTGCTAGAAAATAAAAGTGGCTTGTAGTATCCCATCAATCTGCATTTGGCTTTTCAAGCAGAACTTGACAGGACACATAATTCAAGCCTGCTTGGGTTATTTTTGTAAATTTTAACAGAGGTGCTTATTTCCCTACAGCAGTGATTTTTCACTAATTTTAAAACTGATTTTTCACTGAATTTTTCAGTAATTTTATAACTGAACCAAAGTGTCATCAGGTTTTTTTGCTGTGTTATCTGTTTTACTCAGAAATTCGTTTTATTCTTAGCTCCTGTGGGTCTGTTATTTCTTTTCCAAGTAATATACTATGTAATTGCAGTTTTTATAGGGTATGATTTGATGAATTGGCTTGCACTAGGAGAGAAAACAAGACCAACATTTAAGGGAAGATATTTCCTGTCTGGTATCCAACTTTTACTTGAACTTTTGTTGTCTTCTGACACCAAGAAATCCTGAGATGGGAAACTGAGATAATTGAACTTCTTCAGCTGTGACAGCAACCTCTAAATCTGACAAAAGGGACAAACTGCACCCACACTGATGTTATTAATACACCATGAGATATGTTTTGTGATATATTCAAATGGCACAAGAAACTGAAATTGTGAGACAGTCAAAAATTTTATGTAAATACTGCCATGTAAATTTATGAGGCCATGAACAGGTCAGTGTTGCAAGTCATGTTGTTTTTCAGTGGAAGGAATGAGAAGACAGACCTGCTCTGCTGTGCCAAAAAATTCATAAGCTGTGTATTTTGCAAAATGTTGTGTGCTTATCATCACAGTTCAGTTGATTTATCTGGAAAAGAAAATGTAAACAGAAGCAGAAGAATAAATACTTCAGGGCTCTTTTTCCTGCTTGACACATCTCATGTTCAAAAGATTTGAGAAGAGTTAACTAACAGACTGTTTCACAGGCACAAAGGAGCTAAAGGACAGATGTGACACAAGACCCACCCTAAATAAGTATACCCATCAGAAGATTCTTGTGATAATTTTTTTTTTTTAATTTGTGTGCAGTTATAAAGTCCCAAGTACAAACAAGTTTCTCAAAGACAGGAGTGACTGTAAAAGAAAAGGAAAGGCAAAATATAATTAAATAACTCTGTTGTTACTGCTAGGTTAGAATGCTGGGAAGAAGAGGGCAGAAGTCCTTCTACAGAGGGTCCTTAGCTTTCTGTAGCTTAACACGTGCTTCAAAAAAAAAAATCCCCCAAAAAAAGCTGAAAGTAGACCTAGGTTTCAGCTGAAGACAGACAAGGTGGTTTGTTTTTTCCTTACTTTCTTTTTTATCTATGTTATATATGCCAAATATTTTGACTTTTCTTTTCGAAATATGTTGTTTCACATTTGAGTTAAATTTATTGGTAAGAAAGTTTACACTATTCAGTGGCCATTTGAAAAATTCTGCCACTGGTATTTTTCATCCATTCCAGTTCTGCAGAGTTTGGGGAGGAGCTAATAGCTTCCAGGTGTCAGCAGATGTGGTAACATCACCTAAAAGTGGTAACTGAGCTGTTGCTTACCTGTTTCCCTTACTGGAAGACACATAAATTGCCCTTTCTCTGCTTCCTGCTTTTCAGTACTACATTGGTAATTTTATTGGAGCAATGTAAAAACATGTACTTAGTTTGTTAGTCAAGTGTGAAAGGGTTTTGTTCCATTAGAAAAGCAGTTGTTTTTCATAGCTTTATCCCTGTAATGACTAGTGTACTAGAGCTCTGTGGATAATGACATGTGTCTGCCAACAATCTGTTTCATTGTATTCGTGAAAAAAAAGGAGAGAGATTCTCTTCATTGTTCCCTTAAACTGTATCTTGGAATTGTCATGATAAAAAATCAAAATCAAACCACATAAGCCATGCTGATGAACTATGCTATTTACTCTTCAGTATTTAGCTTTTCTCCACCACATATCAGTTATGAATCATGACCCACATAAGCTGAGCAGTGGTTGTGTTTGTGTGTGCCTACTGAAGGCAAACAGAGTTGCATGGCAGACAGATGCAGCATTTTTATATAGGTCGTATTACCCTTCTTAATTCATGTCCATTTACTGTTAAGACCTTAGGCACAGTCAAGCAGTCAGGATAGTTTGTCTGCTGCCTTATTAGTGTGAGATTATTTCCCCCTTTAGCATTAATTAAATGAGATGCATTGATTTGTGCTGACTCTACAAAGCCCTCTGTGGCTACATGGCTTATGTGGAGGATTAGAGAGGAATATCTGTGTATCAGTGAATACTTTTGCAACAGCTGCTAGGAGTACCAATGTGAATCAAGGAATTTTGTATTTAATTGTTTATATGTGCAGTAAAATAAAATCTTGTATGATATAACACAGTCTATATAGTCCAAGATGTCTATTATATCTTGCTTTACCCACTTTTATTAGGATTTTTCAAATGTGTTTTTTTCACTCTCAATATTCTAACCTGAAGCAATGCAAATTTATCCAGAAAAAAAAATCAGTGTTAAAATTTAATTGAGACTTTCTGTTGAATGTTTATTCAAAAGTAAATATATTTCCCATAGGAAAATCTAATCTAGTATGGTAGTAAGGCTAGGTTCTGAAATTGTTACTAAAACACTTCACTGTTTCATAATCTGTATATTTTCTCCTATTTTAAAAAATATATATGTATTTATGTTATGTGTTCTCTAGAAATATGAAACCTATTGCCCTGCACCAGAAGTCTACCTTAAGCCTCTGCATTCTAGTGCCACCACATCTGCCTTGTCAACAGGACATCAGTCTTAAAGCAGTCATCCATCAATCCAAAACCTGTGTTTAGTTCACCAGAGAAGCAATTACTGATGCAGGAGATAGTTAAGCATGAACAATTGCTCTCAGATTTTGAGGCTTCAAAGGGTAATCCTGAAAAAAAAAAGAAAAAAATTTTATGGTGTTCAGTCTAGCTTTCCATGGCTCAGCAAAAATATGAGTAGTCTCTATATACGTATCTTCTGACACAAATAAAATGCAAATTTGTATATTTCTTTGTCCTGGAAAATGAGATCCATGAACTTTATATTTCCTGGAAAAAGTCTATGACAATATAAACCATTTTGACACTGCAGGTTTTTTTTCTTTGAAACAGAGTATGACATTTAGTCATGAAAGTAGGAGGATAATTCTATCAGTCCTAGGGACAAAAGAGTTCATATAAACATTTTGTGAGATGCTTATGTTTGCACCCTTCAACTGGAGTAGTCAGTCTGTTCCTACACATTGTACATGCAGTTTGTGGGGAAAAGTCTTATATCCATCTGCTTGTCCTGCTTTGTCATTAGAGAAAGTGTGAAGTCCATTAAAGTCCTCCCTTATAAATTATCCACCACATCTGTTAATGACTTTGCTCTAGGAGTCCAGATTTTATAGTCAATTAGCAATGGGACAGTAAACTTTTCCCTTTTACTAATGAGTTCAGTTCATACTCCTAGTGGTTCAAAGCCATTTGTTAAATTGTGGTTCAGTAATCTTTAATGATACAATAGCCAATTTCTCACTCATAACAGACAACTGCCCATTTCACAGCCTTGTAGGAGCTGAAATATTTGAGAAACTACTGCCCTGGGAGCAGACATAGTCACTTAGATATGGCAAACTCTTTCCAACACCTCTCTGGACCATGCAGGACCTGTACCTTGTACCACAGTATATATACCAAGGTCTCATCTCTCCAACATCCCTCAGCTGTTACAAGGAGAGGGAAGAGATGCAGGAAGTGTGCAGTGAAAGACTTCAGTCAGGATGAGAAACAGCAGGCAAAAAGTGAACTGCTGATGTCCAGAGAACATATCTTCAGCCCTTACAGTGTTGGTCTTCTATTTCACTGTTCCTCCCTCACTGTCTTAGCTCTTCTTCAGACATTTCACTGCTCTCATTCTTTCCTTCTCTCTGCATCTATTGTATTTTACCTTGGTAATTTCTTGTTTGTTCTTTAAACCTCAAAGCTCTGGTATGTCTTTTGGTGTAATTATATTAACCAACCATTCTGTGTGATATAAGTGAGTGATACTCCAGCATTCAGATGCTTACCCACACAATGGAGGCTTGTTTCTCTAATAAGATTCTATACTAACATACACACAAGGCTTGTCTAACACAAGTGGCACCTTTTCAAGGATGTTTTGATCAGACTGAAAACAATACTGAAAATTAAAAAGTGGCTCATTCATGTCCTTTTCATGTCAGAAACTATATATCTGCATCACCAGTATTTGTGGTTTCTGCATTTCAATATTTTTTTATATAACGACATTCTGTCTTCTCACTTGCTAAAATTTTTACAATGTGAACAAAGTTTACAAATACAAACATCTGAAATTTAACAAAAACAACAACAGCAACAACAGTAACAACAACAGAAACCAAGTATAAAGTTTTCAAAGTTCCTGAACATCTGCTTTCTTGGATTTGAGGGAGGACTTCTATGAACCTATGGAGATCATCCTTAATCACCCTAAAAGATATGCTGACTTCATACACAAAGAAGGGCATCTGAGGTGATGACAAGTCCAGAGCAGCTTTTCCTGAAAAGTACCATTTGATAGGTAGTAAGTAGAGTGGAACAAGTAATTTACAACAAGTAATTTTTTTTTTTTTTTAATTCACTCTTCTTTCTTGACTAAAGTACTATCTGTAAGCAATTTGGAGTCTGCTTCTGTCTCAGTTCTTAGGGAGTCCAGTAGCATAGCTAAATGCTAAATAGTCTGTTGAGCAAAATATTGAGGCCCCTGCGAGGAAATATGTCAAGGGATGAATATACCAAAAACTTTTTGATGTCAGATATAAGAAGGTCATTTTCATTCTGCATACTAATTACATCTGGAATGCAAATCAGAGAACACAGTGTTTATATTTATTCCCTTTGTCTTCTATTTTGATTTGTGAAAATATTCTTCACTACATTTCACTGTCTGGCCAGAGGATACCAGCGCAAGCTCTTGAGAGCATTTTGTTCTGTTTGTGCTTCACTAAGATATTACTTCTGGCAGGATGTTTATTTCTTTTCTCCTCTTTCTTCGTTTTCTATCCCCATGCAGTCTCCTTACAGTTCTCTTGACTTTACATTCTGAGCCATTTACTTCTCTTCCCTCTCCATGTCTTTTCTTATCCTTTCCTCTGTTCCTCCTTAGTCTCTTTTTTGTTTTGCATTTCCTCTGTTGTTTTGAATTCTGACTCTTTGCCATGAAAAGTAACTTCAGAGAAATAGAGAATATGCTGAGTTAGAAGGGACCCACAAGGATCACCAAGTCCAACTCCTGGCCCTGCACGGGACACCCCAAGAGTCACGCCAAGTGCCTGAGAGCATTGTCCAGACACTTCTTGAACTCTGTCAGCCTTGGTGCTGTGACCACTTCCCCAGGGAGCCTGTTCCAGTGCCCAGCCACCCTCTGGGTGAAGAACCTTTGTCTAATATATAATCTAATCTTTGTGTTCTTCACTTATTTATTTTCTTTTCGTTCTGTTTGGAGAAGCTGTGAAATTCCTTTGTGGATCCCTTAACAGTCTTCTCAGTAGTAGTTAGGTGGTTAGGAATTTTTTAAAGCTTGTCTTGCATCTCACAAAATATGCATCTCTCTGCAAATGCATCTCTCTGCACTCCAGAAATGTTCCACACTTCCAGAACCTCCAAGCCATCCTACCTTGTTAGAGCTCCTTTTTGATGCTTTCATTGATTGACTCCATTCTTGTTCTCTTCTTAACATGTCTTTTACATTCTTCTAGTTCAGCTGTTTAACTGTTTAATATGTGGAGTTTGGATCTTGAAGTTTTTCTAAGAAAACAGGCAAGAGGGAGAGGAGAGCATCATAGGCTGGATATCATGGAGATGGCATAGGAAAGAGCTGTGTTGTGAGCAGAAGCTATTCCATGAAGCTTGCAGAATTAAGGACCCAGTATAAGATTGAAGTTCAGCATTTTTCCATTATAAAGTATGTGGGCAGTGTCATCTGGACCCCTGCATCCTCTACAAAATGCATTAACATATCAGCAGGTTGCAGTTTTCCATGCTATAACTCTTACTAAGACTCTGTATCTGTGATGTGATGCTGTTCTGCATTTTTTGCATTCTATAGCAAAGCAGTTTTAGTGGCTGACTTCAATGTAGATATTTCAGGGATAATATAAAGCTTGCTCTAGTGATATGGTTTTGTTTGATATTTTATGGAATCACTTGGAATGTAGCTCAGGGTAATTAAAATGTTACCTGGAAATTGCATATAGTGTAATGTATTTGGTACAACTTCGGTCTACAAGATGCTAAATATGTTGTTAAACTTTCTGCCCCTTTTTTGGATGAATTGAAGGGAAATGAAACAAAATAGTTTCTGATTTGTCAATTATTTTAGTTTAGTATGTTCCACTCAGGCTCCTTTTGGTAGGCTGTGAAGTGTTATCAAAATCCAAAAATCCCATGGTATCCCAGAGGAGATCTTGGCAAAGACTTGGAAGATCCCTTTGACAGTTATTAAGACAAACTCAGAGGTCTCTGGAAGTCCTTAAAATAAAGTCTTCCTGAAGCAGTCTGTATCAATTCAAGTTACCTACTTAAGGGTGTACAATATATTTAAAACAACTTGAGTTTTGGTTTTTCTGACCTTGATTACCAGAGACAGAAATTTAAGAAATGGTAAATGGCATAATTGTGTTATAGTAGAAAGATCTCTCCAGAAAATCCCTATTTAGAAGTTTTGTTGAAAGTAAAAGCAGCATTTCAGAATCACAAGAAATTTCACAGAGCAATGAAATCTTCACTTAGTTCTATCAGGCAATAAATATCATTAAGCATTTATTCTTTGGAGGGAATTGTTTCTTTTAACTTGCTTTGGGTATTTTTCATGTTCATTCAGTAGCTTCCTGATTGTATGAGCACGTGGTTTTGTACAGTACCTGAGAGGACTTGATGAAAGCTCATTTCTGGTGAAGGTACAGACTTTGGCATTTATACAATCAAACTTCAGTGTAGGATGGAGCTCTGAGATAGGGTACATCAGATTCCTAGGACTCAGAGATGCCAGGTAAGGTGAAATATAATCAGTTTTGCATCTAGTGCTGCAGGGCAATCTGTGTCAGCACCTCTGATATGCAGGGATGTGATCCTCAGAAATGTACTTTGTCTAACACAGTGTCTCTTTCATGTAATATCACTGAACTGGTCGCTCAAATGCAACAGATATTTAATAAATATGCTTGTAATTCAAGGTAATCACATTCTAGTCATTTTAAAGAAGATACATTTGATGAGTAGTAGTTTCACAGTACTCAAGTCCAGGACGTGCTCTGTATATTTATTTAAATATTTAGCACTTTTAAACAAAGTAAAACCATACAGGATAAAACCATCACCTGAATTTGACCATAAAACACTGAATGCTACTGTATGTTTTAAAAAAAACCCTTCTTTTCTTTATATCTAAAGCAAACAAACTATATCTAAAACAACAAATTAGCTAGAAATAGCTATATAGAATTGAAATATAAGTGTTTTGATTCTTTACAAACCATGAGATTGGTTGTTATTAGTTGCTTTTAGAGGAAACAGAACAGCTTTACTTAGATGCAGAGATTAAAAACAATTCAGCCCTGATGAAAAGACAGATCACTTTCAAATTCAAAAAAATCTATATATCTGACAAATAAGTGAAACATTTGAAGCCTAGCAAACCGTGACAATCTTTTGAGAATGACCTTAGCCAAGTGTGTGCCAATTTTGCAACTGCTTTCATTAAATATTTTAATGAAATATTTAAATACAATTTTAAATGCAGTGAGGTTTTTAATCTGTAAAGTGAACATTCACTAATGGTAAATACTTTGCAGATTTGACAAAGGAAAGGGGAGAAGAGAATTCAGGATATAGTTGTAATAAACATGCAATAAAGGCCAGCCTTTTATTTGATGTATTACAGCTTCTCCCTTAAATATTGGAATAAATTACACATATTGTAGAGCTATGGCATATGTTGCTTTTGAAAGAAAGACATTTTCACTTATTCAGTGAATTGAGGCCTCATGTTACTCCCTGCAGACCATGTCATACCCCCTTCCAACCTCTCTGGACCAATGACTTATCCAAACCAAACATCTGCTTTTCCATTCAGTGCAATTATTCAGTGTGCTACTGGGGGCAGATGGTTGTTAATCGGCAGATCATTAATGTGCCAGGCTACTTTCTCTTTCTAGCCTTAGAGAGGTCACAAGGTGTTAAGTTCCCTTGCTCCAGGCTGGCGAGATGCATTGCTTCTCAGTCGGATTTTTGATGTATAAATGCAATTGAATTACTTGATACAGTCGTGGAGTAGCCTCTAATTAAACCTTTTTTCCCTAAAAAAATTACTTATCATTTATACAGAGTAAGAATGATGCCTCCAAGAGACGGTTAGTGTCAATTACACTGTGGCTGTCAGAAAGTTTGAATGCTGAAATCTGGAGAGTGTGAATCCTAATCAGATGGGATGATGAGCAGTGAGGATGCTCGGCTCCTACTCTAACAGAGTCTCCAGCTATATGTGTCAATTTTCTGCAGAATTTAATTTAGCTCTAATGATGAAGAAATCTCTCTATTCACACAGTCCTGTCAAGTCAAACGTTGGAGAATCTAAATGAAGTAGACGAGGGCTTCAGGGAGAAGTCGCAAACTGACATGCTGAAGAGATTTCACTTTCTTTTCCATTCTTTCTTTTCCATTCTCACAGGGTATATTGAGGAAGCCTGTATTATTCCATGTCCCTCAGACTGCAAGCTCAGTGAGTGGTCCAACTGGTCTCGCTGTAGTAAATCCTGTGGCAGTGGGGTAAAGGTTCGGTCTAAATGGCTCCGTGAAAAACCCTACAATGGTGGAAGACCCTGTCCAAAGCTAGATCATGTCAATCAGGTAATTTGATTTACATTTATATTACTGATACAGCTTTTTCCATACCTCAGATAACCCTTTTATCTGTATTTTTTGTTGATGTAGAAAAACGATATAGCATAAGGGGCAGATAGAGGTAGAGAGATATGTGTTGGTCCCTCAGGCAGCAAAGGATCTGTCATCATTACTTCCTCCTCTGCAAAAATTTTGCATATTTTCTGAACTGCAGATTTGAGACAATAAAACATGCTTACATGCAGATTTTGAAGACTGTGTTTCCAAAGATCTCTTACCTGAAGGGATTCTCCAAGAAAGATGGAGAAAAACTTTGTACAAAAGCATGTAGTGACAGGACAAGGGGGAATGGCTTCAAGCTGAGAGTAGATTTATATTATATTAGGAAGAAATTCTTCACTCAGAGGATGATGAGGTACTGGAACGGATTGTGCAGAGAAGTTGTGAACACCCCATCCTTGGAAGTGTTCAAGGCCAGCTTAGATGGAGCTCTGAGCAAATTGGTCCAGTGGAAGGTCCCTGCCCATGGTAGGGAGCTTGGAACTAGATGATCTTTAAGGTCCTTTCTAATCATTTTATGATTCTGTGATGGAGGCTAAAATGTCTCATTACAGTTGCTCAAACTGGCAAGATATTTAGTGTCCCTCCCCGACCATCTTAGATCAGAAAACTCTCAAACAGTCACACAGTATCATCCCAGTGTCGCTAAGTGGGTTCTCATCAAGCTGGAGCTTGATCTCAGGTACACTTGCCCTGGCAGTGCAGTTCCAGTCACAAATGCACTTCTGAAGTAAATCCCACTTGTCCCACGAACTGCACTCGATATTGCAGTACAGAGCAGTCTGACCATACAGTCTGGGTCCTCTTCAAGTGAAACTAAGCCATGAAATGTGATCCAAGAGCACTCTGGGAGTGCTGGCATGCTTGGACCACTGATCAGCATTTAGTCTTTGTACCAAGTTTAGCACTAGCCCAAGTTAAACCCCTGAAGCTTCTTCCCTTGGAGAGTTTTGGAAAGGAAAAACATTCCTTGTCAATTAACTTACGCTCTTCAAAGCTGATTTATATTCATATTACTGTTGAATTTAATTTAGTCGGCAGAGGCATATTAAACAACCACATAGTCTTTTCTGTAAATATTCAACATTTTTAAAAAAATGTGCTCTCAATTTACATTTGAATAAAAATGCATGTACTTAATATTATCCTATTGACATTTTGCTAGAACAAAATGAAATGGCTTGTTGATCTAATTTTCTACTTTAGGGGATGTAATTAGTTCTAATTTAGAAAATCATAAGTGTTAAACCACAGCTAATAAACTAAGTTTGTGATCTACTTTAACAAAATACAAGCTGGAATGGAGGTTGTTGGATTTGGGTCAGCATGTAAATATGCTTTAAATTAGGGGGAACTTGTTTCAATAGGAGCAAATTATAGTCTATACAAAAGTCTTTTTTCCTTCTTTAATATTCATGTAGTACATAATAGGCTTGTGTTTTTCTGCATCAAAGGTGATTTTGCTGGAGGTCTGTTCGCCACTTTTATGCAGCACTATTGCCCTCTGCCGGTACTGTGACTCACTTGATTTGTGATTACATGGTACTTGACAAATAATAATAGTTGATTCAAAGTATAATTATTGTAAAAATAAAATTGAAATATAGTACTCTCACGAGGAGGTCGTTCCACAGATAATACAAGGGTGTTGAAGACTACAGAGGCTGTATTTCTCATTTCTAATTACAGTCCCTTTCAATGCAGAAACATGCAGAGAAATACACAGATACTCCAATTCTGAATTAGTTATTTAAACTAAATATGATCCACCATTCAGCTGGAAAAGAACTGACTTTTCAGAGTATTTATTTCAATCATTAAATATAACATGTTTTAGGTACATATTTACTTCTTATATATATATGTAACATGCTTATTTGCATACATAAGACCCACTGTGGTAAGATTGGATCTTTGGTGCCCACAAGCATGTGGACTATGATTTACAGAGGGCTATGCTCTAAGATACCATCTAGGAATTATGAACCTAGGGGAAGACTACAACATGTTGTCTAGCCCAGAGAACAGGAGGTGGGAGGGAGAATGCTGGCACAATCTGCTACTACATACATACATAAAGGGCTGTGGCAAAGAAGGAGGAAATAATCCATTTTCCATGGCCATCATGGATAGGATAAAAAGCAGTGGGCTTACACTGCTGCAAGCAGATTTGGGTTAAGCCTTGGGAAAACTTTCTAATAGCAAGGCTGGGGAAACACTGAACTAAAATGCTTAAGACCTTGTTAAGAAGTCGTGCAGTGTCTCTCAGGGCTGACACAGTGCCTGTGATTTGAGGAAGGAGTGAGCACAGTGAAAGCTGGATATGTCACTCAATGTCTCTCCTCCTGGGCTGTGCATGCCAGGGTGGCTCCCAAACCACACTCCACTGAATAAAGCTTGCTCAGTACTCACTTCATTAGGCTAAAAGACATCATAATTACAGTAATAATAGGGTCAGGTTTTATATAAAAATCATGTCAGTGGCCATCGGTGGTTTCAAAGGAAGGGACTAATCTGAGACTGTTAGAGAAATTAAGGACATCCATATTTTCATTGATTGTAAGCATTATTGTCCCTCCTTATCAGGAGCAGGATGTGTATGCAATTCTTATACCACCCAACTGCTGTGGCCTGCAGCCATGGCTACAAAAATGCCAGTAGGGTCAGAAGAACACCACTAACATGTGCAATGCAATATAGAGTCCTCCTCTGGCTTTCTGTCAAGATATCCAAATTTTATGTTACTGCAAAACTGTTAAGTGTCTGGGGTTTATATATTTCTTTTTATGCTAATCAGTGTCAGATATACAGACATTTCTCTGAATTAAGGCTCTCCTATTCTCATTTTAGAAATTACGGAGAAGAATTCTAAAGAAAAAATTTTCAGCAGAGTCCAGTACCTTCCTTAACATGCATTTTCACCACCCACTTTTATGCCTTTTATTGTTTATGTAGTTCAGAGAAGGCCCAAGTGTGCTGACTATGCTGGTGGCCTTGTGCCTGGGCTCAGGGCATTATGTTTTCTGTGGTATTTTGTTGCAGGTTAACTATCAAACCATCAGCCCTCTTTTTCTACTCAAGAAGGGTTGCTAAAAAGAAATCAAGAACTTCTTTAAGACAAGTCGTAGATTGTCCAGCAGTTTTAGTTGTGCTGACTTGATGCCTGGAATGATATGTCAAATTAGCTGGTATAAGATAATTTTGAGGCAATGGGCTTTTAAGTAATTTATGCATAATTAAGATATTCCATGAAGGACTTAGGAACTTTGGAAGGATGAGAACTGCCAGATCCTTTTATTCCTTTGAATCTATTGCATTTAATGCTGTCAGAAGAATTTCAATTAATAGAGATGTCCAGTGTCCTCCAAAACCACTGAGGATTTTCTCTCGTCTAAAAGAAATTGGACCCCCTACCTAAGGTTTGATGCTCATTATAGGCAAATAGGGAAAGCAGTTCTACTATCTAACCAAGAAAGATACTAGGTAATCTACAGCTTCTTCCCATTAGCTGTGATTTATAAACTTTTATTTTACATCAAGGGCAAACTTTTTGAAAATTACCTGTTGTGGTACCACAACAGCAAAGGAAATCCAAGAGAAAAAAATCATGCCTTTTGCTTTACAGAAGTTACAGAATATTGTCTATAATAAAAGCTAAATTGATGCCATTTAAATACATATTTTTAACTCTAATAATTCTAACTTTTTCTCTTTTCTTTTTTTTTNAATACTTTCTTCAGGCACAGGTAAGTGTTTATAAAATAGAGATTTAAGCTCAACATGTGCTTCTTGATTGTGTCTATGCTGTCTGTCCCTTTTTTTGTAATGTGTGAGTCAGTCCATGGAACACTGTAAAAATTGCTATATGAGATGCCATTTAAATATTTGTATTCAAATCTAAACCTAATACTAATTCTGGTACACAAATATATTAGATTTTAAGCATACACAATGAATAAATAAAGTGAATCAATATATATTGGTATCATTTCTCTTGAGGTCACCTCTCTTAGAAATACAAAAACCCCACAATTAATAACTGGGATAATAATATAATAATATTGGGATGAAATCGTGGATAAGAGGTGCAAAGGATAGCAGTAAAGTGCTAGCAGAGTTTTAACAGCATTCTTTAAAAAGTTATACTCATGAGCTAGCCTAGTTACAGACTTTATGTTAGTTGTGTTGCTATTTTTGGTGGAAATGGCACAACATGGGCTTAGTGGCAGAGAAAACCAGGGAATCCATTGTTCGATAGCTTCTGTCTTTTTGTTATTTCAGTAGTTTCCTAGCAAGTATTTCATGTGTTATTCTTACCAAAAAGAGCATTAAGACTTTTTTTGTATGATCACTTTTGCATGTTTATCTTACTTGTGTGCCCCAAAACTGACACTGAATGTGGATTCCAGGTGTATGAGGTAGTCCCCTGCCACAGTGACTGCAGCCAGTACATATGGGTTACTGAGCCCTGGAGTGTCTGCAAGGTGACCAACGTGGACTTAAAAGAGAATTGTGGAGAAGGTGTTCAAACAAGGAAAGTCAGGTAAAACAGTATTGCTCCTCCTTCACTTGAAAGAACCTTCTCTTTCAGTTTTTTGCTGTATGTAATTTGATGTAATTCTATGGAATGCCCAGTGTTGAGTGTAGACCTGGACCTTGGCTGATACAAATCAGAATAGATTCAGAAAGTGCAATATGACTCTGTCTACTCGTTATGGATATAGACCTTGATTCCTAATTTAATCTATTGGTAGTTAAAAGGCATCTCTGTAAATTAAAGATTAATAAGAATATAACATTTTTAAAGTTTTAATAGTTCTAGATTTGAAGTTATCAGCTGAAGTATGCACAAAATATGTCTAAACTATAGATGATTTGCATTATTTTGGTTTAGAGGTCAAGCTAATGTCAAGCAAATCACCTGCCCAGGGGCTCTCAGCAAATCACTGATAGGGACTGCCTAAATTATGTGCATGCTTTTATGTGGCTGTCATCTCTAAAAAGCAGGATTATTTTTGGTTCTTCAGCTTTTCTTGGATATTCATAAATCAATACTTATTTCATTTATGCTCTGGCAAAATGTTAATATGCCTCAGAGTACTGTAGAACACACACCATACAAAATCCATGGCAAATGAAGTTTATGTGCAGTTCTTTTTTCCAGGTGCATGCTAAACACTGTGGATGGTCCTTCTGACACAGTAGAAGACTACCTGTGTGATCCTGAAGAGATGCCACTTGGTGCTAGAAAATGCACCTTGCCATGTCCTGAGGACTGTGTTATGTCTGAATGGGGATCTTGGTCTCAATGTTCTTTGGTAAGAAGTATACTGAAGAGTCACATTCATAGTTTAGGGAGGATGCTTTAAAAGTGTGTGTATGATGTGTTTTGCCAAGATGCTAAACTGATTACACCTGTAAATATCTATATATAGTGTCATCTTTAGGGCTGTTTTTTGTTGGCTGCAAATAAAGTGTGACAGTATTTTCCATTAAGATAAATTGCTCCAGAACACAGACTAAAATGTCCCCAGTGGTCACTCTTCCCAGTGTGAGGTGCCTTCTGTGTGGTGGAATAGCTTTGGCAGTGGCTTGTGAGTCTGTCTTTGAGCCTAGCTCTGAACCTCTCCATAGTGGCACAGTCACTGAACTAAAAATGTCACCGTCCTGATACGCGTGGAGTCTGTAGATCAAGACTGAGCATAGAAAGGTAACTTTGGGTCTCCTCTCCCCTTCCTTCCTGACAGCAGTTTAAAAAAACATGTCAAAAAATCAAAGTGTTTCAGGACCTTTGAGTACTGAAGCTTTGGTGCACTACATTATAGCATTTGGAAAGTGAGCATCTCCATATCCTGTTTATGAGTGAACTATTTCCAAAGTACCAATACTGAAATATGCACTAGTTAGGAAAATAGCGTGGTGTTACCAGGTCAAAGGAAAAGGAAAAGGGTTTCTCTTACACAGTAGCATAAACCTGTTATTTTACACTTTTGTTTTGTGAAGGGATTATTTGAAAGGTTGTTGTAATGCTGCATAAAGTGGTATCAGGGTGCCAGAATATTTAAGCTGTTTCCAATCTTACTTTCAAGCCATGCAATGGAAGTAGTGTCCGTGAAAGGTCAGCTGAATCCCTAAGACAACCAGATGATGGGAAGCCTTGTCCTGCTGCCACCGAGACAGAAGCCTGCACTTTGAACAAGAACTGCTACCACTATGACTACAATGTGACAGGTATTTGTGTTGTTGTGCACTAGTGGCAGCCTGGCACTACATCTTACAGCTCACTTCCATTCACCTTACAGGATGGATTTTTCTGCTTTCTGTTCTTATACAGAGGCAGCTGTGGAAGTTGTCCTGCAAACTGATTCAGGCTATTTGATCCAGATAAAATATTAAATTGAGAATTTGCAGGTGAAATGGTCACACTGTAACTCCAGGAGAAGTATTTCTCATATCGTTTTGTGGTTTACTCAAAATCCATACAGACAAAACCAAATATGAACTTTTCAGGAAGGTGCCATGACATTGGCTATTTGCAGTGAAGGTCACTGTTCCCAAAAATGTGTAGCAACTGGGCTCTGTGAGCCTTTGTACGTGCAAAAGTTGCTTGTGAGGGTTATTTTAGGCCATCAGAATTAGGTGGGAGACTGGATCATTACAAATTCTTTCTGAAAGTCTGCAACAGCAATGAATTCCTCCTTTGCAGACTGGAGCACCTGTCAGCTCAGCGAGAAGGCTGTCTGTGGCAGTGGGATCAAAACGCGCATGCTCGATTGTGTTCGCAGTGACGGCAAATCGGTTGACCTGAAATACTGCGAAGAGGTGAGTGGGTACCTGTGAGTAAGCTCCCTTCTAATGGTGCTAATTAATACTGAGCCAACTGAGCTGTATGGCATCTTCACCAGATGTTTTGAAACACTGTTCATGGATTGTTAAGTACCTCTGAAATGAACCGAGCCATCAAGTGATTTTTATACTGTTTCCTTTGGTTACTTTTAAGTGCCTCTGTGAACATATGCTAATTATTATGTCCTGAAGGAAATGAGTTAGAAACAATAATTAATAAAGTAGAATAAAGGTAAAAAATCTCAATCAGAACACTAATCATAATTCTAATTTGATACAACTTCTGCATGGAGTCTTGGACATCTGCCAGTATCAATCATCTACTCAATGTGTTGGAAAATATTTCTCACGTGTCGTTCTGCAGCTGGGCTGAATGCTAACTTCTTGTATCCAGCTGTGTGATGCAAAAGATACCCAAGCTAGTGTGAAAAAATGTACAGCATGAATGAAATATTAAGTAGGAGCATATATGCAGAACTAGATTGCTGACAGGAGCCCTTAAGTTTTGAAAGAGCCATTTTGCAAATGTTCAAACTAATGTCCAATTTGACAGCACTGGTTTCCTGACATTCTGTGTGTCTGTCCTTATGCTTTCAATTGCATGAAGACTGTAGTATGGAAAAACACATGATGACAACACCAGTACTACATTAAGGGAAGTCATAAATGCATTTCTGATGGAAAGTAACTGCACTTGTTTCAGCTGCCTTTCCCCCACCACTATGACATCAGAAATAAAATTAGGCAATAGGGGACACAGAGGGAAAGGCCTACACAGCAGTTTTGGCACTGACAGCTTTTCTGCAGGACCCTTCTGGCTACTTCAGGATGTGCCCATAGGAAAGAGCCTCATCAGAAGTGGAGGGATTCAGGAAAGTCACTCTTTACTTTGGACTATGGTTTTGTAATGGTGTATCTGACCTACTTAAACTTCTCCAATCTCCTCCAACATCCTGGATTCCTGAATCAATAAGTTCTTATCAGAGGCAGAGAATTTCCGATGAGACTTACTTCTGTCCCATGTTATTTGTTCCCACATAGTTCTTGGGTTTATAATCAAATCTAATGATTTCATAGAATCATATAATGATTTGGGTTGGAAGGGATCTTGAAGATATCACCTTAAAGATTGAACTCCCTTCTGTGGGCAGGGTCACCTTTCACTACGGCAGATTGGTGAAAGCCCCCTCCAACCTGGCCTTGAACACTTCCAGGGATGGGACAGCCACAAAAATTATGTCTCAAGAAAAAATTCAGGATATGACTTCCTACAAGGAAATTGCTGTGAAGTTCATAAGGCAATGCATTAATGCATTTTGTTAATGTTTTAATGTGTTAAAAAAAAAAAAAAGTCTGTCATTTCTGTCATTTCTGAGACTACAATATTGATTGATTCATTACGACATGATGTAAACTATCCATCTATATAAATATTTCAGCAGAAAAAATATGACTTACTTGATTTTATGGGAAATTCTTCTACCATAAAGCCAAGAAATTGAGTATTCCTGTTAAGCAAATATTTAAAACAACATTTAGAACCAATTGCATTTTAGACTGAAATCTCATTTCAGAAAACCTCCAGAGTTTTCCTGCATTTTAGAAATGAAAGTTTATTACTCAGACAAATAATGAGGGCAAGAATATAATATCTCAAAAGCTACTTGCTGTAAATGACTGGCCAACAGACATCACTGCAGTGGGGTCCTGGATTTATCAGCAGCCACTGTGCTACGTTCTTATTCACCTTTTTGATTTGCTAGACCATATAGAGATACATCTTCTTGTAGAAAGCTCTGAGGCACTCCCTAGTCACACTGTTAAGACTATTTGTTGAATTAATGGATATGTAAGCAGTGGTCCAACAAGGTCAAAGGCTGATCCAATAACTGAGGAGTAAAACCTGTTAACCTGATTAACAGGAAAGCCAAGCTGTTCAGATCTTAACAGACCCTTCACTCTAAAGACGTGAAAGACAACTCTGTGACCTCCCATGTCATGAGAGGAGAGAAATTACAAGAAATTACCAAAATGTGAATACATACTGTACACTTCTTGCTAATGATCCTTCAGGATGGGGTTTCTCCTGTGTTTTTGCATTATAAGGGCAGTGCAGAAATATTAAGTGAAGTTCAAAATAGTGTGTATGTGGTTGGAAAAGTGGATGAATAGGAAAAATACAAAATAATTTTGCAATGAACTAGCTAAGGAATTTTCTCTGGGCTATCATAAAACTTTGTACTAGATGTATGAATAAAGATTTGCTTAATTTATGTGTAGGTACGTTTACTGAATTATGTTACAAATTTATGCAAAGAAGAGAGGTCATAATAGATAAGCCTACACTGATGCCTAAGAAATTAAGATACATTTATGCAATGTTTGAGTTTCCATATAATATATGGTTCAAAAAATGAACAAATAAAAGCCATATATAAAAAACCCTTTATGCTGAATTTTGTCTATCACCATCTCCAGGTATGAGCATCAGCATAGTTAAGTATTCCATCTGTGCCCCTGTGTTCTGGTTTCCTTATGTGTCCATATGATCTTGTGTTTATTTGAGTCGATCAGCTAAAGAAAGTAGCCAGTCATCCTGATTACTGCCAAGATAAATCAATTTCTAGAGCTTATTTCCAAGTCCTGGTTATGTTAATGTCATTCTCTTCAAACTCTCAATGCATAGTAATGCTGGATTACTTGGTTTCTACTTACCAGAAGAACTTGACTTCTCTTTCTTTGAATATTTGAAAATCAAATCACCTGAAGCAAACTGATCCTGGTCATATTCCTATTTATAGACTTCTTTTCAATCATTTACCATTAATTAAAGATGAGAAAAACCTAGAAGCCAGCAGTTGTGTCTGCATTAAAAAGCAGACTGCTGGTTTATTGGTGAGTAGTCTTCTTGTCAGATTACATGATTAACCTCCAGCAGCAGAGTTTAATCTTTGGCGCCAAACATTCCTATAAACAAATGCAGATACTTCTTGTGGATCACAGGATTTAAAGGCATGCTGGTCTGGCAGCCTGCTGCTCCTGGCATGTGTGACCAGGAGCACAGAGCACACAGGGGCAGCTTTCAGTACTTGACATTGTTGAGTCAGAAACCACAGCTTATCCAGAACAAAGGCTTTATGGTAGGGGAGCTACTGAACACTTTTTCAAATATTTTCTAAGCTCTCCAAGTTGAATTGTGGTTTATCAGTTCAAGGAAGGAGAGGGACGAGAAAGGAATATATGAATACTATCAAATTGCAGCCTGTCAGTTTTTCCCCAGATCTATTTAAGCAGCACTTCAGTATCTAAGACATGCAAATAGGAGGTCACTGTGGGTAATCTGGCCTTCAGCTTTCTCCTCTTCACTGTTAATATCTTTCTTGGGCTTTTCCCTCTTGAGCTGCTAAAGTCCAGCTGAGCAGACCAGTCTTGAAAGAGAGCAGTCATGTTTCTATAATTGGCAGGAATCAATTCAGCAGGCTTTAAAGCCTTTGCTCAGAAGATTTGACCCAAATATGGACTTCAAAGAGGGTTCTCTAGCTTCCTAATCATCCAAATTCCAGATTATCCAAAGGCTTCAGGTGTTGTCTGTGTGTGATAGCTGTGTAATCAAGACTATACTGAACCACTGAGAAAAGCCGAGAACTCATTCTTTGATGTATAAAAGTGAACAGAGGTCTAAACCCTCATTTGTCTCAATAAATGGTACTGCAAATGCAAATTTAAAACTTGGTGAGTCTATCAGGAGGAGACATTTTCAGTACTTATGGTAGTTTTTTTATGGACGACATGTTAATGTTGTGCCTAATTATTGCTCTATGCTTGTGTTTAGTAGGAAATAGTGGGTTTATCTCCTTTTTAAAGTCTTAAATGATGGGTTTATATCATTAACCTTTCCAGTCATTAAAATTAATAGGTTTTGAAATGTCTAATTTGCTTTCCTTTTTTTTTTTTTTTAAACTACGTGGGGATTTTTTCTAAAGATATTCATAACCACCTAGGATTCTGAAAGGTCTCAGTGATGATCAAGGTCTGCTGGTGAGGTCCAGTGAAGAGGACAGTCCTTTGTGCTGCAAAGCTGTAGATCTGTTCATATTGGCAGAACTGATTTTTGTTCAAATTTTATGTCATACACCCTATAACTGACCTCCCTTTTAACCCATTCTGAAGCTGAGCAGGATACAGGTGTTATTATTGTTATGCAAATACTTTTGCTATCAGTGGTATTTCATCTTGCATCATGTATTCTCATGTATTAGTGAGAATATCTCTTTCCCTCCATGGATGGGGAAGATCTGGATTGTGGTAGTTTATAAAAACACAGAAATGGCTGTCCAGGATCAGACCAAAGGACCATGTAGTTGTTGTGCCATGTCCTGAGCATGATTTTAAAACTCCTCCTTCCCTGGGCAGGGCCTGAATCATACCTGGGGAAGAACTGAGTACAGAATATATTCTTGGGAAAACTTGATCCTGATTAATTCCTCTGTCCCCTTCTCTAATACTCCTCCAGCAACTGGAGATTTACTTTATGGATATTAGAGGATTCTGGTTTTTTTCAAAGTTTCTTCAGAAAAAAAATGCAAATATGTAGTTTTTTTGGACAGATCAGTGTCATGTCACTATCTTTGCATGTATAGCATAATATATGGAATGGAATGGAATGGAATGGAATGGAATGGAATGGAATGGAATAGAATAGAATAGAATAGAATAGAATAGAATAGAATAGAATAGAATAGAATAGAATAGAATAGAATAGAATAGAATAGAATAGAATAGAATAGAATAATCATGCACTTATACAGCACATTAGGAAGAAAACAAGAGGGGTGTAAGCAGATGCCTAAGGAAGTGTAAAAAGCACAGCCCTACAAGAGTTTCTATCTACTCCTTTCACAGCCTCCATCAGTTTTCAGCTCTTGAACTGCCTTTGCCTGGTGGGGTTTCTATGTGTTTAAACCTTCAGATTTCTCTTCCACTAACTTGTTCAGTCTCTCTAGAGCTCCTGTAAACTTTTACTATCTGCAACATCTTCTGACTATCCAAGACATGTTCATCCTTCTCCTTTTGCTAGTTTTGAACTTGGCTTCTAGTATCACCTCACTTATTAATAGTTCTTTGCATTCCTCTTTCAAAATACTTCGTAAATTATTTTGGCCTTCACCTGTTGTAAAAAGTAATACTGTAGAGATGAAGCCCTCCATTTATAGGTTCTAGTTCAGAAAATGACTGATGAAAGGAGGATTTATGCATGTATATAAAGATCATCATATGCTTTAGGACTGTTTTGAAGTGAGAATTTTAAATGTCCTGATTACTTTAATTATTTACCTGGCACTGATGATAGAGGCCTGGAGTTATGTGCTGACCATTTTACATTTTCTTTCAGCTTGGTTTGGAAAAGACATGGCAAATGAATATGTCCTGTGTGGTGGAATGTCCTGTGAACTGTCAGCTCTCTGACTGGTCCACTTGGTCTGAGTGCTCTCAAACTTGTGGCCTTACAGGTCAGTACATACCTCTGGCATATTTTAAAGACTGAGTTCTCTTTTCTTTAATAAAACTAGTAATACCTCTCTTTGCTGAACTGAAAAATATATCTAGATAGGGAAAGTTACAAGGAGTTAAATCAACCCTATTCATGGAAATAATATGCTTGAGTGAGACTGTGCTCACTGAAAATAATGGGAATTTGGTCCAAATATGTTCTGATTCTGGGAAAAAAGTGAGATATTATGAATAATATATTGAGACAAAAGTAAACATTGATTTCAACAGCTATTTTTCAGCTGATGGGGAGAGGAAGAGGATGGAGGGATTTTCTCCTAAATTTCATTATTGGTGGTGAGATTAGACAACTAAAATTGTTCCAAAACTGAATTGGAAGTAACTGGTCTTTTTCAATGAGTTACAATCAGGTAATAAATCCAATGATCACAAATCTTAACTGCTTTTGTGCACCCATGCAAATAACCATCTAGCTGAGGAAGAATTTTGTGTGTCAGAAGTCTTCTCTTTGCTGTTCTTTGAAGTTTTTTCTCCAGTACTTTTCAAGAAAACCTTTTATTATCCTGTAACATTGGAGCAGCTGTGAAATCAAGAATGATGAGGCTCTGTTTGGCAAACATCTTTCTAGCTGTTTGCAGTGAGCACAGCTGTCTGGGAGATGGATACTGTTCTGCTTGTGCATGGTGGCTGGTGTAGCTTGCTCTCAGCAAAAGATTGGTGTCATTATCATTAGAGTACTCATTTGCAAATGCATGAGATTGAAATGTGGAATTAAAGACTCATTCTTTTGGCCAGGTAACATCAGATGTTATACAGGTAAATCTGTGTGATGCCTTAGTTTATTATGAGCTTCACTATACAAATAAATACATATTTTTTCAGACTTGGCTCTTACATTTATCTATAAACATATTAAAACACCATAGCTGTGTTGATTTTGTGGAAACCTTTGTGAGGTGACAACTCTAGTCCAGCCATTTGACCAGTCCTTCTGACACAGAAGGAAATTTTTGCTTATATCACATGAACTCTCTGTAATGAATCATAATGGTCTAATGTCCACTGCAAGATGAAAGGACAAAGAATTGCTAAAAGCATAAAAATGTTTTCCTCTTTCAGTTTATATAAGTATTTGAAATAGAACCTGCACCTCAGTGAAGCTGGGTAGCATATCAGTCATGGTTGAAGAGGAGATAAATGTTGGATAAGCATATGGTATTTTAATTTTCTTTGGGCCTGAGTGAAGAATCCTCCATCTTCTGCAAAATCTATATGTAATGCTTTCCACACAGGCAGTGACAGAAAGTTACAAGTTCTTGTTTGCTGGGATCAGACAATTATGAGACATATGTTTGTGTGTTAACTCAGGGAAGAAGAGAACATGCTGGCCTCACCTAGCAGCAATCTCCAGATGAGGAGCAGGAGTCTCCACTGAAACACCACAAACATGTTGCCACATTTAGAAAAAATATTTTTCTTCAGGCTTCTGAGCTAGGAAATTACTGCTTTTGTTTGCTGTTACAGAAGCCATCCTAATCAGACATCCTCCTGTACTTATACTACAAACAAATGGCAGACTATAAAGTGTCTGACTTGGAAAATATGAAACCACATAACAGACAAGAGCCAAGAGATCTGCTTTACAATCCAGTTTGTCAAATCTGGAAGAAATTATTTTATTCAAATACAATACTTTTCAGCAAAATCTTGAGGAATAAATCAGTCTAACCACTTTGTTGTTAGTTATATTGATGGTTTTTGTTACAGGAAAAATGATCAGAAGAAGGAGCATAAATCAGCCATTTCAGGGTGATGGGAGGCCTTGTCCTTCTCAGATGGAGCAATTCAAACCCTGCCCAGTAAAACCTTGTTATCGATGGCAGTATGGTCAATGGTCTGCATGCAAAGTAGAGGTAAAAGCCATGTGGGACTTTGGAGTTTTGGAACATGTGGATCCAGGCATATTTGTGATATGTCCAGAATACCTCCTGCTCAACACTGTAAACAATTTGCTCCCACATCTCTTATAGAAAACCTGAAGTTTGGTTTTTCCTTATATTTCATCTTTATCAATGGGTACCTGAGCAGCATCTTTGCTAGGAATTTAAATCCCTCTATTGTAAAAGAATATCAGCAGAAATATACTCACATATTAGAAGATATCTTCACTTGACATACTGGTTGCAATTCAAAGGCATAATTAGCTCCATAATTTAAGGAACAAGTAACAGTGACCAGAAATTTTGAGGTTTTTTTGTTTGTTTGTTTCAGAAATAATGAGCCATGTCTTCTCTTTTTTGTCTTCTTTTTCTCCTTACTGGAATGAATAAATAGTTAAGCAAAAATATTAGGAGATAGTGACATGTAACTCAGATCTAGTCTTATGGCACTTTCTTCTGTCCAGTATCAAGCAATACATATTCTCCTTCCATAGGATGCTCAGTGTGGAGAGGGAACACGAGTGAGGAACATTTCCTGTGTGGTTTATGATGGATCCATTGAAGATATTGGCAAAATAGTAGATGAGGAATTCTGTGGAGAAATAGAGCCTATTATAGATGGTGATAAGAAAATAATACTTGAGGAAACCTGCACTTTCCCTTGTCCAGGTAACAAAGCTGTTCAAATAAATGTTGCATTTCAAGATTGGTTGGGTGTCATTGCAGCTATTAGGGCCTAGCATTAGCCACAGGCAATTAAATCTTTTTCACCTGCTTTACTGATTGGATTCATCCATCAAATGACCAACAGGGTTACTTTCACGGAGTGGTTTCATGACAATAGATCAATTACAAAAAATGCTAGATTTTAAATTTATAAGAAACATGGTCTCTGTCAGAGATTGTATCTAAGATGTATATATTTTTTCCCAAAATCTTTTGAATAAAACCTCTGTTTATAAGAAAGGGTGTTTGTTTACAGCTAAATATTAATGTTTAAGTGCATAGATTGCCTAAGAACTCTATTAATTATTTTACTAGTTGATAAAAACTTGATGCATTTTTTGGGAGTCTAAGGAAGATACACTAAGGCATCTCATTTTTTTCTGTAAAGGTTCTATTCCAAGTGAAACTAAAGTTTTGATCTCTGATAAAACACAAGTGCCTCTAGTTGTTTAACTCTCTGGATGTGACATTGCCTTTGTGAACTGAATCTAAAGGAGCTGTTGTGAGTTACCAGGTCCATGATGGTCATACAGAGAAGGATTAAGAGCATATAAGAGCTGTTTAATTTCCAGTAAAAACACTCCAGTTCATTCCAAACACTTGTAGAATTTGGCGTATGTTGCTGTTATTCAGTAGCCATTAATGATGAATCTTCAGAAGAGGTGATAAACTCCTTCAGTTCTAATGTAGCTATAATTTCTTACTAGTACTCTATTTTTGTTTTCTTGAAACTCTTTCCAAGAATTTTTTCCGAGTTCATTTGAAATTGGACTGACGGTAAATATTATTGTCTCAATAAATAGAAATTAATTAAAAAATTGAGAGATTTCCATCACTTCTTTGTACATAGCATTCCAATGGTATGATTTTCATGTATTTTTACTTCTTAAATAGGAACTGGAAGAATAGAAAGACTGTAGTTATGTTTTCATATTAGTGAATTTTATAAAAAAATTAGAGCTGCTTACTGATTGCTTTAAAACTCTTGCTGAGCAGGGACCTGTTCTTCAAATCTCACATTTAGCCAGCAAGAATAACTGCCCTGTGGGGATGTGCTAATGATACGCTCCAGCTAATGTTTCCAAAAATCACTACTTGTTTTCCTATTATGTATACATCAGTTCGTCAATTATTAATTTCTTTGCATGCTTTCCTAAGGTTGGCAAATAAAATTCCTTCATTAATCAGGCATCTGGTCAACACAGTACTGATTATATCTGTCATCAGTATAATGCAAGGTAGCATGAATTTTTAATGGCTTTCTCACTGAAATAATGAGAACTAAGAGGTTTATTTATGAGTCTGTGCAGTCTAGTCCCATTTTCAACTGCAGTTTTAAAAATGGTTTCTTTGTGTTGTGCCTCAGATCTTCCTTAAATGTTCTTTAGCTGATCATGCTAATTAGTGTCATTAGTATAATTTTATTTTTAAGTTTTACACTATAGAATTCTACAGATCTATTATCCTAACATGAAATAGCAAGAGCAGACATTTTAATCATGTTTCCATTTCCCTTTCTTGCAAAAAATGTTCCATCAGTTTCTTCTACATCTCTTTAGAGTAAATTTGCATGGGGATAAGCAATAATTAATCTTTTTTAATACTAGACAATGTTTTCTAAGATCAAAGATTAATTGAAAAAAAGAGATGTAAACTTAGCATAAAACATACAACGCACAATATCTTAAAATGTACAAAAATCCAGACATTGGGTGGAGCATTGCAAAGAGATTCGTAAGGAGGGTGATCTCATGGGAATGCTACAAGAAACTAAAACTGCTTTAGAACAAATAGGCCCTTGTATAATCTTTTTATAATATTTTCTGTGATACAGACATTCACATAGTATCAAAATGTTATCTTCTCTACACTATGAGTCAAGTTTAAAAAGAGGAACGAAAGGAACTGCAAAGAACGAATATTACGAAACTGTACTTGGACATTCTTTTAAGACATATTCAGTGCAAAAAACTCTTCACATACAATGACCATTCATCTTATAAAATTGCTCTTTGACAGGGGACTGTTACTTGAGGGAGTGGTCAGAATGGAGCCTTTGCCAGCTAACCTGTGTTAATGGTGAGGATCTTGGTTTTGGAGGAATACAAGTTCGATCGAGAGCAGTGATCATTCAGGACTTAGAGAATCAACATCTCTGTCCAGAACAGGCTTTGGAAACAAGACCTTGCAATGGTAAGCACTAAAATCTTTCAAGTGGTAACTATCATATGTTACCCCTTTAGAATTATCCTTTTTTAATAATGACATTTCTTTTTATATGGGACAAACAATTTCCTTATATGCTCAGTAACATTAATAAAAAGAAATCTCTGAGTTTTGATTCATAACCAGGTCTAGATTTTTCTCTACCCTTTGAATTGTTAATTGCATGACAAGGTCATTAAAATGTCTCAGCCATGCTTACCACTGGCAGTAGACAAATTATCTAAGAAAAGTAGTTTCCGTACAGACATTTCTTGCCCATTCAGAGGCCAGATCAGACAAAAAGGAATTTTATATTTATAAGAGAGAGCTAAGGTGGAGAAGGTCTTCATGATTCATCCCAGACCATATGAGATGTGCACAGAAGAGCTGAGACATTGAAGCCAGGTGCAGCCCTGGCCACTTCACCAAGCACTCAAGCACTGGCTGAAGCTCCAGGAAGGAAACCTGACTCCTAAATGAGTTTTGCACAACAGATGGGCCACAACTGTTATGGGGTTATTGGAAACATTTATTTCACCCATTAAATACATTAGGCTTGCTCATAATCCTGGTTAGTGCCTAGGACACATCTGGTCTGTTCTCTGTGTGCCCAGTAAGTGCAGGAGACCCTGGGAGCCCCCCAGTGCCGGATGAAGGAGAAAGGGGCTTACTCAACTGTGCAAGCCATTAATCCTAGTGAGTGTGGCCACAAAAAGAGCATGGTCTGCTGGTGTGGGTGGCTGCTGCCTGTGGTAGTCCAAAACCTTGTCATCAGGTTTCTGAGGTGCAGATGTTCTCTGTGCAGATGGCCAGTGCTATGAGTACAAGTGGATGGCGAGCCCCTGGAAGGGATCTTCTCGGACCGTGTGGTGCCAGAGGTCAGACGGTCTAAACGTCACAGGTAACGACTCTTCCTCCATGCACAAAAAAAGCCTAGAAAACAGGTGGATAATGTGTGTTCCCAACAAACACATAAAAATAAAAAAATAAATTAAAAAGGATCTGCTAAAACCACAAAATCATCATCTTTCTGTATATTAAAGATGTGGTTTCTTTTCTAGAATCATTCAGCATTTAATGCTAAAAGATAATATAAATATTTTCTTCTGTAGTGGACCTGATTTTTTTTGCACTGTGTATGTTTAGGGGTTTTTACCATAGGCATCTTTACACTTCTAAATGTAGGGTTTAAACTTCAAGCCTGACAGCAAATAAAATTTTTATGTATTACAGGTCATTTCAGTGTCTATACAAAGGCAGAGAAAGTTGCAGAGTTTGATAATAATATCCATATATGATACATCTTCTTAAAGTTACAAAATATACAATTTTAATAAATGTGCTAATATAAGTTTATTTCTTTACTTCAATGCCATAAATCTGTATCAGGATACATCATGGACTGCTATGGGATGTAGTGACTTTTTGTGCAAGCCAAAGCACAAAAAACGAATTCAGAACAACTGAGATCTCAGAAGAAAATCTTTGAATCTATTTAAATGGATTTAAATATTGGCAATAGGGATTCATTTAAGCTAAGAGTTATGCATTTATTTAAATAATTTGTGTATCAGACCAAGTGATAGTAAAAGAATCCCAGAGACTATAAACACATCCTCAATGCCAGCTCCTGTCATATGTTTCTGTTAAATGCAAAACTATAGTTTTCATGGCTTTTAGGATAGTTTTCAAACACAGCATTTATATATAATATTCTAATATATTAATACATAATTAAAGGGAACTTCTCTACATTAAATATACAGTAGTGAACCAGATTTTAATTTACATTTGTACATTTTCTGAAAGTGTTTTCCATAAACTACAGTATTTAAGCGCTCATAGATGTGATAGATGCACATACATGATTCATTTAAGTTGAAATTACCTATTTTGATCCAGAAGCAACCCATATCTCTGACTGCTGTGTCTTGTCAGCCTTGTTCCTGGACATTTGGCTCAAACATAGTGTATTTTAATTCAGATGTTATTAAACAATTATTGTGAGTTCTGTTGGTGTTTTAAGGTCTTTTTCTATTTACTTACTTGCATGCTATCATTGTGCTGAATAGTTCTTTTTTACTTGAAGGTGTTATTTCCCATGGGCGATGAGGCAACTCTTTCCTTCTGCTTCCTTGGATGACTGATATTTTGTTACATAGATTCCCACAGGCATGTGATTTGTATGCTAGGATGTACAATTTTCTTTTCTGGGGGTGGGCAAAACTTATGGCAACCAGCAGGGTTTTCTTTGTTCTTCACCAGCCATCCTGTTAACACTTGGATCTACATAACCACAACTAACTGCACTGCCATGGTTGTGACCAACCTCAGCTATCAGGATTTCATCATCATATCACACCAGTATAAAAATGTTACTGATTTGGGAGATGCATGATAAGTTGTCCTGTAGCAGTATAAATTTTAAACAAGGTGATGCATATCCCTATTCTGTAAGCTAAAGGGAAGCACAGGTAAATTCAAACTGATTCTAAATGTATTTAAAAGTCATTCTGGCTGAAATGATAGTGAAAGCCTGATTGTGTGTATTGGTCCATAACAATAACTGCACTGTATTTGAAACTGTAGAAATGAAAACTACAACTGTATAAAAAGATAAAAGACTTAAACCCACAATATCATCAGTATTGTAACATTCAGTACATGCTTTACTGATAAATCTGCTTTCCTTTCATAAAATCTGAGACTAACATGAAGCCTTGATTCATAAAGGCATATGTAAAGGTGACCAAGTAACAGCAGAAAACAGGTATCCTTTCACAAACAGGATGAGTAACCTGTTCTCAGTTCACCAAGAGAAGACATAAATAAAAAAGATGCTTTTATTTCTATTGTGGCCACAGTTTTAATATATAAGTCATAAGGAGGGCCCTAGAGAACCAGATCTGTTCCCTTGAGTACAAAAAAAGCATTTAAATTATTTTTTTGGGCAATCTGCCAAAGGAACAGAGAGGGAAACAAAAGGCTCCATTGCCAAATATTAGCTCTCTAAAATACACATGAAATTAAATACATTTGCTATGTCCTTTCTCTACATATAAGAAAATACTTCATTCCAATTATCCTTCACCTTGGAATAAAAGGACTCTTACATTCAACTTAGCAACAAGACTGTCATCCACAATATACTGCAGCAAGTAATGACATCAGTAGTTTCATCAGTGGTGAGGTATTGCCATGTGAAAATATGATTTTCTGTCCTACAGGGGGCTGTTTAGTGATGCGCCAACCAGATGCTGACAGGTCATGTAACCCACCGTGCAGCCAACCCCACGCTTACTGCAGTGAGGTATGTGCTACTGCATTGGAGCATACAACACCTCCATGAGGGCTTCCCACACATCTCTTGATTACAAAGATTATGCCAACAAAAACTATTTTCAGAGATTTTACTAGTCACAGATTTGCTAAAGCCCACCTCGCACGATTTTCTACCTTTCAATTAAATGTTAAATAATCTCTGTTGATACGGTGTGAACTTGGCAAAAAATAATGAAGAGGTACACTCTAGGCTAGCACTCACGAAAACAGTGTTATCTTCCAGCCATCCATGTTGTTATGCTTTGTAGCTCACAGCAAACCTTGTTTTCCTGCCAGACGGTGTAAAACACTTGTTCCCTACAGACTAGAACGTGCACTTGTGAAGACGGATACACTGAAGTCATGTCCTCTGATGGCACACTCGAGCAGTGCACTCTCATCCCAGTGGTGGTGATCCCCACCATGGAGGACAAAAAGGGGGATGTGAAAACCAGTCGAGCTGTGAACCCTACCCAGCCCTCCAGTAACCAGTCAGGACGAGGAAGGACCTGGTTTCTACAGCCTTTTGGGCCAGGTGAAGTCATGCAATGAGCAGTCCTTAGTGCTAAGTACTGCTGCAGGGTCTGGCATTTACATTTTTGTGGTGCCTAGGAAGACAAGAACAACCCTTGACTGTTCGTTTAAGAATTCAGACATGTACCCTCACTGAAAACAAAGAGATGTAAATAAACCCCTAGGCCTCTCACTACTCCATCAATATATTTAGTGAAATTTTAAATTGCGCATTTCATTTTAGCCATTCAACTTGTTAAAACTCACAGAAGCTATTTGAAATGTGACTTTGGAAGGGAGTTTGCTGCAAAGGTGCCAGCCAGTATATTAAATTATGGTGTGTCAAACAATAATTCTGTTGACAGAGGAATGAAAAGGTAGCACTGAAGGCTGCAAAGAGTAAAGGCTTCTTAAAATTCTCAGCCATAGCAGAAATTGTAGGAAAATAATTGGTACAGGCATGCTAATGCTTTTCTGACATGTCCATATTTAAACTAATTCATGTTAGTCCAATGCTAACCATATTACTGATATTTAGCATAGGCCTGCTCTAAGTCTCTGCAAGCAGTATTTTTTTTTTATGATGGACTATGTTCTTTAGAGCTGAGCAAAGACTTATGTGCAAGAGTGGTGTAAAATATAAGAGCGGTATTTCATAAAAAATACTTCATAAAATCCATCTGGTAATCAGACGTCAGTAAATATTTTCTAGTGCTGTTAAATATTTAGATAAATAAAACTTTAATTTACAAAATACTTTCAAATAAAGAGATTTGTTGCTTGTCCAAAATGTTAATAATATGGAAGAGACCACTTAACAATCTTAAGTGTCTCTTAAGTCACATAGAGCTAAATATACTAATACACTTGTGTATTAGGGTGGTCATTTATTTCTAAAGGGTTTTTGGATGTTTTTTAATTTCAGAATTGAAAGCACTATTTTATATGCATAATCCATAAGATGTTTCAAGCTGAGATTTATAAAAATATTTCTAATAAATAGATTAAATAATGTTTGGGTTAGAAGTTAGAAATATATATGTTAGATCCCATTAGTCCTATTAGTATTTACTGTTATTTGTACTTTGATATTATTTTTGATACCTGCAATAAAATGGTCTTTACTCCAAGTATTTTAATCAACAATAAAAAATAGAAAATTAAACTTTTCTGGTCCTCTTTTAAAAAAACACATTTTACCAAAAATGTTATCATTTACTCATTTTAGCTAACTCCTCCTGAAAATGCCAAAGAGTGTGTTGTAGCAGCCAGAGTGACAACCATAAACAAATATCAGACATTCACCTTCATCACTTTAGGACTGTGGATGCTCATGTGAGCTCAGGGATGGTTTTGTAGCAAGGTACAGTTCATGAAAACTCACCAGTTTTATGTAATTTGAGTTGGGAAGGAGACATAGCTCAGTTCAGATAATCCCAAACATAGTCAATAGTCAATAGATCTAATACTTCATGCAGTGAAGTTAGGACTAAGTGTGAGAGAAAGTGAACATTCTCCAATTCATATGAGATTTAGACTGGATAATATTGTTTTATTTCAGGATTGTATATCTATTGGGAAGGTTTGGATTTACTCTGGCATGATAATTCCTTTCCTCACAGTTTCTAAATCTAGATTTAAAATATTTTTTTGTTTTCTTCTACAAATTACATTGCAGTTCCAGAAAGGAGGGTATTAAAGCTACCCTCTTCAGTTGTCTAGGCTGAGGTATTACCAGAAACAGATGAGTCTGAGATGCCAATTCCCTTGCATACTTAGAAATAATCTGTCCAGAGGGAATTCAGAAAGCCTGAGTTAGATGTCAGTAGTTGCATAATAGGAATGACCTCATTAAGAGAGTTCCTTGCTTTGACAAAAACAAATAAATCTTATATGAGGTATTGCCAGTGTTTATTTCAAGACGTTACTATTTTAAAAGAAGCCAACCTGAAAAAAAAACCTAAACTTCTTACATTTACCAATAGAAATAAGCCAAGGAGAGAGGAAACTAACCTATTTAGCAGTCCTAAAGTCTGAATTCCTCTCATTGATATTATCATATCATAGGATATGTCAGGTCAAATCTACTGTTCATTAATCTTTAATGGATCGGGTATTTCGGTTATGTCAGCAATTATCAGTCATAATGTTTCATTAGGTTGATTAAGGTAATGAAGGTAAAATGTTTTGATACTCATTAGTCTTGAACAACTTGTCCACATGACTGCAAGGCTTTGCATTGCTACAGAGCAGAAAGCCTGAACTTAACTGCATAGCAATGGAGAGCACTACTGTGTAACCAAGCAATCTTAGTCTAACTTCTGTTGTTATTATGGTGGAAATATAAACTGCACTGATGATGCCTTTTGGTCCTACAGAGCTAACGAGAAGGACTAAGGGTTTGGTCAGAAAAATTTTAGCTTATTTGCTTACACTGAAAATATACACAACTTCAGGAAGTAAAACTTGTACCACTTGTAAATGAAATAATTCAGTTTTATAATGATGATTTTTTATTTAATTGTCAAGGAGATGAAACAAGGCTAGCTACCCCCCTGGATAACAATGTTTGCAAAAAGCCATTTTTAGAATTTTCAAAAATAAGTTGGGTAAAAGTAGTGAGTCAAAAAGCATTCACTCATCTTTAGTTGTGACATGGTCATTTGGGGGCAGAGCAAAACCCCACAGACAAAGCCAGATCATTTTTCCTGGTAGACGTGGGTGCATCTGAGGCAGGAAGGAGAGTGGTATGTATGCCTGAATCTGCAGGGTCATCATATCCAAAACACAAACTGCACAGGCTGCACATAAATGCAGTCCTTATTAACAACAGGCAGTTGTATTTTTTATGTATTTTGTTCTGTGACAAGTTATTCATAGTAACAAAATCTGCACTTGGTAAGGAAAGAAATTTTAAAATTTTTCCATTTTATGCACTAGGAAAAGTTGCCTATGTGCAGTTAAGGTATAGGTGAGTTATAGCATGCTAAGGATATTTAAAAATATAAAAGTAAATAGGAATGAGAATAAAAATAACAGGCAGATTAATTTACCAGAGCTAGAATAGAAAGTGATGCTAAATGAGGCCCAGGCTGATGCACTGCCCTATGATCACACTGGGGGATTGCTCACTGCCAGAGGGCCCCAAAGCTGAGTTTCTGGGTATCTCACCTGCTGCCTCTGCCCCAGGTCTCAGCTCCATTTCCTGACTTCAACTGAAAAGCAGAGCACAGAGAAGTCATTGCTCAGTTATTTAACAATATTTATTCTGATTAAACTCTAATTGCTAGTGAAGGCATTTATTTTGGATTATTAAAGTATTTCTATGCTGTATCAGAACTAATAATTCAACAAGACTAACTCAAACACTACTGACTAACATTCATTCCTTTTAGATGGGAAGCTGAAGACCTGGGTTTATGGTGTAGCTGCTGGTGCATTTGTTTTACTCATCTTTATTGTTTCTATGATCTATCTAGCCTGGTGAGTTCTTTAATTATTTATAAAAAAACAGTCCCCTCACAGACTGTAATGCAAATGTTTACATCTGCTGCCATAGAAACTGCAGGCACTTCAGTAAACTGCAGTGTTTAATTTCCCGTGTTCTTTTGTCCAAACTCAGGTTAGCAGATTCTGGTTGTAGTCTAGATGATGGATCTCCATATGCTCTTCTGAGGGTAGAAGAACTTACAAATATAGGGTAGCTTAGTATACAGTTTATTTTTGCTCAGTTTATATCAGCTGTTATATACAATGTCCAGAATATTTTTATTGTGTCTGTATAAAAAAATGCTGAGAAGGAAATTTAGTCATATTTAGGCGAGTCATATTTTATATTTGACAAGATATAGAGATACACTACCAGAAAAAATCTGAAACTTTCTCATCTTTTTAGAACATGAAATAATATTTTTTTGAACAAGCCACCTTTGAGAATGTGCTCCCTTGAAGTTTTCTAGGTCCTGTTTGGAATTTCTGATCCAGATAACTGTACAGGTGAAAGGTGAGGGAAGTGTGGTCATACACATCAGGCTCTTGGCTGTACTGCACTAGCAGGTGTTTTGGGGGCTTCTGGGTATGTTTGTCATTCAGTAAACTTTACCCAAAACCTAACTTCTGTCTAGATAATATATTTGGGTTTTTTTGGTTTGTTGTTTGGTTTTTGAGGAGGTGGGAGTTGAGGAAAAGGAAATCCATTAGCATTAAACTGCACTGCAGATTATTTGGGCTGGAATTTGTGGCAACTGCAAGTCCTTGTCACAAAAGGTTTCATATAAAAGATTCAGATTTGAGCAGCCTAAGTGATAGAGCTGAGATAAGATTTTGGACAAGATTGAGGATGCACAGGCCTGATTTAAAGAAATGCTTATATTACACTCTAAAAGAAGACAAGTACTAGAGCATGGATAAACATTCATTTTCCTTTGGCCTGGTAATTTTTAAAAACTATATCAAATGGATTGGAAATACTGCTGCATTAAAATCTAATTCAAGGCTAGACAAGGAATGTTATGGCAAACAACCATACCTCTGCTGTTAATGACTGGTTTGTTTATAACATCTAGAATTAAGTGTAGTCATTCCAGCAAGTATAATGAGATAAATCCAATCAAAACATGAATCTTTTCTTTGGAAACCGTAATGTGTAAAGAGCAGGTTAATATTTGAGTCACGTAATTTAAAAGAACCTGATTGCAGCTTTGATACATGACCAAATATTGCATGGCAGGCTCTAAATTCTTCTGAAAACTGAGTGATGTTGCAAGAGTACCTGCCAAGGATTTCATCAAGTCACATCAGCACCATAACAGCTTATTTCTGAACAACTGAGCTTTGAATTAGGTATTGCTTTGGGTTGATAAAGAGATAATTAGTGATCCCAGTGAAGGTTTGAAGCTTATAGCTTTTATAAACAAACAACTGAATGTGTTATCAACATGCTTATCTTTCATTTAAGACTGAAATACATTTTTGTACGTTATTAGTTGCTTGTTCTATTTAAAAATTATCTTATTGTTTCAGCAAAAAGCCAAAGAAGCCCCAGAGAAGGCAGAACAACCGACTGAAACCTTTAACCTTGGCTTATGATGGAGATGCAGACATGTAAAATGCAACTTCTCATGGTGACAAATGGAGTCTAAACTATAGGAATGAAATCAGAAGGTGTCTGAAGCCACAGGGATTTTCTATGGAGTGGATTAAGTGTTTTGACTTTTTCTTTTTTGTAACTGCACCATAGATAAAGAAGGATGGATTTCATAATGCCTACTGATATTCAAGGTATTATTGCTTTACTTTAGACCATCAGCACTGAGAAATCGGGCAGAATCACGTTAATAGACACTGCAGCTGGAGATCTGTGGTGTTTCCTCAGTCTTAGAACTGAGCACCACTTCTGCCTCCAGAATACTGTAGCTGACATAGAATTAACACTTGGAAGCCCCTGCATCATTAACCAAGTATAATCAGTACGCATGACGAGTTTGTACCAAGCTGTCTACGACTCTTTGTATTCAAACATAACATATATACTCAGTCAAACCATATGTATTATTCTATCAGATTATATACGTGATGAAGAGCATTTTAGTGCTTAGTACAATGTTAACTTTTGCTGGGATTAACCCACCAAGCAAGCTCAACAGTTTGCCAGTTGATGATAACTTGTGTTAACCTGTGTTTCAGAGGGCGATGACTCACTTGCAAAATTCTGTCCTGTTACCACTCCAAAGTGTAAAGGCCTCATGTGTACATCCAGAAAGGAGGCTTTCTCAGATTCACTATTTTCTAGTGGTTGCTGTCTGGAAAAAATATCTGCTGTAAATGTTACAATACGTTTCTACTTTCTCTAACTCAAACTGTTGCCTGCATCTTTTTTGCTACATGTAAGGCAAATTTTTGCACTATATTAGTGCAGCATGATATGCACTTAACTAGTATTGCCATAGAAACTGCCTCTTTTCAGAAAGGATAATGATGTATCTTGTGCAAGGAGTGTCAAGTAGACAGGTGTTGAATCCTGAAGAGAGTAGTGTTCAGTTTGGACTGTGACGGGATGGGATCAGCTACGACGTGTTCTGTACACACCGTTCCTCATCACAGCAGCCATTTGTACTCTACACCATGGCAGTAATACAAGTGTCTAGTTTCTTGCCCCATCTACCTATACTGGTATAGATTGTCCTGCTGGTTTCTAATTGTACTTTGAAGGCTGTTTATGACTAGATTTTTTATATTTGTTAACTTTGTTAGAAAAAAAGAAAAGAAAAAGAAAAGTGGTTGCCCTGTAATCCTGAGTGACATACTTCTTGTCTAAAAAGATGTTCTGATTGTTCAACTAAAATAAAATGATTTTGCTTTTCTTTCCTTCTGTTAATGAGAGCTTTTTCACTGTTACTGGCAGTGCAATACTCAGAGATGTTTTGTCTTTCTGATTAGGATAATTCGGTACACTCTTTTGATTATTCAGTTAAACTCCTGAGTGTACTGGCAAGTGAACAGTAAGATCAATAGTTCTGCCATTTTAATACTCATGACTTTTAAAAAAACTCTGGCAGTATGAAAACTCACTGTTAACCTCTTCCATGCCTATGGCTTTTCAGTGTTATGCTTCCAACGTGAAGCTCATTGACTTGCCTCTCATGTGACATGCCTGTATGGATATGATCCATGACCTGAGAAGGGTTGTTCTCCTCAAATGGCTTCTATGTGCAGCCTGAACATGCAAGTGACTGTGCCACTACTAAGCAATACAATTTATCAGGCAACCTCTCAAAAATAATTGTTATATAAAGTTCAATATTAGGTTCTCAGGTCTTTTTTATAACCTAAACCACTTCTGCCTAGTCATCACTCTATTTACTCAATAAGCACCAGTTTCTGCACACTGAATGAAACTAGCTTTGCAAACTTTGGCCCAGATCCACTGAAATCAATGACAAGACTCTCATGGACATCAATGGGTAATAGCAGTTCTTAAAAATACAGACCTATGTAGAATAGTTCTTGAAACCAATGATCATTTTGTGGATATTCAAGAGAGATTATGGTCCTACTTTAACTTAGCTGCCATATTACCAGTGTGGTGTTACTGCATCAAGAAAATTACCTTCATACCACTGTGTAGGTATTTCCCAAATGGGAATGATGAGCAGAGGAACAATGGTAACCATCTTTGGTGCAGGTTTAATTTCTCATTTTATACCTTGATCCAGCTGCAGTTTTGTGGCCCTCTGCCACAGCAGTGGTTCATTCATAAATGTGTTTCAGGACTGGTGTATTCAGTCTTACATCAATTTGTAAAAATACAAATCTTGATAATTTTAATTTTCAGCATTCTTGAGTAGAAAACAAGAAAAACCTCTTTTGTCGGACATACAAAAAAAAAAAGAAAAAAAACATGGAAAAATTATGTGTTAAAGAACAATAACTACATGTGGAGACAAGTTCTAATACCAATTTCTGTTCTTTTAAAAGTCTGATTCTGTGTTCTCGAATAGTTTTGGACCAAGAGGGCATTGAAGGAACAGGGTTTCTTTCATTGGCGATGAGTCATCTTTATTTATCATACTGGCTGGTCTTAGCAGGAGCTGTTGCCTAGTTCTTGCCTTGAAGAATTTTATGTCCTAAATCTGAGCATTTAATAACTTGAAGTTAAAGGTATGACATCGCCTTTTTCTTACCAGATTAAATGGATAAGCAAAGAGATAGGAGGGTTTTTTAAGTATGTTTGGCCTTTGCAATCCATGCAAGTATTTTAGTATGTGTTACATTTTATATCTGATCACTGAATATCTGGTGCACATCTGCATCATACTAGTGCTGCATTTAAAATCTAGAGTGCATTTTTATTGTTATTTTTTCTACGAACAAAGTGCATGGAAAGTTGAAGCCAGAATGGCTTCCCTCATTATCAAGAAAAAAATACTAGGCTGTAAGGAGGGCTGAAACTTTATGTAAATCTAAAAGTTGCAAAGGTGATTAAGCCCTCTAGCATTGAAACAGAAATAAATATGTGAATTATCAGTATAGAATGAAAAGCAATTTGCTTTAAAAATCAGAGTGCTTCTACAAATCCAGTGCCTAAAGCAGCCACTACTGTAGATTATTAGTTTGTGAGAGTAATGTTTCCAGTGATCAAATAAACCATTCAGAAAATAGCAAAGTAGATACTTTCCTGTTGATGTGGTGGTTTATATTTTCCTTTTTAAAACTGTAGTTTCTAGCTTACTGTGTCTGCTTTGAGTCCTGGAGCAGTTCCTTTTTGAAGCTTTGATGCAACTGCACAAGCTTGTTTATATTTGGCATAAAGCATCAATTTTGAAACCCCCTTCCTGCTGCCAAAATGTAATAAAAGTTTTTTTTTCCAATCTTACAATTTGAAGAGACCATTAAAAAACTCTATGTGTAAATCACTGTAAAATATACCTTGAATTAAATGGAAATCTGTCTTTTTACCTTTATGTAAATTGTTAAGAGTTTATTTTGCCTAACTTAATTTACTTGAATATTTATTTTGTAGAACGAGGAGGCAGCTGTCTGAGGAATGTTTACCTTTTCTTTTTTTGGTTAATGTTAATTTGTAAATTGTGTAATGCATTTTTATTTTTTAAATTATGTACATTTCTTTTTTTAATGCACAAAATGTTTACGTACAATTACTACTGCAAATTTGTGTATATTGTCACTAAGCTTTATTCAGTTAATACAGATGATGTGAAAATGTAACAAGTCTTACATTTTCATCTGGGTTATTTTTACATAACTGATGTATTGCTGACAATAAATATAAACACAAAATCATTTAATGTCTTTTTTTTAATACATGTAGTATACTATGCTGGGATAGAGTAACAATAAAAGCCAGATCCCTAAAACATGACCACCTTTTAAATAGTCTCTTCTTTTTTCTGAAAGGCATTAGCAAACATTCTTGGTAAATATTAGTCTTTCTCTTTAAAAAGAAAAATACTTTCTGATGCTATGGAAACAATCAAGTCTGTTGCTACAGTCTTAGTTGACTTGGAAATTTGCAAAACATATTTAGTCAATTGATAAATGTCCAATAAATGAAATAAAAAATAATAACATTTTCTTCCTGCCCATTTTTATGTCAGAAAAAACCAGCCCTTCTGTGGAAAATAAGGGGTCAATCAAGATCTTAGTAAAATACATCTGTTCTCCTCAAGTGAAGCTGAATATGTCCCTACAAAAGAAGAAAAGGAAGAAAATAAGTAATTTCACAATTTTTTCATATTTGCTCATATTCTATCTCTGTGCTAACCAGAACTCTTTTTTTTTTGATGTCCAGTTCTGCTGTGTAACTTACACATCAGATCATGGGGAGGGTTGTTCTCTTTCAGTAGTTATTATCTCTCCAGTAATCTTTCCAGGCTAACCCCTAAAAGATTTAAGCACAGTTTTGAGAGCACACAACTCTGATTTTCGAGGCATTTCAGGATTTTCACAAGTAACTCCTACCTACATTTTCTCCTGCTGGAATCCACAGTAAAACCAGAGAATCATTTGTCTTCAAGTCCCACCTACAATCTAATAAAATAATAGAGGAATTTTTAGATCATTTAAATGTATTTAATTCAATACAGGCAGAATTTTATAAGCAGTCAAAAAAACCTGACAGAAGAAAATTTTTAATTCTCATTTAAATTTAGAGAAATAGCTGTGGTGTACTAATGAAGATAATAGAGTAATTCAGTAAAGAAAATGTGGTGGGACTTTGGCAACTGTTTGCAAGACTTTTAGATCAATGGGAAAGGTAGTCCTTATTATTAAAAAAAAACCAAACCCAAAACATTACAGGACAGTATGATTTTCTAGTACAAGTATAATGAAAGGACATAAATTGAGAGGTAAATGAAGAGACTTAGATAAGCCTTGGAAATATTTTAGCCTTCTAGTAATGTGAAGACCTACAGTATTGGATCTAGAAAATTATCCTGCTGAAACAGTAGTGAGCTTGAGCAGCCATTCAGGATCTGCTTGGCATGACTATCAGTTTAGCTACAGGAAAGGTTATCTCTGAATCTTCTGATTGTTTTCTTAGATGCAGGAAAGTTGTCTGTCTGTCCAAAAGCAGATAATGACCAGACAGATGAACAAACATCTGCCTTTTTTGGGGATGGGTGTATATGTGTATCTTAGTCTCTGCTTGCCCATTCATTTATTTTTCAGCAGAGGCTGAGGGTGTGTGATTTGGTTTCCTTCATTTGGGCAGTGCCCCTGGCTGTGGGGGTGTTTCCCGTGGTGACATTCTGGTGAAGCATCTCCACATCTTTTTGTAAAAGGCCATCTTTTCTAAGTGCTGCTTAAACAGGAAAGCTGGAAGGCTTACTTTGAGGCACACCTAAAATGACACTGGGCAGATGCCATTGCTCTCTGTTGTCAGGCAGCTCTGCTCTGGGGCAGGACAGAACCTCGTGAGAGCACAGCAGTGTCAGGCTGGCAGGTTGTTGCCATCAACCCCTGGCTGTGTCCACACAGGGCGGTGCTGGACGTTGATCCTTCCAGCCTGATGCCATTGCTGGTACTGATAATCTGCCCTGCCTTGGCAGCTGCTGATGTTGGATGCTGCCTGATCCTGCTTGTCCTGGTTTGGTTAGGTAACAGCTCTGCTGGAAAGGGGCTGGGTGGACAGTGTGCTGACCACAGCTCAGCTGCAGGCTCTGGCAGTGAGGGAGGCTACAGCACACAGGCTGCATGGACAAGAGCTCAAAGGAGGCCTTTAGTCCCCACCACCAGCCTTCTTAAGGCTCTGCTGGGAGCCCCAGGACAGATTTGGACCCCCTTTAGGCAAGGGAAAAGTCCTTCAGTTTGCCACTTTGGTGGAGGTAAAATGTAATCATAGGATCATAATCCATGATCATACCTCTTGTTATTTTCCATTTTCAAAGAAATCACATTTCAAACCGTTCAAGGTTGAACCTATTTAATTATTATTATGGGTTTCTGTATCTAAAAATGTTTGTCTTTTCAGAGAAAATAAGATTTGGTATTTGTCCATTTAGAGAGGAGGGGTTAGAGTCCCCACATACGTTTTAATATTTTTGTGGGTTTTATTCAGAACCTAGACCTTAAATTTGTTAGAATTATATTCTGAAATTGAAATTATAAAATAAATGAAGTTTTCTTTTATTTTCAAAAATATCTTTCAGACTGTCATATAGTTCTCTAAAATGGCAGAAAAACATTTGTCAGTTTTGTTTCACTTACAAATGAAAAATGTTTCATCACAACTGCAGCTTGCATTTGAAAGCAAATATAATTTTTTCCTTCTCTGAATAATTATAAAAATAAATCCTCTTTCTTACTTATACATGTCAAAATGTGACTTAATTCTCAGCTTCCTAAATCTTCCCAGTGCTGCTCGTTAAGATACCTATATGGAAATAGCAATATGATTTGAGCCTGTGACCAGAATTTAGTTAACAGCTCTGTGACTGGACATTCAGTTTGTTGGTGGTCCAGTACTGACAGATTATTTTTAATGCACTGCCTAATGAAGTCCTACAAAAACCTCTCCCAAGCTGAACCCCAACTAATTTACACAACTTGTGTCATGTACAAAGGATGAAACTGTCATACAAGACAAAGGGTGACATATTGTGTCTTGCTTTCATACTCTAACCCAATTCCCATAACAGCTTTCTTCCTGTGCCCCCATTGTGTCTTGGTGCTTGACACAAATGCCAGATTTCAGCCTTATGTGGAACTTTTCTGATTTGCACTGAGTGCTATCCTAGCCTTAATTCTCTTTTGATGTGTCTTCTCACTCCTCAGATCGCAGTGAGACAACAATAGTTGCCAGTTGACATCTTACAAGTATATGAAGACACGCTGTCAAAAGCAAAAGTATGCATATTGAAAATGTGAATTTTGAGGCTGAAGTAATTTTTCCTCTCTTCCCACAAGTAAAGGTGCAACTATGTATTTAGAAACCTTGAAGATACCTAATGCTACATATTTTAATCATGCCATTCTATCGCTGTTTTTCTCTACTGTTCCTTTTTTATACTGATTTTGTGTAAATTTTAATTGTAAAATCATAGTAAGGGCTCTCTCCTCTGTGTGTACACTCGTAGCAGAAGGGAGAAGTCTCTTTGAAATCCTGACTGTGATATGACAATAAACAATGATTAACATAAGCTCAAATCCTCAGTACCTATTGTTTTTCCAAGAATTCTGTTGTGAAAGCTTGGTGTATTAGTCTGGAAATATTCTCAGGCTGTAAAGTCTCTAGAGAGTGAATCACCACAGAAGTCAATCAAAATCCCTATTCCATGAGCAGTTCCAAGGCAGGAGGTTATCCACATACATGGATATTCTGATTTTAGTTACTTTATCCATAAGCTATACCACCAACTTAAAGTCATGGGTAGCACAGATGATCTCAAAGTGTGTTTAAAACAGTTTCTAAGAGATGTGGAGCATCATCCATGTGTTAACAGAGCTGTGTTCAGGTAGATATTCTGTATTCCAGGTCAGGAGGGACATCTCCATACATGTATCTTTCCATTTTGGATCTCATTTTTAGTTTTGATGTTCCACAAAATGAAAGAAATTGTCATAATTTAATTTGATTTGTATGAAACAGGGATTAAAACACCCCATGTATTCATTACTGAGGAAAATAACTTCTCAGCCACAGGTCTACTCCTTTTCAATCAGAGGGCTGAACCTATGGAACCTCCAATTTGGTTATTAGTCCCCAAAACATAAACTAGCAGTTATTAATAAAGGCCCTGTGACCTGCTAGCCAAGAACCAATGTCCCACACAGAGTCTGACAAACTGGTAGGAAATAAAGTTTCACTGATTCAGTCTTACCTGTTTTTATAAGAATTATGTTGGTATCTTCCTCACTGCTTTGTTTCTTCAGTCTTCATAACGAAGAATTCTGTAGCTCCATTTTGTGAGAGGAAATTGGTGACACCAGGATTCACTCAGCCAAGGAAAGAAAAAAATAATTAGCTGGCAGTTTTGTCACTGCCTGAAGTTGAATTTAATGAACTGCAGCAAAAGCTTTCTGCAACATTAGAACAGCAGCTGGAGCTAAATCCTGCATTTCTGTCTAAATGGCCTCCACTTACTAGTCGATGAGCAAAACATTAGTAGAGTCATTTGTTCAGTTTTACAGAAATATAAAAGGAAGGTTTGCAGCACAACTGAGAAGTTAATCATCAGTCTCAAACTGACACTCCAGTCCTACTGCAGAATTACAGTGCTGAAGAAGCCAGGGCAGGAGTCTAATGGCCTCAAGGCTGTAAATGGGCTCCTTCAGAAAAGCAAGACATTATTTACATTAAAAATTGCCATACTCCATCTCTGTAACTGCATTCATTTTAAAATGAGGTGGTATTGCAGATGACAAGAGTTTCATCTGCCACCTTAGATCAGTGAAATGGCAGTACAGTATGTTTCTCCAGAATACTTCATGGGTCTCATCAAAATGCCCTGCCATGACATATTAAAAATTTTCTTTATGGTTAACAAATTCTTATAAGCTATGCAGCTGTCTAAATAATATAAATAATAATAACATTTATTATTACTTGATTTACATTGCTTAAACCTTTTATGTGCTATTTAAGCAGTTGTCAATTAGCATGCAAAACATCTTGGACAGTCTCTGCTTAACTGTATTGAATTATGTATATAACAAGAAATCACATATGCAACAGGATTGGGAGGGTTGTTAGTTTGCTGGGTTATTTTTGTGGTAGGGTCACAGGACAATTAAATAAAAGGACATTAATTTGCTTTTAAAGAGGGAAAAAATATTTTAAAGACTTCTCCAAATCAATGGATATTTCAAATTGCTTTTCAAAAAAGCCTTCTATATCTACCATTTACCATACAACTCTCAAGGACAAGGAAATGTCCATTGCAGTCTAAATTTTGCTGTGTAGAGTTTGCATAAGCAATTGCCTGTGCATGTCTTCAAATTCCTTCAAATTCTCTGAGCCTTTTTCTTTTTGGGTTTGGGGTTTTTTTTGGTGTTTGTTTGGTTTTTCTTTTTTGGTTGGTTGGTTTTTTTGTTTTGTTTCGTTTTTTTGGTTGGTTGGTTGGTTTAGTTTCATTTTGGGGTTTTCTTGTTGTTTTACAGGTGGGGTTTTTTTGTTTGTTTGTGTGTGTGTGTGTGTGTGTGAGGGAGAAGAATCTTTCCCTTTGTTCTTTTTGTCAACATTGTACATTTTTGACTGTCAGACACATGTATCTACATCAATATGTTTTTATTCTCTCATATTCTGGAAGTCTTTTAACCCAGGTGAACTAGTTGCTAAGAGCATCAACAGAAGAAAACAAGTTGGAATAGCAGGAAGGGTACCACATGTCTGTATTTAATTTGTTTTGTCTTTGTACAGCAGAACCATAGTTTTATAAAGATAGCTGTAAGAAGCAGTTGTTCTGTGCAGAATATGATGTATATGAATAACATCATGATTGCAGACCTGGAGCTGGACAGAACTGGTTTTAGAGACACAAAGAAATAGTGTCTAACATATACAAATGGCACCATATGTAGTAAATTGGGTGTAATATGGAACAACAGACCAATGCAGAGAGAGTGAAGGGTTAAAGGGTCTTGGCAGACACATAGAAATGGCCCCAAATTGATCCTAGAGCGAGGATTACCACAAACATCATATTCCTCACACTGAAGGACTCCAGAGGCTGGCAATTCACTAAGACCCCACCTCTGGGCTAGTAATGGTTACAGGGCTTCACTTTCAGTTATGCTAATAATTTTTTAGCTTTACTTATATAAAAGGTGTGCTTCTGCTATGCCCACGAGCAAGATTTTGAGTGCAGCAACTCTGTAGCAGCAGAGATAATTCTGGGTCAGATGGATAAGAAAAAAGGATAGATGATTTTTGAGTTATATGAATAGAGATACACTAATCTTCTCTTGGTACACCAAGTTTTAAAGAGAAAACCTTGAAAGCTAAATACACTCTGACTTCAAATCAGAAGAGAAATGTGTAGAAATGAAAGAAAATGTTATCATTACCTTAGAGGCACATCTTGCTATTTTTAATGAAGAAATCCAAGCTTGTTTTGTAGGATAGTTTAATTTAGAAATGAAGCAAAAATCCTATATTTATTAAACTGCACTATGTGCAAAGCAATGTGATTAAAGAAAAGAATCAACAATTATTGTTTTTATAGGAAATATATAAGTATTTATGAGCATGAATAAGACTTTTATCTGAACCATAATGGCAGAAGTTGTGTCAAAACTTGTGTCACAAGAGGGACCAGTTGCACTAATTTTGACCACCTAATATACCAATGAGCTAGAAAACTGTTTGATATGGACAGAGAACTTGCTAATGCTAAAAAAAAAATACTGACTGAGCAGACATGGTAAAGAAGCCTGTGGCTAGTTATGGAGAGTATTAGAATTATGAGCAACTGGAACAAAAAAGTGCCTGAAGTGAACTAAAGAGTAGCTAGAATTAACTGCAAAACACTGCAAGATAGCAGTGGGGGAACAAAGAAAAGCAAGGGAAAATATGTCATAATGCAATGAGCCTCAGCAAAATCTGATATGATCAAAGACATGACAAAGCATGTGCTGCGAGGCTTCTCTCCCTCAAGACCAGAGTAGAATTATTTCAAAATAACTTACATTTGTGATAGTTAATAGACAAATAGTGCCTTTAACTACAGCTCAGCAAATGACCAGTGAAGACAGGGACAGAATAAGACAAGAATTGCTTAGTACAATGTCTTACAAAACAACTTACTAGCAGGAGATATTAATGAGTGGAAATTTTGAAATTAATCTTTAAAGAATAATAAAAAATGCAAAGTTTTCACAGCACCATGGCAGGCTTTTTTTTGCATTTACACTCTCAAGCCAAGTATTATTTGTGTCAGGACTCCCTAGGCCAGCAGTTGTCCACCAGCCCCTGTGTCTGGCAGACTTAGGTGGCATCAACTCTTATGATGGGACCAATTTGTTGAACTTGTGCCATCTCTTAGATGGTTCCAGGGTGGTAGGTTAGAAGCAGATCTGGGGTGTGGTATACAGCAGGTACCATTGCCATAAATCATAAAAAGACAAGAAGCAGGAGAGCCAGTCAGTTTTCATTTTCCTCTGAGTGTGACAGTTCCCTGAGCAGCAAGGATCACAGTGCACTGGGAAGCGCCTGAAACGTGCCTGGAAAACCCATGGCATGGTGGAAAGAGTTGACCTGAAGAGAGAGTGTCGCAGTTTGGACAGGTGTTTACCAAGAAAGGCGGGAGCCTCCCCTGGAATGAGAAATGTGAACCCCCCTTCCCTCCGAATTAGTAATATTTTGAAATCAAGGGGCTCTCAGGCAAAAGACAGGGAATAGGAATAGCAGACCTTTACTAAGTATTTGTATGAAGCAAACAGACAACACCTGTACCGGTGACACCAAACCAGACCCAGAGAACCCACTGGCAGCCGCTCTCAGGTGTCAGGCGCCTTCCCCTCGGTGCAGTTCCGGTCCCGGCCGGCAGGGGCGCTGTGGCTCCGCTGGGCAGGGCAGGTGCGATGGTTCCCCCGCGGCTGCAGGGGGCGCTGTGGGGCAGCTCGGGGAGCAGACGCCAATGGCGGCTCGGCCGCAGCGATCCCGGGGTGGTGGCTGAGATGTGCTGGAAACCCCGCGGCTCTCTGGAAACCCGGGACACCTCAGCAAGCGGGGTGGGGGTGTGAGGCTGGTNGGCCGCACCCACAGGCCCGCCGGGCTCAGCCACATCCATTGTCCTCCTTAAGTTGATAATTAGCATTTCTAAAGAGGAAAAAATTTCTCTAAAAAACGTCGACAGAGAGGAACAAGATTTTTATGAAAGGAGGATCTGAAGGAATGTAAATGTCATCATGAGGGGAAATAGTAAGTCTCAAATTCCAGCACATTCAGATATTCACTCTTCCTTCAGAAGAGGGCAAGAAAAACAAGTAACTCAAGTTCATGTAGACAAAGATATTCTTTGATTTATGGTCTGATATATGGCCTTGAAGAAGCATCAGGGCAAATTTCAGCTTCAATATTCAAGATGCTTACAATTAAAACATACCCTCTCCAGGCAGTAGAGAAAAGAAAGCAGTAGAAGTCCCATCTGGCAAAGCATTTAAAATAAACTGCCTACAGCAGTGGAACATTTGCAGAGACAAACAATCCTGCTGGCCAGGGAGGACACCCTGCTCCCTTCCATTGGGGAGTGCTGTGCTGTGGATAGGCCAGGTGGCCTAGGGTGACACCTTTGCAAAATTTACCATTATGACAAGTTGTTCTGCTTATCCATATTTTCACTGATCTTCATGCAATTTAATATTGTTTTAAAGCTTCAGCTAAAATTGGATACCATATATTGAGTTTCTAAATAAAAAAACACAAACCCTGACAGCCCTGTGGCAAAAAGCCTTACTTTTTCAGGTCCTTATCTTCATCTGTAAGGGCGATGCAAATTTTCTGTAGGCTTTGGTGATGTGGCTGCACCTGGGTGTCTTCTTTGGCAAAACAAATATCTATTTCATAATATTTCAATAGCAAACAGTCAGAGTCATGTTTCTGTTCCTTCTCCACAGAAAATCACTGCAGTGCTGCAAGATGAATAGCTCAACTACCAGGTTTGGCTTCACCCCCCCCCTACCACTATAACCAGGACCTGCATGACTTCCCCAAACCCTCTTTAACACTTGGGATTCTCATGCACTGGACTCCCAGGCAAAGTACCTTGAGGCAAAATAATGTCTGTAGCCATAAAACAGGTCCAATCTGGTTTGATTCCCAAAAATTCTCCTATGTTCTAGTGAGAACAGGGCCAGGGCACAAGGCTTGAGCACCAAGTTCTGTTTATGTGTACAGTGATATGAAGCATAACTCTGTGAGCCTGTGAAATAAACCACAGCCACAACAGTGGAAAAATTTATAAGCAATCATGTTGTTAGGAAAGGGTAAAAAATTAGGGGAAAGCTGCAATATTTATTTGCATAGTAGAGAGTCAGAGCAGCAATACAGCTCTTCTGGAAGCATGTAATATCAAATGATTCAAAGGATTAAAAAAATGTCAGCTTCACTGAACTGGGTATAAAAAGAACTCTCTGGTCAGCCTGACTCACCAAACCAGGTGAGACATTTAAATAAACATAAAAACTTTGCAAAACTTCCTAGCACTAAACTACTTAATAATTGTTATTTCTTCTGTTTCATAAATAAAAGCTAAAAAAGAAAATAATGTCTGGTTATGTGGCAAAACAACAGAAATTAAGATAGCAATGACAGGCTGGGAGGACCTTAAATGACTCAGGAGATCAATTAATAGACAAATATGTGAAATGAAGCAACACAAAATAAACTTTTTCGCAGTATCTGCTTTGATCTTACAGCTTGCACTAGAAACAGCAGTTCCAGGGAGTTCTGTGCTGTGAAGAGCAGAGAGCTGCAACAGCATTATGAGATTGTTCAGTAGCAGCAAGAACAGACAGACAGACAGAGCTCCCACAATTGCATGTTTTTCTTGTCCAATGCTAACAACTGTTCAAGAAACAATAAAAACCAGGAAGAAATGAGAATATTCACAGAACATGGGCAAACTGGTGTGAAAACCCACAAGCATTTCTTCCCAGAGACTATACCAGAGAATTTCAGAATCACTAGTTATGATTACAACACAGAGTCCACAAAGAATACTAAGGTATCTTGAAAACAGCTTAATTTGAAGGCAGTCAATGGAGTATTTATTTCAACTACAAGGGGAAAAATAGAAAAATATCAAGGTCATAGAGGATCTGGTATGTCTGATTTCATATCATTGATTGCAATTCTTAAAAGACTTAAAATATTAAAAATAAATGAAGCATGCCTCCTTGGAATATACATACTGTAACATATACTGTATATAATATAAAAGATATATAATAGACATATAAAAGATAATATATATATATAAAAGATAATTATATCTTTTTTCCTGCTCACTTTTACAGAAAAGTTCCCCTGGCTATGCACACATTCACACATTCCCACACTACCTGGTAAGTGCAGTGGCCATGGCCTGAATGCCAAGGATGGCTCACCCTGCAGAGCTGGGAGTTTCCCAGGCAGTGCATTGATGGAGCCATCACCCCCAGGCCTCTCTGGGCACTGAGGGGTGCTCTGGTGCTGGTTAAAGGAGAGGCAGAGCAGAGAGGCAGCTCTTTTAATGCCAGATGTGCTGTGGGTGGTTCTCAGCTCTGAGAAGACACCAGTCCATGGGCCACCATGAGTGCAGATGTATGCACAAGGGCTCCAGAGGATGCTGTTAAGGACTTAACTACTCAGGGAAGTGCACCTAAGCTTCCAGGTGTCCCTGTGGTACTGGAGATCCTGCAAAATAGAGAGAGTCTCTTAGTATTTTCTCAGACTTCATACATATGTTTTATAGAACTGTTTGAGTTTTTGAAAATAACATATTTATACTTCTATGTGCTTTTCCAAGTACATATTGTATGGAAATGCTTAGTTTCCTTTTAACCAGTTCAGTAAAACCAGGTGCCCCCATCTTTTTTACTGCTGTGAAGGTAATAACACCAGTTATTAAAATCCCATTGTGTGGACTCCCAGTGTTCTTGCCTTAGAAAAAGAACAAAGACTCAACAGTTCCAAACATTTTTCCCTTTTCCATTAAAGCCCCCTGTAGTCTGAGGTAAAAGCAGTTTAATAAAGCCTCCTTCTGATGTTTACAGCTTTAAAAAGAAGAAACTTCAGAAAAGTTTAACAGAACACTAAAACGAATTGGGGGCATGTTTTTTCTCTCATTTTTGTGATGTCCTCTAAACACTTTCACATGTCATCAGACCAATTAGCCAAATGGAGACCTATCAGTGAAAAAACTGAGCCAGAATGACTTCATTATTTAGCAGGAATAGCACCTTTTCAAACAATACCAACCAACTTTCATTTCCTTTAATCAAAGAGGGACATCAAACATGTTAGATTATCAGCAAAGAACCATAGCTGATGAAAAAAAAGTGATGGACCAAGAAAAAAAAGATTAATCAAACAGAGGTGCAAATGAAAGCAATGAATCTTCAGCAGATTTTTTAGTATAAACATTAGTCTTTGCATGTCAAAACACGAATGACAAAAAACTTCACAACATTTTTCAAGTGCTAATTATCCCAAACTTTAGACTCTTGAAAAATTTACTGATAGTTTAAAACTTATCTGCTTGTATATATAAAAATACATGTGTGTATATATGTGTGTGTGTGTGTGTGTGTGTGTTTTAAGACAATTGAGTTTGTGTTAACTGGAACTACCAGTGTGTCTTGGTACAAGAGCAGGGAGGAGGAGCAAAGTGTTGCAGCAGAAACCTTTCTACAAACATAAGCTGGTTTTGGTTTGTGTATGTCCCACATCCATCACTAGGGGCGTGGCTCTGGAAACCATTCTGATAATACCATTATTAAATGACAAATAGGGTACAGCTGTCTGAGCAAGGTACCTTGCTTCTGAGACAGACTTCTGAGCCAAAATATAAGATAATTTTTGAATATGTAAGGCCTGAACTTGGCTATGTGGATGACAGAACATTTTCAAAGGCTGCCCCTTTGAGGTCCTGACTGTAACAGCCACATTTTCTCTCTTGCAGAAAACCAGAAAGCATAGAGCACCTAGGAGTCCCCAGGAGGCACCCAGGTGCCCAGCTCTCTGCCTTGCATTTTTGGGGGGCTGAAAAAAGTAGAGACACCCTCTGAGTAAGTACTGAAATGAAAGAAAGAAAGAAGATAATTAATTTTTAAGTTTAATATTATCTTTTAAGAGCTCTGCTTGTGTTTATAATAATTCTCCTGTTATCTTACAAATCAAGCTACACCTCTCTCAGAAATGAAGACCCCATCACTACCAAGAAAAGCAACATCTCTTTTTACTATCAATGCTAAGCAGAGTTCAACTGGGAGTGAAACCTACCAAGAACTAAGGTGGACACATTCAAACACATGTGCCAAGTTAAAGTGAAGAACAAGGAGACACCTCCCTTGGAATAAGTGGTCTCTGTGGGCTCCTGGGAAGGTGAATTTTCTAAGTCTAGGCCAGTTAAGCCTGCCCTTTACCAGAGGTTAGACCTAGGAAAGTTAATGGTGGGCCTGTAAAAAAGAACCATATACAGAAAAATAACTTTGAGAGCTTGTTTATAAAACCAAGTACTGCCCTAGTTTTACATTTGGAGTCTACAGTTATTAACAGTATTACCAGAGGTTTTGTTACTCTTTTTTCATGCCAGTGCTCCTACAACAAAAGATCTACTTGCAGCTCGTTCCTCAGTAACAGATGGGTGTCAGAGCTCCTGCACTGAACACATCAATAATGAACAAGGCACACTTTTTGGATGAGAACTACACAACTGAAGCATCTCTCCTGTCCTCTGCTTCTTTCTGTGCTGATGTTATTCCTACTTTATTATTGTCCTTTCAAAGACTTTTTTTTGAGAGGACACTGGATTTAAATTACTTCTCTACTTTTGACTGACTGCAAAACTGCTGTTGAGCAACCAGTGCCACAATCTCCCTGACAAACTACAGGAAATAGCTTCTAAGAGAAACTTTGCCCAGCTGGTTATGTCAGCAGCACTGATGCTGAAATGTGCACTGGACTTAAACAGGAGGAGAGAAGAGTGTTTGGCAATAGGTAATAAAATGAAGAGACAAAGCTCATGAGATTCCAACCAGAGCTTAGATGTTTCAAGAATGAAAAAAGATAGAAAACGAGAATGGAAATGAACACATAGGTAATGTCAAAATTTCATATTTTTTTATTGGAGGGCCTCATTACCTGAAAAATATTGAGTCTTTTATTGTGAGAACACCTTGGCTGTCTCTGAAAAATCTTCTCTCTGTACCCATCACAGTCTCTAGGTGATGAATATTTTGGATGTGACAAAATGATATATTAATTGTTTTCCTGGCAAAGGACCCATCTAGTCTAACCTACTCTTCCCACTCAGGCACAACACCTGAGTTCTTACAGCCCACTGGCATTCGTGCCCTTCAGCATCCGTGGCAAGCTGTGGGTCTGGCACGAGCAGGACGGTGCCTCTGCTGGAACCCCAGGGAACTCTTCACTTCCTGGCACAGGGACGGACCCTGCTGCTGTCACATCACAATCCTACAGTGGCAACTGTGGCAGGCGAGATGCAGAGATTAAAATAATAAAATAANTTTGGTAGCAAGGAGGGAGGAGATATCAGCTAGCAACTTAACTGTGAGGACACTGCCCTTTGGAAGATCAAACAGAGTGCAATATTCGGCAAATCCTGGAAGTTTTAGAGTATTGTGAGGGGTTTTTGTGCTGGTCCCCCGGCAAACGCCCCCATCGCGGGCGGGGAGCGGCCAGCGGGCGGCTCCTCCAGCCCCGCCCCGGGGAACGCGCGGACCGACATTCCTGCCGAAAATCCAGATGTTGTCGCGTTCAGGAGGGGCATGTCCTGAAAGTCCTCCCAAGATGCTGTCTGTGTAGCAGATGAGGAAATAAAATCAGGGCAATGAGGAGATTTAGAGACGCGGATTACTGCACTGGGAAGGTCCCATCGGAGAGCAGAATTTCCTTTTTCGTCTCTGTTCTCATTTGCATCTCCTTGCATACGGCATGGCACTATCCTCTACAGCACATCTGGCACATCCCTGCTCTGCCAAGGTTTTCCCTGGCTTCAGCTCTCACCGCTGCCACTGCCCCAGCCCTTTGTGCTGCCTTTTGCTGATTTAGCACCCCTAGAAACACGGACAGGGAAATCTGCAGGGTACAGATCTCCCATCTGATACCAGACCCAGATATAAATTCAGGGCTGAACAGAGGGGACTGATGACCTCCTTCAAGCTCTTATTCATGCAGCCCTCTGTGCAGTCTTTTCCCTCAGTGGCAGTGTCTGCAGCTGAATTGTGACACATGGTAAAAGTCTAATGAACACAAAACAATTTTGAGGGAAAGCTTCAGTGCTATGAATAAGCTCTGAAAAGAAGACAAAAGTAAAGTAATGAGATAGATGGAAACAACAGAATGCCATTTTCTGGTGAGATGATTCAAAGCACAGTTCATGCTGCTGCTGAAGAGCAGGTACAATCACATGCACCAATGAGCAGTTTCTGTAAATAAATGGAAGAAAGGAATAAGGACCAGAAGTTTAATAAGTTTTTCAAACACATTGGGGAAGTGGAATCCTAAAGGCAAAAGTGAATCCTGGGTAAAAAGGCCAGTCCTATGAAGGGAGTAGCATTCTTGCAGAAATTAAAATCTGCAGAGTGATTTTGTCTCTCTCATTCCCTGCAGAAGCTCAGCAAAGTGGACAAACTGTACAGGAAAGAAGCTTAGACACAACCATTTGCTACACATATAACAGTGAGGCTTTTCAGAACAAGTGTATCAGTTTTCATTACAGATCACATCCATCTTTTGGGTGTTAGGAATGATACAAGTGAAATATAATCACTCCATTATGCATGGATTTTAATACTTTTCCTCCTTTGGATGAATTTTCTATGTAGTTTTATCAGAAATTCAGGGTACCAGTGCCATTCTCCACTTTATCTCAATGGTCCTCAGACTTCAGCCTAGTCAACACAGTTCTGATGGGTTAGAAGTCTCCAGCCCAAACTGTACAACATGAGGCAATTCTCTATTTCTTGCCTAAAGAGCTGATGGTGTGTATAGAGGTCAGCATTTTTTCCACTCTCAAGTAGGCAATAAAGAATATATGCAGTAGCTTTCTTTATTCCTAGCTCTTTCTGGACAAAATTAATGCTCACCACTTGCTAAACTAGTTATATAGTTTGATTATTTCAAAGGTGAAAAGAATTCAAAGATAATTAGAAAAAGATAAAAAACAAAAAAGAAATATTTCCTTACAAATAATGCAGAGAGATTAAAGAGATGCTAAGATGGCTCACAGGCCTGGCAGTGGGTCCTGGTGGACAGCACAGTGACCATGACTCAGCTGCAGACCCTGGCAGAGGAGCCAGCTGCACACAGGGCTGCGTTAGGAACAGCTTGAAGGAGGTTATTAGTCCACTCTTCTCAACCCTGAATTTACATCTATCTCTACAAGCTGCTCAAAACCAGAACCTAAAGTGGTAAACAAGAATGACCTCTGATTCTATATTAGCAATAAATCAACATATTCTTCTATTCTATTGCAATCTGCATGGACTAAACCAGATTATAATTTTGATTGCCAATGTTACTTGCTGTCTATATTAGGTAATTATCATATTATCTTTACCTGTCATAATGGGCTCAGCTTTCAAATATTTCATTAAAACCAATAAACAAATATTGTAACTTAATAAATCCTGTAAGACTCTTGAGAATAATTTTAAAACTGCTCTGTACATGCTTAAATATACTTTCAGAAAATGCAGGGGATGTAATAGAGTCATGTCAATCTTGCTGCTAGTAAAGCTGATTATAGCCATGATTAATCTGTGGTACTTATTTGTGCAGCATGAATACTGATACCTCTACATCTGAGCCTCCTCTGGATGAATGTGTTTCCAGAAAAGGCAAGAGAGACCCTTTCCCCATCATTTGTATACCCAGTAGCTTAGCCTCACCTCCTCACCTCCCTCCTGATATATGCTGCTTAATTTTTGTTTTTTCCTTTTAAAAGTCCTCGAAAATAAGCTGGACAGGGCTGAAAAGTCATCTAAAAAGGAATGAACAGTCATTTTGGTAAAAACTCGTAGCTTCTCTGCACTGTTAAACCACCTGGAGCTCCAAGGACAAAGAAGCTGTTCTGATGGTCAGCTTGTCAGCCCCTATCCATCCTGTGAACAAATAGCACATTGGAAAACTATTCCTTTGGCACTGGCTTAGCCTCTCTCTAAAGAGGAGACATAATAGAATATCATAAAAACACCCAATCTCTCCTGAAATATTGTACACTCAAAATCCACTTGCTTTTCCTCCGCAGCTCTCACTCTATTTCACAGGACTCACAAAAGCATGCTGATTATGACTTGGTTCTTTGTACTCCCTCTTTTCACCAGACAATGCTCTGTCTACAAGCAAGAGAATGCAAGGCTTGGGCACACAGAGAAGCTGGCATGCAGGGAGCCAGAGGCTGCATTTATAGTGCACTAGCATTGCCTCATGCAAGCCCAGCTTGCACTAAAGACACCTCGAGGACCTGGCTTACTCCCCTTTGAAAACAGGGTGTGCTCCCCAGGGGTTAGAGCAGACCAAGGGTCTGAATCCTTCCTCAACTTACTGGGCAAGACTTACTCAGAGAGGGTAAATTCAATCTTCTTGAAATTGCCTGTGTGATTTTAATAATGGCAGTGCTCTAACACAACATATCTTCAAAAATTGTTGCTTACAGGGATATGTAATTGCACTAAGGAGATTTCTTTTCCTCAGAGGTTGCAGCAAGTATTTATATGAGGGAATGAAGTGTTTCTTTGTAGTCAGGCGTTTGCTGTTTGTGTGTTGTATCAGTGAACTCAACCAGACTTTCCAGAAACAAATCAAATATCAAGTTTGCAGTAGAAATACTCGAGGGGGGGGGATGCTTAGCCTGTATATTGCTTAAGGATTCTACTAGATAAAATATGCTGCAGAATATGTAAGAATGTAGGGTATGTTCAGGCAAAATTACAGCTTATTGTTATTTTCATTATTAACATATGTTTTCCAGGTAAAAAAGGTAATAAAATCACTCTGCCTGTCTATCCCACAATAACAAATAAAATTTTTGACCACATCTGATAGAAGAGATACAGCCTCAAATATTTCTTTCTTGTAATGAAAACAGATGTCAAGGTAGAGAGGTGCTCTTGACGACAGAGCAACAGCCATATCAACTCAAATATGTATATATTCACACATATTCTTTGGAAAGCAAAGAATCTCACCCTGAAGACATCCTCAATCAGGCACTCAAAGTTCTCCTGCTTGTGGAGCTCTTTTTTTTCCCAGAGCCTCAGTGAGGATGGCTCTGTGGCTGTATTGCCTCCACTCTTTGGCTGGACAGTGAAATACTTTGAGACATTATTCTAAAATTCACTCAGTTTCATAAGACATGAGAAAAGATTGAAGAATCCACGATTTGGACAACACCCCCTATCATGCAGATACCCAAGTTCTCATCTCCCTTTTTAAAGCACTTATTTTCGTACTGAGGCTAATTGAAAGAGTGAACCAGAGAAAACTACAGGTGCATTTCAGCATCATCTAAAGAGCAGAAAAGGCAGTTTTCCAGTATTAAGAAATGTTTGTTTATTTAGAAAACAGCACAAATCTAATTCCAAATGCAGCACACAAAGCTATGTCAACAATGGATGCTGACCATCAAAATGGAAAAACAGTACATTAATAGACAAAATTGATATTTGTATTAAAGAAAACCCTGCTACATCATATGCACTAAATCTCTCTTAGCAATATTCAATGGACCAAATACAAGTCAGAAAGCAAGGACACCTTTATCTAATGCTTGTAACTACCACAGAAGTTCCACAAGAGAGCAGCATATACTTGAATTTGAGAAAGAAATGACACAGAACTGCTGTTTTCCCATCCTTTCCCCTCTTCCATTATTATTATTCCCCTGCAAAAAGATAATGAATGCAAACACGCCCAGGCTGTTGGTATGACAGCAGTCCCTGAATGTCAGGGAAATGCCATCTCACTCCAAGCTGGCAAAGTAGAAGGTGGCCACATGAAACTATTAAAAAATGATATATTAAAAATTATAAAATATGGCTCACCATGAAGCTTCTTAAGGACATGGTCACTTACAGTAAAGGGATATATTTTTGTTAATGGATCAAAGATATATCACAGAACACTTAAATCCATCTTTAGGGACATGAATCTGAAAATATTTTGAGGCAGTAAAATTAATTTTTGTTTCAAGAGTATTGGAAAAACTAATCATGAGTAGAAAAAATATTTGTTTAGCTTAAATTAACAGGAAAAAAAATTCCCATTTTACTATGCTAGGAGTTTTAGACAAGTAGCAGACAAAAGTATAAGTATTTCTATAGGCTTTCATTCCTGAAGAAAAAAGGACTTTTAACCTCTTGGACATCAGAGTTTTTTCCCTGAAAATTCCAGAAAAAACCCACACTTTTATAGATGTCTTTAGCTGCATGCTTTCCACACTTCATAAATCCTGTCATTCAGGTGAGAACACTACTGGTCTCTACAGAAACAATCATAACATCTCTAACACCCAAGCAGAACTGCAGAAATTCAGCTGTCACTCTGGAAAAAGAGGGAACAGAATTTTCCATGTTAAAGCAGAAATACTTGCAGTAGCATCGAGGAAGAAAAGAAATATTTTGGAGGACATGTCTCTGTTTATGTTAAAAAACTCTATTAAAGCTCCTCACTTAAAGGAGGAGTTTGTGTGGAACACAGACACTTTAGCTGGTCCTGTTAAAGGGGCCATGGCCAGGATTAGGCTGAAATTCTTTCTGTTTATACTAAAGAAGCCAAAATATCTGACCAAAATATCTGACTGCCCCTATGAGCATCTCCTGCCAGTGAGCTGTTGTGCTGAATGTGGTTTCCACCAGCATCATATGCTCTGAAAGACAGGCTCCATTCAACAGAGATTTAGAAAATGCCAGGAGGCCAAAGGAACAGAAAAAACACCAGGCACACACTTAAATTCAAGCAGTGCTTGGGGAAGAAGAATATTTGTATAATTTTGAAAGTGATTTAGGAAACAGCTACCACGGATGTCAATTAGCATGAAATCAGTTGCAAAACATCTTCAGATATCACACAGGCTCTTTCTTCACTTCAGTGCCTTTGGAAATCACAGTATTTATCATTATTTGGGCATGATGCTTGCTCTCCCCTCCCTCCTGGCCCTGCATCTGGGGAGACAAGCCTTCTGTTATACATGTCTTTCAGATCCTCTCTTTGATATTAACTTACAGAAAAATGAAAAGGACTACTTAGAGAAAATCAAGCAGGAAACAAAACAGGGATTTCTGATCTTTTTCTCCCCAAAAGCAGCACAGAAATTATGCAACAAGAGGTGGGTCATCAATAAAGGAGAAGCCATCTGGACGGCTCTAGCTGTTTGAGTAGCTTTTTGTCTTTCTGAGGCTAAGTCTCAGAGCCTCAGAGACAACCCCATCAAAGAAATTTGTGGCAAGATTGATACTTGGGCAGAGAGCCTGTCACTTATAATCTTTCTAAAGAAACCAACCATGCAAACTGCAGTTTGCATCTTCCAGTCTAAAGATGGCATTTAACTGCCAGAGCAGCCTTATAAATAAACAAATAAGTGGTCTTACCTACGGTAATGTTTTCTTGGTATATCCTAAATATTTTGGACTTCAGACTTCAGTAAATGCCCACTCTCCATCAGTCCAGGATCACTAATGTGACCCAGAGGACTCATGTTAGTCCTCAGCTCTGTGGGTGATTAGGCTGTGTCAGTCTACCAAAGATAAAGAGCAAGAAAAAACCACAAACATTTACCAATAAGGCCTTTGGATACAGCTCCATCAGAAAGAATTTTTTTTTTCCTTATAATTGCAGGCTATTTAAAACAACAATGACAAGGATACAGCAATGATTCATGCAATCTGTCTTCCCATTCCTTAAATCAATTCAAGGATGCAAATTTCAGCTGTTTCTCATGTACAAAACAGTAGGCTCACAGAGATATTTTTCTTTTCCAGTAAGAATCCTTATAAATGTAGTTTTATTAATATCTGATAAAGAAGCACCATTTTTTATTAGCATCATTTAGATGTCCCTTTGTGCTAGAATGATTTATCTGCAAATGTAATCTACTGCTCTTAGAGATCTTGTGGTTGGTGATGGTCCCTGCTCCTCATAATCCTTCATTTTGCTGAAAAGAAAAGAGCTCCATCACAAATTCTCAGGAACTTTTTATTAAGGGTTATCATGATTTTGCAGTCATTAGCAGTTTATCTCACTATGCTATTGCTTATAACAGACTGCAGGCATTTGCAGAGGACATGAGTGCAAGAGAACTTTGTTACTTGGGAGATATATTAGGCTGGTAGGTCAGGACTCATTTCAGGCCAAATCTATGAGCTAGACAGAGTATTGTAGGACAGCACTTTGTGTTTGACACTTATGAAATTGCATTTTTGGTAATGATACACTTCCCACCTGCCTAATATCTATTTTCCAATCAATTCCAATCTGCTTCCCAGGACAATAAAAAGGTTTGTTTCTTCCTAACACACACTTTTCTGGTTAATGACTTCTTACCTTTGTTGCACATAAAAGGGTGAAGACACATTAGTAGCCATAATTTAACCATACCAGTGAAAAAGTATTTTTATTCTTTAAAAAGATTCTCCACTACTCAGAGATTGCCAGCTCACTATATTTCCAAAAAAAAAAAAAAATGTTTTGATATATAAAGACAAATAAGCACCAGAATTAACCAGGGGAGGTTTAGGTTGGATATCAGGGAAAGGTTCTTCCCCCAGACGGTGTTTGGGCACTGGAACAGGCTCCTCAGGGAAGTCACAGCACCAAGCCTGAGAGAGTTCCAGAAGTGTTTGAACACTGCTCTCAGGCACTTGGTGTGATTCCCAGGGTGTTCTATGTAGGGCCAGGAGATGGAATTTGATGACTGTGGTTCCCTTCCAACTCAGGATAATCTGTGATGGTTCTGTGATTCACAAATTATAGAAAGTTTTTATAATTGCATACATATAATTTCAACTTAGCATAGGATTCTAAAACTTGAAATATCACTGCTTTATATAACACAAAAATATTCCATCAAACTTTTTCCAAGGGAGTCTCAGCTGAGTCGTTTCTTCTTGTGACACTTTTGAAAGATAAGGACTTGAGGACACTGATTTTACTCCTATAATTTACACATTTTGACCATTTTTTTTTCAAGTGAGATGTAAAAAATGTGCCACACTATGTAAAAAAGCATGATACATTCCCAGGTCTGGGCACAAATGACAAGGAATATTTTAAAGATTGTTCATGCATCATTCTGAGAAACTTGGTCCTTTTCCTTGGCACAGCATAACTATGTTATAGGAACCCTAAAAGGAAACTTTAGTTATCATTCAAATACACTTGATGTCCTGCTAGGTAGGGACCTTATCTCTGTGAGATATTTTGGCCTCTCAAGGTCAAGGTCCTGGGGATTCTGCCAGAAGGCAGATGCTGGGCTGGCAGACAGTGTCCTTTCAGTCATGGGGGTGCTGTCCTTCACTCCTGAAAGGAAAATCTTTTGAATAGCTGTTCAGCAAACTCTTTCAACTTGCCTTTTTCTACTGAGCAAAGTAGCAATCCTACAAGAGGCCAGCAGTTCCTTTGGGATCCATCCCACTCCACCCTCCCCAAGGTGGTTCATGATCTTATGACCATCATGACTTTAACTTTTGTTCTTCTTTACAAGGAATAGCAACAGAACTATGCCACATTCTTACTTCACCCCTTTGACAGAGCAAAGTGTTGTCTCATTTGTTCTAATACACTAAATTTATTTGTTTCCCTGCCTCCCATGCCACATTCCTGATCCATGTATCTAACTGCTAATCCTAGCCAAGGGCAAACAATGGTAATTCTGTCAGAAACTGGATTAGCAACAGAGCTCTGAGCTTGGTGTGCAAGGAGGTGCTGCCTAAATGATCTTTGCATTTTCCCTGCCCTGTTTAGTCTTGCAGGTGTGGGACATGAGAACAAGAAGAGATGAGTGACTTGCACTGGAAGAATTGGAAGGGGCATCATAACACAAAAATCATGGTTTCTTTTCTAAAAAAAAAAATTATGGGAAGTGGTAGAATTTAAAATATTTTAGATTGTCAGAGTTTTTTCCTCTGTTGGTCAAAATTTTCTCTTTTATTCAATCTTACATGTCTGTTAGGGGGTAGGGACTGCAAGGCACCATGGGAACTACTGCAAGACAGGGAAACACAGGACTCTCTTTGAAGTTTCAGCTTGTTCATTTACAAGGAACTTTCTTTACCTTCACAGTGTTATATTTAAAGGATGGAAAAGAATTTCATGCCAAATGATTTACAGATGGAATTATTTCTACCTTCAGAAATGTGCATTTTTAAAGTGGATCTCTCTGATTTTCCCATTACATCTGCCATTTGAGTTCAACTCCTGTCCTCTACAACTAGACCTCTTGTTAGTATGGCAAGTAGCCTGAGAGCAATTTCTGTCTTTTTCCCACTATCTGCTCTCACCTCACTGATTTCTGCTTAAGGCAACAGAACTACCTCAGCTGTTAAAGACAGATGCTCAAATAATCAAATACCTAACCAGTTATACAAACTAATTTCATAAGCAATCATAATTTCCACCTCCTTTTTCAGAAACAAGAGGAAAAACTTATTTTCAAAATGGAAATGAAATTGCCTGGCCACGTGCATTTTCACTTTCCAAAAGTAATTATTAAACTGCTTAACTCTGGCAATTTCAAACCTCCTGCTGTGAGAAGCAGGTATAGAAAAAGGAAGAAAATTCTATTATGGGTTTCTAAAAGGACAGGCTTCAAGCAAGATTTGACTACAAAAGCCTGCAGTTCTCAAGCCATGGTGGCTGTGAGGCTGCACCTCCCTGATGCTGATTTGCCTACCACTGGTACAATATTTACATCCAGAAGTGCCAATGATATATAAAAGAGTGGTTTCTGCAATCTGGAAATAAAATACATCTGGATACCAGAACCTCCTTTTTTTGTGTTTTGTTTTTAATAATCACATTGTAAAAAACAAGTTCTCATAAATAACACAAATAAAAACTTAATAAATAGGCCATCAGTCTCTCTTACATGGTATAATTATCATCTGTCACCAGCAAAAGGGAACAGTGTTCTATTACAACTTGCTCCAATATTTTGTAGGCACTTACTGTCCAAGCCCCCAAATACAGCAGCCTATTATCTCTTCTTATGGGTAGAAGATTGGTGTAAGAAAGACTAAATGTCTTGCCTTTGGAGACAGAAGATTGTCCGTAAAGACTAAGAAAAGGCTCCATCTTTCCTACTGTCTGAGGTTTTTTTAATAAGGCCATTTACATTTCTTCATGTTGCATTCTTTTTTAGCAAGTCTAATTATCATTCTTTGGCTAACATTATATTGACCCAAATTGAAATGAAATTAGATGGGACCTAAATATTTTTCTTACTTCTTTTCCTAAGCTGAAAATTAAATTAGCAAGATACAAATACTGAAAATATAGGACAGAATGAGCATCCTGAATTTCTTTATACCTCACAAGAAAAAGAACATAAAATATCAAAGAAATGCTTCATTTTCTTTTATAATGTATGTTTTGGTAAGTACATCTGGTCAGATTTAACTTTCAAACAGGAAGTTCAACATGTTTGCAATATTCCCAATTGATTTAGACAGGGCAGTGAAAAATACAGCCAAAGGACCTCTCTACAGTCAGGATTTTGGCTTATACATTGGCCAGTTTCTGTTCAAATGTTCTGTATGAATAATAAATCATGTGAATAGAATAATGAAAATGAGCCTTCCCCTGGAAGCACTTATATACTATAATTTTTTTCAGAGAAAAATTAGTTTTCTCTTTGCAAACCCAGTAAAATAAAGAAAAATAGTTCATTAGAAATATTATCCCCACATATTTTAAGGCTAATTGTTTTAATTTTCATAATTGATCAGTTGAAATATTTTAATGAAAAACAGCTTCTTATTTTACAAGAACCATTTGGAAGATAAGCAAATCAGGACATTCTGCTGTAATCAGAATGGCAATGACTATACAGAACTGGCTCTGAAATTGTTTTTAAAATGGAAGTCAATGAGTAGCAGTGATCTTGCAGATATCTTCTTGAGAAAATACCACTGTGTATTGTCAACACTGTATAAATCTACCCAGTACAGGTGTGGTAGCAGGAAGAAAGTAAAATCCAATAATAATGTTACAATCAAGCTTGGAAGGAGAAACTAGAATTAATAGAGGCACGGAAAAGCCCACCAAAATGCACCTAAAAACCTTGACTGCTGTAACAGAGCATTAAAATAATTGGTACTATCATACTGGACACCAGCAATCCCAAGGGCATTAGCTCCTTTTATGCTGCCATGGAAAAACTGTTGCTAAAATTGCCATCTCTATTAGTGAAGCATCACATGCCATTTCTATAGAAAGCTATAAAAAAAAAAAAGGAAAAAAAAAAGATAAAAAGAAAAGAAAGCAGCACTACAAAAGGGTGACTCTGCAAAACCAGTTAGCTGGTGGCATGGCTGCTGATGGCAGAGCTGGGAAGTCACCCATAAATACCCAGTGGGTCTGGCTGAGCCACTGAGCACATTCATTTCTTGGAAAGACTGTGAAATGTAATTCATGGCTGCTTCCTGCTTCTTGGGAGGAGCAAAAGGAATCCAGGCTGATAGGAAGCAGGGAAAGTGGGCAGAGGGACAAGCCCTGGAGACCTTCATGAGAAGTTAAACAATTGCACTTCTGGAATTTTGTGTTCTGTTTCCCTTTTTGTAACTTTCTCTGTCCTAACTTGTACTTTCCAAACCTAGACCTGTAGGCCTAAAAAACCTAATTTTTGATTTACAATTAAGCCTGCCTGGTGTTGGAGGCAGTGGACGTAAGTCTGAAACCTACAAAATTCCAGTGTTTCATAGAGCTGAAGCCAGAAGGAAGGAATGTGGACTCTGCAGCCTTTGCTTCCTAATTGCAAAGAAAGAGTTTAGGGACCTGGCATGATGATTAAGAACATAAACCAACCCCTCCCTCTGCCATGATCAGAGAGCTGAGACAAATCCCATTGCTCTCAGGAAATCCTGAGGCATCACAGCAACAGGGGCAGACAAGATGATAGTGAGTGCTGTAGAGAAGAGAAGGTGGCAGCTCCTTGTTAACAGAAAAGGGGACAGATAGTAAACAGAAGGGAAACATGACAAAATTCAAATCTGAAAATGATTTTTGTTTCTTCACTGTGTTTTCAGGCAGACCTATAGTTCAGGCAAACTTGTGTCACTGATTTTTGACATTAAAGGTAAAAAGGAGAGATTTGAGTAATCATGGTAGATAATTTCATAGCCACAACAAAAAGTTAATGGTAGGAAAGGAAAAATGGAAAATTTATTTTATTAGGATAATGTATATATGAATACTTCTGTTATTGAATTGCTTTGTTTGGATTTTTTGCTATTGAATTACACAGTTAAACATATGTAGTTACATGTAAAATTTTGCTGACTGTTATTAAATAGGCTGCTTTTAGTCTTCCATGTATATTCAAACTAAGACCATAGACTTCCAAAGACAAATGCCTTAAAAATATATTCTCTGGTTTGTCACTTATCAATACAACTACTTTACAAACAGGCAAAAATAAAAGGATAGGCAATTAATTTGTCAGCCATACCACCTACAAAGAACAAACCTAGCAACAGAATCAGGAAATAATATAAGTTAATAACCATAGCACTTAAAAATTAAATAAAACTCTATTATGAGTAATTTTCAATAGTAACTACATAAAAAGATGAGATTTCTGATTTGGAAGATGGGTTTCTTAATAATGCAGTATAAAAGTTTATGCAAAGCCAAAACTGTCAGACTTTTTCATCAATACTTAAATTCCTCTTAAGAAACATTACTGACTTTAGTATTCAGTAGCAGCCACACTTGAAGAATTTGACCAAATTCACTTTAGTTTATGTAAATAATCTCAGAATTTGATATTATTCCTATTTTTTCAAAAAAATGGAAATAGATGACTAAATTAATGAAGAGTTGTCATAATTCAAGTATAAGAAGCTGAAAAGGGAAATAAAGGACTGTGTCTCAAAATTTCCACCAGTGTTCTCAACACTGCTTGCGTTTACAGGGAGCAATGCTCTTGAAGACCACACCTTTGCAGTCTTCACAAGACAAAATTACCTGTAAAGCAATGTCTGACAACTTCTGAAGGACTCTTATAGACAATGCAATCACTTTTTAAAGGCAGAACAGTGGATGTCTTGTAAGGAAGATATTTAAGATATAGAGATAGGTTTGTCAACCAGGGGCCTTAACCAGTCCTCAGTCATGATGAGATGAAAATAGGAATGGAAGGCACAAGCATGTAATGAGCCCAGAGGTCATTGCCACAGGTGCTTTGAACAACATATAGGAAAGTACCTTAAAAATAACAATAAAAATGGGAAGCATATTTTGTTTACCTTCTTTTATGGCTCCTAGGTTCTTGAAAACAGGTGGTGTGATAGACATCAAGTTGCATTTTATGTGAAGGCTGACAAATTTTTTGGTTTTTACACCTGTTGTAACATGTTGTTCTCAAAGCAAAGAAATTAATTAAACACCATGTACATGCAATAAGAACCTGCATTAATAATGGTATTTTATTTAACTCCCACTGATTACTTGAACTAAGAAAACCGAATTCTGTAAAGAAGAAAGTATTAATTTAATATGTGTGAAGACCTATATTTGTGGTTCTTCAGAGGAAAAATACATATAAAGGATGAAAGCAGTGATTCTATGAAAATACTAAGACACAGAAAGATTTGCTGAATAATGTTCCATTACCTAGGAAAGAAAAGATATTCCCTTCATGACATATACTCAGTGAATTAAATTACTTCCAGTAAAGGAGTCATACAAAATATACAGTCCTGGACAATGCTGAACACAAAGACTCATGAAATAAATGAAGAAAAGATACTTGGTGAACAAGAGCATCCTAAAGATTAAAAGACAGAAAGACACCTCTAGACAGACACTGCTAAAAGAGTGCTAGGAAAGATGGCGAAAGTCTGGAATTCAAATAAAATTATACAAAAACTTGTCTCAAAGGGAGAAAAGGTTTTTTGCTCAGGAGTTAGCAGGGCTCATTGAAAGAGCTCTAAACTAGATTTGAAGGGACACAGGGATAAAACAAGGCTCACCAGAGATAAGCCTGGGGGCTACACACCAATGTTTGAGGGATGATGTGCTAGCAAGGTCCTTTTCTCACTGTTCTTAAAACACAACCTCACAGGTATGTGATGAGAAAAGGCTTACTTCATTTTCTAATGAAGTAGAAACATACAGATACACTCAGCTGGGGCAAGTTTATGGAAAAATTAGTACCCTCTTCATTACTTACTGTGATGATGCAAAACTTCAACTGTTACATCAAAGTGTGAAATATAAACTAAGTTTATTTATTGACACTAAGGACTTATATGTAAATATAGGAGACTAAAACTGCAATTCCACCCCAAGCTTGCACATGAAATATCTTGTGTTACTTTCCTTAAGTCAAAAGAGCTATTATTAGGAATGCAGCTCTTTGTGGGTAAGAGCAACAGATGGTGCATAGGAGTAAGTGGTGAGAAATTTACAGTAAACAAATTCTTTATCTCTGACGGGTCATGGGGAGAACTAACGTGGTCCCCAGTTCAATCAGGGAATTGTCTGGAAGATGGTGGCATTCAAATGTACTAATCATGGTGGAACACTCCTAAAAAAAACCAACAAAGCCAACATAAAAGCTTTAGATTACCAAACTGAGCCTTATTTTTCCTACAGAAATTTGTCATTCTTCTGGGACTGACAGCATGATGAGATTTGTCAAGGTGCTCCAGTGTGCTCAGCATCTCCCACTGAGAGCACTGCTACAGGCTTAGCACGACTGGCACAGTCAAATTTAATCCAGGTTTACTGACACACCACAGCTATTGTTAGTGGCCTCTGTAGATGGGCTATTATGTGCAAATAAGAATTTCTAACCACTTTAACCATGTGTCTTACAAGGTGGCACTCAGCACAGGTCTGGGTTTTCCTTATCTTTCGAGAAGATGAAGAAACTTCAGTTAAAACCAAATTCATCTCTTTGAGTAAAGCAACCCTAACTCAGGGTGTGAGTAAAGCTCTTGTGGGATTTTTCAGACACAAGGTATTCATGAGGCCTGTATGACCTGTATCCATCTGCTGCAGAACTCTGAATGAATTGTGGCAGAGCTAGAGTTACCAAATAAATTTTCTCTGTGTTGTAAATTTGGACTCAGACAGCAGTCTGTGCCTAGGTAACTAGTGCCACTAGATATGAATGAAATATGTACATGCTTCCTCAAGCAGATGATGGCCTTGCCAGGTTGCAAATGTTCCAAATTGACATCTCCTTCTTTAAAGTAGAATTAAATGACTTTGCATTGAAAAAGAATCTATTTATTTTTTTAATTAGATGTAATCACTCTGGAGATGTTTTAGCTTGAAAGAGAAGTTGGTCATTCCATCACTTATCTTCTCTGCAATTCCATTTATTTTTCTGAAAGAACAATTCTAACATTCATTGAATAGACACTGACAAACTACCAGACACTGTTTTCTTTTCAGAGCACCAAAATCCTGCCAGCTCTGGGGCTCCATCTAAAACTTCTGTCTCCTTCTGTTTCTTCAGGAGTTCCTTTGTCTCTTTTTCACACATGTAACTCCTAGATGTCATGCCCATGTGGGATTCACTTTGACACAAATGTGGCTTCCCCAAATACTTAGCAAAAGTACATTTGTCCCTAGATCTCTATATTTTCCATGCTACTACTACTTTTCTAAGCTCAATTGATTAATTTTCCTTAATTTGTGGATCATAATCCTCCAGCTTCTGCATATATCCCTTTTTCCTTCTTTCTCTGAATAGATTTTTTTTTCTGAACCTTTTATATTCCTTGTTCCTTAGGCTTCCTTTCTGAAACCTGCCCTTTGTATCACAGTTGTGAACTACAGCAAAAGCCTCTACAGACCTACCTGTGAGTGCTACTTAATAACTGGCATTTGCATCCACAGAGAAGGTGGAGAGGTGGGAGATGATTTCCTGAGAACAATGGTTGGCAAAAACACATAATAATAAATCAATTTTAAAAAAATAAAAAGGTCTGAACACATTATCTCATACACTTTTAAAAGTCTCAAACCTTCCTTTGCCTGGTACCAAAACAACCATCAAAGCTTTTGCAGAATGCAGTTTGTCATTTGCCAAGAGAAATTAAAGTGCCTATCACTGGCATCAAGACCAACAAAATCACTTCTGTTCCCTCACCACCACCTTGAGCAATGAAAAGTTATGGTGGGTTTTAAGTAAATAAATATTCCACTCCAGTACTTGAATTCCAAGCATCAAAAAAAAGTCATCATCACTGATTTTCTACATGTACAGCAGTAACAGAGGGGAAAATTCAGCAGCAGGGTTGAAGAAATATCTTGGGTTTTAATCCTTTGGGCTTTTTCAAATCAGATGCAATAAAAATCATCAATAAAGCAACTCTCACTTATACTGGTCAATTTTGAATCTGAGCTTTCCTGTACTGTTTCAGCCTGAACTGTCATTTATCTCTGTTATGTTCTTTGACATTAAAAAATGTAGATTTTTACATTTTTTACACTCCTTAACCATTTTGGATAATCCCACTTAAGGCATTTTTAACAAATTAAATTAAACCTATCCACCTGCATCTGTGCTTAAAATGAAGGCAATCATCACTGAGGTTGATGTTTCAGACTAGGCTGACAAACAGAGCTACTACTCTGTGGACTTCAGCATGTCCAGTGGTGGTGGAATAAGGCTGTGAGAAGCACAACTGTGAAACAGAATCTAGAAGCTGTGGCCTGGCACTCATTTAACTCAGCAGGTCTTGACTGCTCTTTGTTCCTGTATGTGCAGTGCACTGAAAATATTGTCTTCAGAGAGGTCTGGAAGTCCTGTCTTCATGGAGGTTTAATGTTTGCTCTCCAAAGTCTGAATAACACAGAAATGCCTAGGAAAAAAAATAGGGCAAGATTTATTTTCATTTTAATTAATATCTGCTCAAGAGAGGTTTAAGGCATTGAAAAATATCATCTTTGTTTTAAGTTAACAGAAATAAATCCAGGGCATCAGGCAGAATTTAGATAAATTATTGCACTTTTGAATGACCTGCATATAACACAATTCTATATGCCTTTGGGGGTATTATTCAATAGTTCTTTATGAAAATTGACTTACACATTTTCATGTTTTCTTGGTCTTTTTTCAGGTACCTGATTTGATATTTCCTGACATTAAAAACTACAAAATAAATGTTGTAAAACACAAAGTGAAAAATACAGCTAATTTTTACTGGAATAATAAATTAACAGCTAATTGGAAATAATTATCCAGTTACATCCCATTCTTGGCTAGAAAGTTCTAAATAACTTTGGGCAATTAACTAGAAAACATATGAAATCATTGTTGAGGTCAAAAATGAGAAAAAACAGGAAACAGTGAAGGTCATTTGGATGAAGAACTATTACTGATATATCAGATTCAGTGAGTCAGCTACTGTTTTGAGTCCATGAAAATTCTAGGAAAGTGATGAAATCTCTTCATATGACTTTTGCATCCAATAAAATAAAATAAAATAAAATAAAATAACACTTATTTTTATGAGATAATATCATCCCTCCCAATCTACATAGCAATATTTATATTCATTTCTATAAGGAAATGAAGCTTCAAGAGGATATGGGGGCAAACATTTCATTATCAGCATTTTTTTTAACATAATATACATCAATGTCTACTTGTGGTAGCACTGAAGGACAAATTCTATCAGTTCTACATAAATATATTTATTCTGTGAGCTGTAATTATTGAAACATTATTCCAAATGAGATTTCTGTGTATTTTAAGTTCTGTAATTCCAGAGAAACACTGAATCACATTGCAAGAATGAACGCAGGTTAGTTCTATTTCAGATTAGAACTCTTGAATGCACAGGTGTTTTACAGGGAATATTCTGTATAAATTCTGTCATGCCCATATGCACCTTTTTTTTTTTTTCCTAACAAACATGATACATTTTCAGGTTTAAAAACATGAATTTCAAACTTTCTTCTTCTTTTTTTTTTTTTTTTTTTTCGTAAAATACTCCAGACTGGCTGCCATAGAAATGGAAATATTCAAATTACTTCTTAAAACCCTTGCTTATGACACACTTCCATTTTATACCCTGGTAAGTCAATTACATTTTTCATATGGTTTGTTTACTGAACAGCAAACAATTTTCATTAGGTTTAGGTTTTTGTTTTTGTTCTGTTTTGGAGAGGATGGTCCTAACACCCTTATAAGTAAATCTCTAAAAATGAATTCCTGTTGGTCTTTTTGCAGTTATGCAAATCAGTTCTGCCTCTCTCTCTCTCTCTCACACATGCATACTCACATGAATATTTCTGCCTCTTTCTCAACAACCAGTGCCCAATGCTATAAAAAGAAAAGAGGGATTCTGAAAAGGTTTGTTATCAGAAGCAATCAGATGAACTTATTAATATTATTTATAATTGCTGCATAGTTGCCTGAGGAGCTGGTTGCCAAGGGAATTATTAAACCCACTGATTTCCACTTTTGTAGAGGATTTGAGAAAATTGCTTTTAAAGGAAACGGTTTTCATTTTATCCACAAAGTAGAAAAAAAAGCTAAAGTAGGCAAAACAAATAGAACTTCTTTAAGATGTCTGATAGAAAATTCCCCTGAGTGGAAGCTTCAAATGGATACAATAAACCTTATTTTTTTAGAGGGTTTTTTTGGTATCCACATGTTTCAAGGGAAGAAGGATGAGAGGTTTGAGTCCCCATCTTGCTAACAATATGTCTACAACAGAGCACTAACAATCATCAGAGGTATTGTACGTGGCTGTTCAGGAGGAATAGCAAAAATATATCAATGTAAATGGGCTAATTTCTTACTGGTGTATAAATGGTTAGAAATATAAAAGATTAAGCACACCCTACCACCATCTTTGAACATCCTCCTTACACCCTTGCAGGTTCCATGGTGTCCTCCATGGACTCTCTGTGAGCTACACCTCTGGCTCCATTCCTTTCCTACGGAGCACAAACACTGGCCCACGTCAGGACTAAATTTCTCTCAGTGTACTGAGAGCCAAGTCAGCAGAGAGCAGCTTCCAAAAGCACTCTTCAGGTAGAACAGCAGTCCCATCTGACACTGCTTGCAGTCACCCTTTGGTCTTCATCCTCCTTTGTGCTAAACATTCCTGAGTCCTCTCCTCAGTCCCAGTCTCAGACCCAGAGAAGACACTCCTGGGCTGGGATTAGGTACCAAACTCTCTGGAACTGACCAAATGCTTGTTCTACTCATTTAGTGAAGGCACTCAATTTTGAAATACTCCATTAGCCCTAGACCACACCTCACAAGAAGCAAACAGACAGTTTCAGTGTAGTGCAATATTCAGCCTTGTGTGCACCTTAATCCTTTCAGCCTCTGACTCCAAAGGACCAGCTATTTCGGAAAGATTAAATGATGAAGTAGAAAATAAAAACACTGCAGACATGTTTAGCAGTTTGAACATTGCTGAGGAGGTTGAATCCAAAAATCAATGCAGTCAATGACAGAAACGAGCAGAGAAAAGTAACTTTTTTCTTTTTCTCCCTTGCAGCGTTTCTTCTATTTTCAGCATTCCTCCTTATTTTTCCACACACTTTTCTGGTCTGTGGTTGTCTTCCACTTCAGATCACCTTTTCAGCTTCAAAATTGGAGGTTCTAACATAAAGAGCTTTTGTTTATTTGGGGAGGGAATTTGTTTATAAGTAGCTTCAAATTTTATTCTAATTCTAAATTTTAGTTCTTCAAATTGTGACCATGTTGTGAGCAGCAATTGCCCTTCTTGAGAAGATATTTCACCCTGTACCACCCAGATTTACACATTCTATAATGTAAGCAGACTCTGCATCTCTACCTTGAAACATTTGAATTTTTGCCAAAAGGTGACACCCTTTTCCTTTTTCTCATAGCTAGATGTAATAACTTGAGGCATAAATCCAATATCAATATCAAGTGTATGGGTGAATCATTTCCATACAGGAAAGTGGTATAATTTCTGTCTGGAAACACTCAGTCTTAGCAGAAAACATGCAAAATCAGCAACAAGTATCTTTTCTTTAAATTATATACACTGCTGAGCAATAATTATTATTATCAATAGCTGTGTGGAATTAATTAAATAGTCTTTGAAGAGTGCATTTACCAATATATAAATATACATTTTCTTCACACCATAAAATTATCATGATACTTTATCATTAAAATAGACAAAACCAGTTCAGGAAGGTTTGCAAATGTAACCTCTCTTCACCCAGTTATTAATTTTTAAAATTTAAAAAACTGAAAAATCAATAATTTCATTTTGTTAAAACTGTTGCAATAAGTAGTGGGAGTATGTTAAAACATATTACTCTCCAATGAATGCCATGTTAATCCACAAATATCCCATGTCTTATTTTATAATCACAGAATGGCTTGAGGATAACAAGGATTAAAGTTTAGAAAATGACTGCAAAAGCATTTGAAATTATGGTAGATTATAAAATATTTTGAAATGATGATAAAATAATGAGTTTTTACCTAAAGAATTACTATAACACAGAATATGCAGTATCAATATAGGAGAAAAGATGATGATAGTATGCTCGACAGAAAACTTTAAATATTTTCACAAAGACTTGTTAGTTTGTGAAAGTCAGTGAAACAAACACTGATATTCTTTGTCCTTTTGTAAATTAACGTAGTATTAAAGATACATTTATTTGCCTTCCTATCCTCTTCCTTATATCAGCATCTCTGAAATGTAATGTAAAATCTTTCTTCCATATTATGAAGCATTAAGCAATAAAAGGATATAAAACTTCCCTGCTCTTCATTCCATAAATTACATAAGGAACATTTGCACCAAAAGGTAAGTTTGTATTAGCCCTAAGATGGATCATAGCAGAGGAGCTGTGCTGAAGCATGGATGAAAAATGTCTATAAAGACCACAGGCAAAGTGTTAGTAGAAAATGATTTCTGAAACCTTGAAGTGTGTACAGACTTCTAGAGATCAATTTCACCACGTCCTAGCTTGGATCTACATGATGCAAAATCTTTGTTATTGCTCTGAGATGGCCTCAGCAGTTTATAACATTTAGAAGCTTTTCAGTCTTAGCTGTAAAAAGTTTCGTTTTGCTCATGGCTTAATGGCAAAAATGGTCCTTGGTAGCTGAATACTTTCAAAGAATATCCTTCTATGTGTGTGCTGAACTTTCTTTCCTCTTATGTGTTTGAACTTTCTCTTTTTTTCAAATTTTTGAAGCTGAAACATCATTAAGAAAAGACAATTTAAGTACTTCAAAAAGACAAATGTTAAATAATTCTCACTGCTCTGAATCTTCTATTAGCACAGTTATGATCTCTGATAGCTCAAAGCCAGATGTTTTCCAGTTGGATGGGGGTGAGCACAAAGCAGAGTTTGATGTGACTAATTAATCTTAAAGAGAAAATTTCTAGATCTTCCAAAATGCTGAGAAAATTATTTAAACAATCTAAATAATTTCAACAATTCAATCTAATGAACAATTTCTCTTTTGCATCAGCTTCCCCTATAATATTTGACCTTTTTTTATACAACAATTTCTTCACTTCCAGTAGCATCCCTCTACAGGGCAAAACAGAAACCTCATCAGAGCAGCACATGAGTTAAGTATGATTTGTGCCACCACGTTTCTTTTTTTGCCCCTGTGTTGGACTAATGATATTTCTTGGATATAAACATAATTTTCTTTGAAGTTTTTGATTTGGAATTTCTTCATCTGACAGGAAATGGTCAAATCACCTAGACAAGTTTTAATAGAAATATACTGTTTTTGCCCAAGACTGTGAGACAGTAAGCAGGTCTGGGTTACTTGTAGACTCTTTATTTTAAATTTTCTTTTTTTTTGTGCTGGATTATCAGAATGGATGTAAATTTTTCACAATTCATAATTTTATTGAGGTTATTCAGATTATTCACTTTTGCCATTAACTGTCCCGGATGGTGGGAAATTTCCTTCTACCTGAAAAGACAAGCAGAGTTTCACACGATTGTGGGACAGAATCAAACAGTGAAGCAGACAGTAGGAACCATTGAACTCTTGTTTGCAGGTTGTTCCAAGCAATAATTACTGATATCAACAGCTGGCAATTTCCTTTTGGTCACAGGAGCAGTATGCTCAATGCTTGGGTTTTCTGTCCTTTTCTCCAGCAACATGGACCAGAACTTTGTCACATTTCTTTCACTCTCCTATAGCTCTCATTCTGAGGTGTGTTTTGTAAAGCTACGGCAAGTTTTTGTTTTCTGCTACCATCTGTCTAGAAAGTTTCATGAAATATTCATGCAATAGGAATTTGTTTCAAAGGAAGGCTCCATGACTTATTTCTGTGTCACTAATTTTAGCAGAAGCTGGACTGCTATAAATGAAGCCCTGTGTGTACAAAAGCTCTGCTTTAAGATTATGCTATTTAAGAGTGCCATCTTTGTTGCTACAAAAGGAAAAGTGGTGAAACTCCTTTCAGTTATTACTTATAAAATGGAATTTCCCTGATTGTCCCTAATTTCCTTTTTTTGTTTTTAGCCCACAAAGCAGAAAACCAGTATTATAGGTCATCTGAAACAGCTCTTTGTTAGGAAGATGCATAATCTTGAATAAACAAGAACACCCTCTCTCTTTTTTCTGTTGAGCCTTTCAGTGTATGCCAGCATGAACCCCAGAGGACACGCGATGGCTTCGCTGTATTTGCTGTGTACACACACTTACAGATTTTCCTCTGTTACAGACCTTTTCTAAAAGTTTAATTCCACCAAATTTCCTATGTTTATTTCCCATACAGTGTAATCCAGGTTTGGAAACAGTACAGATGTTACTTCTTCTATCACTTAATCTCAGTGGGTAAAATTCCAAAGACCAAAAAGGAAAACAGATGGGCGGAAAGCCTTTCAAATCTCAGACTGAACAGGCCTGTTTGTTGGAACCAGCTAAGAGAAAACTGTCTTGACCATTTTTAATTTCATTTCAGATATTTTAGAGAATGAGTAAGGAGGAAATTAAAACACCCCTAAAAATTTTAAATTATTGACTTAACAAAATTTAAGCAATCTACAGGCCGTTATATCTTCCAATAATTTGCAGAAATACACTATATTTTTATTCTGTCAACACTTATGGGATGTTTCCATGTTCTGAAGAACAGGATTTATCCTGATAAGAAGCTAGAGAAACATCTATTCCAATAAGTGAACTTTTTAGAGTCTTGTATCTAAGACCCCTTGACTGCAATTAAAACAAACATGAAAATACTTGTTTCAGAAAATATTTAAAGCAATCTGCCTCTTAAAATGCATTGCTTGCTATTTTCATCAAAGTAGCCCTGGAACACACTGTGAAAGTAGAGGTCATAGCTCATTAATTATGGCTGCTTGTGTGAGGCAGTCCATGAACACAGAAAAAATACCTTCAAAAACCCCTGGCACCTTCTGATGGTACGTGACATATTGCAATATTTGCTTTCAACAACACATTGAATAATTTAAAAATACATGTTCAGGCTCAGCAATGTATGTTTTGTAGAGGCCAGGTTCAAGAGGAGGAGCTTTTAAGAGGCCAAGAGGATGCTGTGCAAGCAGCTCCCTCTGAAGTGAGCCTTGCAGCGTGGGCTCACCACGACAAAGCGGTGCCTTTGTGCGCACATCCCTCTTGCACAGCAGGCTCTGGGCTTGCTTAGACCCTGTTTGTGCCTTCTGACAGCACAATGATCTCCCTGGAAAACACATTCCTGTAGGGTTTATCTTTCCAGCAGCACTGAAGGGGAGAAAGGTGTCCTGCAGCTTCCATCAGCTCCCAGTGAGTTTGCTGAAAAGCCAGGACTGCGTCCCCTGACTGGTACCAAGACCCAGCTCGGCAGCACACGGAGGTGGCGGGAGGAGCCGCTGGAATGGCTGTGGCTGCCAGGATCACGTTTTGTGGGCTTGAGGGGAAGTCACCAGTGACTTGCTGGGTAGGAGAATGAGCCTATAAATCAGTGAAATCCTTTGCAAATCTCTTTAAAAACTTGAAAACTTAAATTCCCTAACAGAAAAATTAGGGTCACAGATGTTAGAGGACTGCCTGTGGGGATAACAGGGTCTTTTTCTCCTGGGCAGAAGGTAAACTTGCAACACCTCTTCAGCCTGGGCACCACAGGTCTTCCTAATATGATTGCTCTAATCTCCCCCACATATGAAATGTATGTACTCAAAGCTGGTCTTTTACAGGGATTTCCCTGAATGTCTGACTTTTCCTGGAGGGTCATTGCACTGGAACAGAACACACATACACGAATTCCTGTTGCTCCAGTTTCACAATGTTGTGCTCCTTCTGTGACTGCTGATTCTTCGTGATGTCTCTGAAACAGCACACATGGCACAGTTCATCAAACCATAGCAGGCACTAAAAGAACAAACATGAAGGAAAACAAAACCCAGACCAAATCTACACCTTGATTATGCTGACCTAGAAAGCCTCCTACTATGTAGTTCCTGCATTAAGATGTAACTTTGCAAAAATCATTCCTGCTGGGTTATAATGTGCTTATTTTTTATTATTACTTTTTTTAAATCTCCCACTTGTCAGGGAAAAAGCCATGATGTTGATGTTGGAACATTATGAAAATGGATTCATAAGCCAAGTCTATCTGCCAGACCATTCTTGCTGAATTCTGCAATGAGTGAGAGACTCAGCATGTAGCCAACCAAAACTGCTTCAAAAAAGAAAATAAGAAAAAAAAGCAAGGGAGTAAGGGAGAGAAAACATTTCTGACATCTATTAGTGATCATGGAATTATATAAATGTAAAATCTTCAGGGACAAAAAAAGCTCTTGATTCAAAAGAGTATCCAGTCTGGTAAAGCCAAGACAAAGGAATTAACATCAGTCTCATGGTCTCCCCACCACAAACATCAGAGGAGAGCAGGCCTGTGAATCATGAGCCCAGAAAATCTTATGTGCTGACAGCCAGCATCCATGACTGCTACAGCCTGGTCGAGGGTAGGAAGGGTAAGATAAAGCCATAACTGTGCTCACAGTGTCAGCAAGGATCCATGAGGCCTTAGACTGACTATAAAACCAGGGGTAGAAAGCCTTCTCTCCTAAAACTAACTGCATCCCTTTTATGTTTCACTTACAGCTTTTCTGATGGGGTCAGTGAGCTTCATCTCCGAATGCTCCTCTCTTGGACAAGGTACCTGCTACCTGGTGGCAGAGCACTCTGCAGCTCTCCATCTCTCACACCTGGTTTGCTACCTCTCTTGTAGCATACTTTGGCAATATATTCACTCTCCAAAACTGTGTATCAAAGCAACAAGTCCCTTCTTTTACCCCTTCTTACAGTAAAGGCTTTGGCATTACTGCATGGTCTCATCTAAGGCAAAATCCTGGTCTTACTTCTAGTCACCACAAAGAGCTTCCTTCATTCTGAAAGTTGCTCTTGAAGTGTTATTAATTTGTCATCCATTTACCTTCAAGCAGTTAAATTTCTCTATCAAACACATCACTACAATGATAAGTACACTTTTAGATCAAGCTTAGACAAGGATGAATAAATCCAGGGGTAGAACTGAGACTAGATTAAAAAACACTCTGGAAATTGAAACTGGACCAATGACTTGGCAAGAGATCAACATAAATGCCCATAAGATCAATTTAGAGGACACTGACAAGTGTACAGTGAGATTTATAATGCCTGGAATGTACTGTGGCATAATTAATAAAGTCTGCCTGGGGCAAAAAGTAAAATATCTAGTTAAAGAAGGGCCACTCCCTCCCAGTTAGGTTGGAAATAAGCTGTGTAATATGCTGCAAACTGCAGAGTACATCTCCAAGAACAAAGATAAGGTGAGGAGAAATTTTGCACTGTAGTTGATCCCTAAACCTCAGTGAAATTTTAATTAGACAAACCCTGTTCTAAACGTTTTTGTTCTGTCTCTTAAGTGAATTTTAGCACAGCTTTTGGAGTTCTCTTTCTCCTAGTGCATATTATTCCTTGTTCATAACCCTCCTTCCTCCATAAAAAGGAGACTGATTACTGATGATTTGCCAGCAATGTCACAGAGCTGCCCAGTAGCCATTTTCCTCAATGGAAAAACACTTCCACACACGTGGCAATGTTCTGCCTTGTTGAATGGCAGGTGTAGGTCAGTCCTGCAACTAATGATAGCCCCACTTGCATTTCCTGAAGACTCTTAAGAGCAGAAGCTGGGAGACAAACACAAAAATGTCACTAGCTGATTTTTTTCCACCAAAGTAATGAACCTAAACCCAGAAGCATGATTGAGCATGAGTGAGCCTGCTATTGCAGGAGTGTTCTAAATAAAGTACAAAAACTGGGGTCACTACTCACAGAATGGTGGTAGTGACCAGTGCTTTAAACCTCCCACCGAGCTTTCCCTATGGTCCATAAATTCTGCATCCTTTGTGTCCATTATCAGTGATATATTCTTCTCCCCCAGCTTTGTTAACCTCCCTCTAGGTCTGAGATGACACCCAGACAATAGTACTACCCTTCTCTTACCTCAGCTTCCCACTGTGGGGGCTTATCTCACAACCCAAGATGTACATGTCAGAGAGTACAAGTATCTCCATGCTCCAGATAATCAGCACTCTTTTTTGGGACTCCATCAAAATTATCTGGGATCATGCCTGAACTCTCTGTCTTGTGTCTCATGAATTTGGCTTTGTGCACCTTGGTAAATGGGCCAGAATGACCTCAAACCATTTTAATTCTACATTAATAAAGTTAATGGTCATCTAGGACTCGGCTTTCAGGGTTCTTTTCATATTTGTCTGTTCAATATAATATTCATTTTATTGACAGTAGAGAATTTTTGTCATCATAATAATCATCATAATGATTTTTTATACCAAATAATTACTTTCTAAGAAATAAGTTGCTCACTTTTAATTTTTTAATATCCACTGACATCAACTTTTAGTATGTATTACTTATGATCAAGTATTCAGAGTTCTTTCATGTAGTCTCAAGCTAAAAGCCCTGAGCAGAGCTACTTATTCAGAGCATTTTGTACTGAGAGCAGGGACGAGGTTGCTCAAGTAGCATAAACTAATCCAAGAACTCAGAAGTGAGATGAAAATGCTTGTGATGACCTTTCACTTTGTACAATAATTTATCTAAGACAAATGTTCCTTTAATTTGCATTATAATGGCAATCACAGGAAATGACTGGCCAGCTCTCAGAAGTTTATCTGCAGTAATTAAACATTTTCTACCCCAGAATTTCTCTTTTCATTGATGAAGCTAAAAGTGCAATTCACTTCATCTGGAAATGCACTTCCAGAAGGTCAAAATATAAACTTGTGCCATTTCCTTCACCTTCTATTAAAGATGTATCAAACTACCCATGAGCATTCATACTGTATATCATTGAACATGAATGGGCTCAATGACCTGTGCAGAACAAGGGTATTGAGCAACCTATTAGACATGCTGACAAAAACACAATATTTGGGTCATATTATACAACATAAAAACAATTACTTCAAAGTTACACTCAAAGATACAGCTTACTTAAAACTGCAGACAACTTTTATTCTTCAGGAGTCATTTTTCTAATATAGAGGGATAAATGAATTTTTGTTGGGTTACCATTATATTTAAATATAGTCTGTCTTATAGCCTTGAATAGCCACAAGCTGTGGCTTGAGATTTTAAAGAATTCTCACTGCAAAGAATGTAAAAATAAGTGCACACAACAATTATTGTGTCTTTTTTTTTTCATTTTGCCCTTTTTTTTTCGACTCAAGACCACTCAGAGTATTTAAATCTTCCAATAAAACTTTTTTTTTTCTTTCTGTATTGAATTTGCAGATCAAGTAGCAATCTGATACTAGGAAAAATCTGGTTTAATCATAATTTATGACAGAAACTTCATCATGGATAAAATGACAAAAAAAAAAATCAAAGACATTTTCTGCATTCTAATCAAACTCACATAAGGTTTGGGACATGGACAGACCCCACTATACAAGAATTCTGCATTTAAGAAACTCTTTTATGCCTAAATATCTCAACCTTTACCAATCTAACTGCTAAAGGACATACTTGAATGAAGGAAAGCAAAACAAGAAATCTCATTAAATGTTCTCAGCAGCTCCAAATTGTTATGAATTTTCCAATACAGCATCTGATAATTACATTAGTTTTCCAATAATGTAGTCAAATGTCTCTAATTACAACTAATTGAGAAAGTACAACAGATTACCCAATCTCACTGTTTTATGGAAAGAAAATCTAGTTTGGTCAGCTCTGCAAACTGTTGAGTGTATTGATATATACAAAAAGTCACAAACATGTCAGGACTTGCCCTCCTGTGGGTTGGAAATCTCTTACTGGATAATTCTTCCTATGTAAACTTCCAAAACTGATCTACAAAAAGCTCATGAGGCTTTATATCCCCGGTAATTCTTTGATTACAATTACAACTATTTCTAGTAAGCAACTCTAAATACATTGTTAATTTTCTGCAAGCATCCAACTCAGACACTTTGCTGGTACTCCTGAGACTTAAACTGCCTCTGACCCTCAGGGCCAAGGTCTCCTGACAGCCCCATTAGCTGCATACAAACACCTCTCTGACAACACCTGCAGGCAGCAGGGTGATGCATAATCAGAGCTGCACAGTCTTTGCCCCTGGCATTGAGGAGCATGCTGAAGGAAATCCAGATGAAACTTGTAGGGTTGGCAGCCAGTCTGGTTTTGCCCCAACAGAACAATAAAATTCAAATTCCTATTGTTACCATTATTACTGTGGTTATCCAGCTAAGCAGAGCTGTAGCTTGTGTGAAGCACTGGAGTGGTAAGACAGCTCTCAGAACCTCCTGTGCTGGCTGTGGCAAAGCTGCCCTCTCAGCCTGGGCACTGGGCAGTTCTGCCCAGCAGGCTCAGCAGTGTGAAATGCCATCAAGCCTGTTTGGAGGCACACAGCTAACAGCCATTCAATTCTGAGCCCCTCTATAGTCCCCAGCAGTTCACTTTTTACAAGATTAAAAACAAATTGACAAACAGAAAGCTCAGGCAGTAAATGAATATAGGGTTTTAAAATGCCTGTAATGTCTTCAGCCAGAGGCTCCAAACTCATAATTGTTTAAAACAGGACACAGAGGGGAGTTGCAACCCCAGGTGGGATTCAATTATTCACGGTAGCATTTGGAGTCACAAGCATGACACCAAAGGCCTGCAACCAGAGAGAGAGAGCACAATTACTGCTCCAGCTCTGCTTTGACACCTTCTCCTGGACATTGCCCATGTGTTTCAGAGACCTCAGGGCTGGGGCCACGAGAAGCATATGCTTCCTGTGGCTTCACACACTTGTGCCTATGGGCTGGAGGGCAGTGGGGTCGCTGTGCTCAGCCATTTGGTGCTGAAGTCCTGCCCTTCATGTGCAGGGCAGCAGAAGCAGCCATGGTTCAGCACTGCAGATCTGCCTCTGAACAATGGAGAAGGCAGAGCTGGTGCATAAAAAGCTGTTAGGATGGTGCAGGAACACCTCTGTGCAGCTAAGTCCAAATACATCTCACTGTTTCAAATACTTGGCAAAAACAGCTGTAGAAACTTGGCTTTCACCTGTGAAACAGGCTCCCATCTAAAAAGCACAAGGCTACAATAATAGGACACCTATAGTAATATCAGTAACAATAATAATTTTGTTGATAAAGGAGACAGATCTGCAATAAATATTATGATGATTAATTTTCCAGAACTTTTAAATGGCCATTTCAGACCACTGCCTTTATATACTGATTTTTTTTTTTTAAACTTTGAGCTTTTGAAATATTTATGGCTTAAATCAGCAACAGACACAAAATATGCATGGAAAATATAGGACCAGGGACCATGGTGATAATTTGAGAAGGGCTTCATGGAACAAGGCACAATTATTAAAGGAGTGGCAAGACATGAAGAAATCAAACATAATCACACTCTGTGAGAGAAAAAAATATTTTGCAAAAGATCCAAAAGGATTAATTCAAAATCTAAATTAAGTCTTCCTTTCTTCTACACATCATTCATTTTTGCCCTGATAGCAACTTTCCTGCTTTCCTGATTAGTAAATAGGGTATGCAAAACAAGTTTATTTAGAAAGATGGGCAATGCAATTAGGCAACAAATTATAATTGTGTCATGTCTCCCTATTCAGGAACCACTGTTTCCCATCCTGGCTGCTTCCATACATGCATTATTTGGTTAATATCAAGTGCAAATATATCACTCAGCAATGATCTGTACCCTCACAAACTTAAACCTGGGGAATGGCTTTTCACTGACTGGCTGACTCAAAGTCCTTTTTTTCTATCTGCATCCAATGTAAATATTTTTCAAATTCTTGAGAGAAAATGGTAGTTATTTAAAGGTCAGGTAGGTAGAAAATTAATTAATATAGTTAAGAGACCTGAAAACCATCTAAACCAAACATGAACAGAAAAGATAGCCTACTAAAGCCATTGTAAGAACACATTTAAGCTCCACTGCCAAATATAAAAAGTTACTGGGTCCCTCCCTTCTATGTTTTAAATAATTCAAGCCATTTGCAATGACCAAAATCAGCATTCAAAATGATGGAGTGTGTGTCTGTGCACATGCATGTTTGTTTTTCTAGGGGAGGAATAAAGCTTGAAATAATAAAAAAAAAATTATTTTTCTCTCTAATTTGGCATTTTCTCTAAGTGGGGCAGAAAGTGTCCCAGGAGTAGAACAGAACCTGCAACCGATAAAACTTCAGCTAATTCAAAAGAAAATCTAAATTCTCCTTATCATGAAAACAAGCGATTTAAATGCTGGCAAATAGAATTATTTATCAACATTTACATGGCCTCACAGAATGAAACCTAATTCAATGCTATTCTCAAAGAAACCTTATCCCCTTCTTTAATGCAAAGATGGGAATGAAAATGAGTACTGTACTGACTGATAAAGGGGAGCTATTGCTTTCCAATAAGGTAAATGGCACAAGCCTGATCCCAGAGTAATTTGGCATAAAACTGTATTTCCGGGTAACATGAAAAGGACATTGTGTATGGAGTCTCTTCCCATTGATTCATTGTCTCTTTTCAGGCTCTGGTGCTGCTGAAACAGATTGCCTGCTCTAGCACAAGCCCAGGTGACATCTGATTCACACACTGGCAGCCATTCAAGCCTATCTGGCCGAGCAGGCTTCCTGAACTGGGGACTGCAGGGTTTTCCACGGCGTTTATCAGCAGTTTTCATGCTGCTGAAATGATCTTGGCAGTGCTGCTCACGGTAATCCTTCACCCCCCAGTGCCACTGCTCTCTGCAAACACAGCTCTCCGGACTTCTAGGTGTGTTATCTCAAAAGACTTCAGCCTAGGAAGGCTGTGCAAATGATCAGTTAAGTTGGGAGTCCTCAGACAATTTGGATGGATGTGTGAAATCAATGCCCTGTAAAAACTAATGCCATTTTTAAAAATGCAGTTAAGTTAACTACCTGCCTATTTAATCCAGCATTTAAATCCCACAAGGCTTTGGAGCCTCCAAATAGTCAAGCACTACAAGCATCACCTAAATAGATTTCCTCTGAGTCTCAGCCATCTCCTAAGGTGCCAGGAGCCTCTTGAGGGTTCAGCTGTCAAAGAAACCCCAATATGTTAAATGCAGGTAAGTAAGATAGCCATGTCCTTAAACACCTCTCCTGTATGCAGTGATGGTCTGTAGAATAACAGAGCAATTTGTTGTATATATGAGGGGAGAGAGAGAATTTACCTGCACCTACAATCGTGTCCAGGAGCTGGATAAAAAAGATGCCAAGTGAAACAAATCGTGTTACAGGCATGCCTCAAAGTATCTGTGGGTTAATATCTTGCAACTTATTCCCTGAGGGAAGAAAAGGAACCAATCCATATCTATTTATAACCATCAGCACATGGTACAGTACTTTGCATCATGAATTAGGTGCTGTCCAATGAAGACTCATAAGAATAAAGCAAATTAAGAACAAAATCAGGAACTCTGGGGAGTCCTGGAAATAACTGAGGATGGAATTCTCAGGCATTTATTAAAGCATTTATCTATTTGATACATAAGCATCAGTCCTTCAAAGCCAGTCTGAATCACTGCTACAATCAAGATATAAGCAAGTTTAAACAGGACCAGACAAACCCATTCAAAATTACAAAGGCTGGATGAAAAAAATCACCACGGGTCAATGCAATGTCAGAAGAGGAAGGATTTGATATGACTATGGTGAAAGATACCCATGCTCAACACACATCAAAGAAGAACTTCACAATTCAGCATTTTGTATCAAAATGGCCAGAGCTGCAGAATGAAACCTGCTTGAAAAGGATTTCTACAGCTGTTCCTTGAAACTGCACATCAACAATTTTATGATCTCTTTAATAGCAAAAGACTTGAAAGAAAAGAGGTAGAGTAAGTCCAACCTTCCAAGTAGAAAATGCTTCCTTGTTAAACAAAAGATACTCAGTCCATACAAAAACTCTCCTTGAAAATAACCCTTAAACTCATTAATATTGTGTGTGTCATTTAAAGATCAGTGAAACATGAAAAAGGTGATGGCAATGTTCTACCAATAAGAGGAATTAGGCAGTAAAATTCTACTTATTTTTCAATAAGGAATAATTTATTGCTAAGACTGAATGATGAACAGAAAATAATTTTTTTACCTACTAGTAAAATTCTTATAATCATTCAAACATGATATACTGTTATTTAATATGGTATTATTCCAGATACAAAGCAGATTTCTCCTATTATCAATCATTAAGGGCAGATCAATTGATCTTTCCAATCTTCGAGAAGATACAGGAAAAAACCCCGATATATTTATCCTTATGCATAAAATACACATGATAATGTAGAGAACTTTTTGGGAATGAGTTTGAGATCTGATTTAGTAACACTCTGTATTATCTAGTAAATGTAACAAACTGTGTACCTATGGGTTACATAAATACCCAGTGTGGTAAGGCATAGCTGCTCATCATGTCAAAAGAGCTCTTCAGCAGTTGCAACTACTTGTATACAGCATTTCTCTATTGAAAAAGAGTCTTTAGATGATGGAGATATTATGGAAGCAAGTTCACTAAGTCCTTTCATTCTATCTATTGATTTACCAGACCCTTTGGCATGGAATCCAACATTTCTTTTTGCTCTAATAGGAACCTGCACCTTCTTCTCATCTTTGTAAAACATTATCTTCTTAATCAAAGCCTTCTTTTACTTAATGGAGTAGTCATTAAATTCTGAATTAAACCAGTCACATCTTGTATTAACTCCAGATATGTTGACTTAAAGATTGCCCCGAGTCTGAATTCAGAACACACTGCAATCCTTCATCTGCATATACAGTATTTTTTAAACATTTCTTGTTTCTTCTTGCCTCATATAATCAACCTACCACATGAAACAAAAAATCCAACATTCTGTGATTTTGATGCTCTTCAGTATAAAAGAACTTGGGCTGTAAGGAACAATCACAGTCTGAATATGATCTAATTTAATACAATGTCCCCATTATGCAAATAGTTTTTTATTTTGTACTAAATGTATGATCTCATGTAAGAGCCCTCAGAAATTAGTCATTAATCAATGGGGGAAAATTGCTTGGCTTTTTTGTATGTTATTCCTTTAAAAACAGATTGCCCTGGAATGGATGCAAATACAAGCATACATTTTCATCATTTAATAATCAGAACCTTACTGCAGATTTTGTATACGAACAATGTGGCTCTTCATGCTATGCTGCTAAACAAACATCCAAGTGGTAAGTCAGAAGGCACCACCAGACTGGCATTTCTATTGCAGTTCCAGGTGTAATTACATTCTGTTTACATGTGTACATATGTACAGGATAACAGGCACTATGAGAATGTGTACTCTCATTTACTAGTTTTTAATGGAAAATATCCTTTATTTGAGTGTTTGTTTCCAGTCAAGTTCTCTGTGAGAAACTTAGACCTCAGTGATGATAAGCTTCAGGGAAGTGGTACAGCAATTAGCAAGTACAAGAGCTAGTTCTATTGGGAATTCAGAAATAAGAGCTTTCCTGCTGGGATAAATAGAGGCAGTATTGAAATCAAAATGTTTTGTTATAATACTTGATGCTATTAAAATCAGTCTCTGCAGAATTCTCTCACATGGGAATGGAAATTCTTTTGTGTGTAGTGACTTGCAAAATTAAGAAATGTCTAATGTCAAAACAGAAGGCTCAAGTAATTTTATAGATTAAAACTTTTTAAAAATCAGAATCACATCAAGAAACAGACACTGTTTCCCCAATATTGCATGCAAGCAAAGTTCTCACATCTTTGTGAAATTTATTTGTAATTTAAATGGACATTTGCTAAATGCAAAATACAAGTTGATGTTCATTTGTCATCACAGCAGTCCTATTATTTTATAGAGTATCTATGGACAGGCATAGTAAAAATATGTAAACCTACCATAAAGAGAGTATGTTCTGCCCTTATTCATTATGCATCTCTTTGCTTACTGTGTATAATTAGCATGAAAGTAATAAATTGTTGTTGGGGTTATCCACTTGCTTTGCTATAAATAGAAATTGAATCAACAGGACAAATTAGGTTTTAGACAAGAAAAGAAATGGAAGGAGCAATTTTTAAGTATAGAAAAATCATTCTGTAGCCATTCAACAGCCAGCACTGTGCAGCAATCTTGAAAAGGCTGATTGGGCAATACAAATGTGCTTTGCATATCCTCTAAAGGACATACAAACCATTTCCTTCAATTAGCAAAGTTAAGTTGATAAACAGCAAGAATTTGCAATTCCTTTTTATGCCAAATGAAAATAATTGTAATTTGATTAGAGTTCTGTCATAGCACAACTTCATTTTATGACATAAATGTTTATTTTTAATGGGAATTCTTGTTGGATAGATTGTCATGACATATCCAGTTTTTCTTTATATGAGAAATCTCTGCAGGAGCAGAACACTAAAACTTTTTCCAAGCTTCCATGTCCCCCAAAAAGATAATTGTACTAATAAACTAAGAACTTTCCTAGGTGAAGCCTATAAGAAGGCATAGGACCCACACCCTTCTGCCATGGTGATGTACTTACAAAGACAGGAAATCAGCTTTTTGCAAAGAACATGGGCATAGAGCAGTTTAGAAAGACAAAACGAGACAGCTGGTGTAATAATCTGTCATATGAATGGCTTTGTTGCTTGCCATACCAACATAGGTTAATTCACTGGAGTTCTTGGTTTGCTCATTCCCCTTTTTTGCTTTATCACAGCACCTTTCTTGACGTCAGTGTCCATTGTACTTTCCTTCACCACAGGTCTCTTTTCCCCCAAATTCACTGCTTCTATTACCTGTGCCCACATAACTTACCTCACTCTGGCAGAAGGGAAAGAATATACAGCCTCTTCCTCATGAGGTAATCAATAGTGCTTCAAAGATAAGGCAGCCAGCACAGGCTTGTAAATGCATGTCACTTCTGTCTCCAGCAGCCCTCAGTATGTGACATTTGCAATGCTTTTAGTTTCAATTGACCTGGCCCAAGGGAAAGATGTCAAAAAGCTTCTGATGAATTGGAGCTCCTGAAGTTACTGCTTCACTGGAGGATTACTGCCTTGTGCCACACTGGTTTCCTTGCCTAAATGCTACACCCTTAGTCTTTATTAACATGTTATATACATCATGGATGAACTCTCTAATAAATGATCATCTAAAGGTAAAATATTATTTTTTGCTTTAACTTTACACTTTTTCTTTTTTTGTTTTTTCTTTGTTTGTTTTACTTGGTACTAATCAGTTGTTTCATCTATGGTGAGAGATAAAATAAAGAGATGTAAAAATAATTACCTTGATGAAAGTAAACCAAGAAAAGAGCAATAGAAGAAAAATCAATCTTAAACCTTGGGAGGGGATTAATATTTCTGAGTTTATGACCAGTTTGCAAGAGAGCAGGGTTAATCTTGGAGACTGCCATTTATGTATCACCTTGCAAGTTTAAGCTAGTATGGTTTGTGATAAAGTCCAGAGGTCAGTGACTTTTCAAAAATACAGAACTGGTGGTCAGTAGAGCAGGACTCAAGCACAGAAGAATTGAAAAAAGTTCTTGAAGTCCTTATCACCACCAGAGCTTAGTGACATTAAATTGTGTCAGCTTGAGCTCCACAGGCTCCACCTAAGTCTGTATATGTTTGAGTTGAAAATTTAAGGAGAGGGGAAAAAAGGTTAAAAAACATCTGAACCCAAACTCTCAAATCTATCTCCATTATCAGATGTTTCTGAAGGCATAAAAAAAAAAGAATCAATACTCCCAAATACCCAAATTGCTGGCAGACTCTGAAATGGAGTAATAAAATCTGCTATTAATTTTTAGGAGCAGGAAAGTTGCACTCTAAGTCATACTTTAGAAGGCAGTGTCTGTCTGAGCCCCAAGAGCTCTCCTGGACACGCAGAGCCCAGGGCAGTGCCTGGGTTCTGCTCAAAGTTGGGCAGCTGAATGCACTGTGAAGCTCAGGGTCATGCACTGGAAAGTGATGTCTCCTCTCACATTCCCAGAGGGAAAACAGATACACTTGGACTTTAAAAGTGGAATTTTTATTGCCCTCTCTATTTGCACATTCCAGCTGCTAAGTATATAAACATGAAATACTCATCACAGAACCACAGAATAATTCAGATGAGAAAGCAGCTCTGGAGGTCTCTGAGCCTCCTGCTCAAAGATGGGTCAGCTTGAGATCAGACCAGTTTGTTCTGAGCATTTTCTACTAAGGATGGAGACTGCACAAACTATAAAACTGAAGGAAACAAATACAGATTTTTATATATGTGCATATATAAATAATACTGTATTTAATTCATAGTTAGAAAAGCAGCTGATCATTTTCAGAAAAGGCTTGAATATGAGGTGCAAGAAGATACATATACTAGACAGAGTTGTGATGTAAAATTAGAATTTATTGTAAAAGAGGCAAACAAAAGTGATGTTTGTTTCCTTGTGCCATAGATGTGCTCCTAAAAGCAAAGGAAAAACAATTTCTAGGTGAAATATAATTCACAAATGTTATAATACTTTGACTTCTAATGGCACTTTGCTCCTGCTAAGAAAATAACTTTACTTAAAAAATCAAGATTTTTGAAATGCAGTGGTACAAATTCAAAGACACTGACACCAAAACTGTTGCTTAATTGCTGCAACTCTCCAGCTCTTTATTGCCACTTTGCAAACAGCAAATTGACTGTTCCATTTTTAGGGGCCATTATCATGAGGTGCAGTGGTATTTCTACCTTGATCCTTCTGATTTGCTCCTGTGAGATTTCAAAATAGCAAAACTGCAGTTGTATCAGGGATATATAATTCTCTCACTGCACCTATTTTATGAATGGTATGTACTTAATATTTGAAAAGAAATATTTGACAAACACCACTCCTCTGTCCACTAAAAACTATAATGAAATAGATGTAGGTATGATATGTTAATGGTATATCTGATTTTCCTATTAAGGTACCAGAGACAGAACCTTAATGCATAATGTCAACTATTATTCTTCTATTTTTATTATTTGTGGTAGAAATAAAAGTCTACTTATCTAAAATAGATGGGAGAATAAGTTCAATTTAAACTTCTAAAACCTTATGTCTGAAATAAAATTGTTTGCCTTTGCAGTCCCAGATGGCTCAAAAGGTAAAACATTCATGCTCTGTAGATCTGTAAAACATAGAATAAATTATGCAGTTGTGGGTATTTTTTGCCTTCCACATTTTAGCGATGTTTTAAGATCCTTAGTCATAAAAATTTCAAATAATTTGTCAAATATTAATATGGTTAATAGTGAGCTTTGTATTAAAACTTATATGTCACTTGATTTTGTACTAATAGTCAAAATACTAAAAATTACATATCTTGATAATTTCTCTAAGGTAAATTGTCACTGGTGTCACTGTTTGATTAGAATCCTGGAGGGTTCATGCAATTCTGTCAGGCTTGTGCAATTTCCTTTTCACAAAACTTTTAGAACTAATGATGAGTTTTTTAAGGCTTTGTAAGGTAATTTCACTGAACAAAGAAAATTAACCATACCACCAGAAAACATCTCATAGGCTACAGCCAAAACCTCCCTAGATACCAATTTTTAACTCAGAACAGAATAAAGACCGAGTTATTCTCATTAATTTTTACTGTTCCTAAGAATTTGGGCTCCAGGTAAATGATGAGATATTACTATAATTAATAACCTCTCCCACAATAATGACAAATATTTATGATAAATATTTATGATAAAAACTCTCATTCATGATGTCCTCTCAGAAGACACTTGGAACTGTCATCTTTGGCAGTAAGGGAACCTAAATCAAGCGAGCCTGAGTGACTTCAGCATTGGCAGCGTGCCCAGACAAGGAAATCTTTGCAAAAAAGACAGTCCCAGGCTACAGGGCAGAAGCAGTGTGGCTGTTCAAAAAACTGTATTTAAATTGATACCAGAGACCAACAAGAATGAGAGCTTTGTGTGTTTCTATGTCTTAGTGAGACTCTACATGAGCTTCAACCAGTTTTGGAGTCTAAGGTTACACAGAATTCTGTCCCTGAAGAAAAGCAGAAAGATAACAGGCCTGATGTCCACATCAAGCCAGAACTTCCTAATCAGGTGTGGGCAGCAAACCCTGACCAGATTGAGAATGGAATGATGAGATGACCAAATGTGGGTTTGAAGAAGTAGTTACCAGTTATTAATGGAAAAACCGATAGTTCATTTTTAAAGGACTACTATTACTTCTGCCAAATTCTCTGCTGCTGATGTCAAACTTTCACCATCAAACTGGTCCTGTCCTGGTATAGGTAATTCGCAGTTACTGATGCTCTGACCATTGTTGAACTCTGGCTGAGGCACTGAGTACTGGTCAGTACTGGTCAGCACTGGCCAGCACTGGTCAGCAGGCTGCATTACATCCCATACTCCCTGGCTTAGGGTAGCAAACTAGCAGTCAGGACAGAGCCACAACACAGCAGCATAGCCCACTCCTCAGGAAACACCTGCAAGGCAACAGTGCCTGTATATAGGAGGTGCTGAAGGTACTTAGTAGGTTTGCTCTGTCTCTGGAAGTCTCTTCATTATGAATAACAGGGTGAGGATAACCTAAAAAAAATTTAGAAGATTATTCTAAGAATCTTTCTTCACATTTGCATGGCTTTTCAAAAGGCAACAAAAGTGTGCAACAAGCAAAGCAATGTTTGCAAGCTCCCTCCTGGGAGATGAGCTGGTCAGAAGAAATTTTGTAACTGTNAGGTACTTAGTAGGTTTGCTCTGTCTCTGGAAGTCTCTTCATTATGAATAACAGGGTGAGGATAACCTAAAAAAAATTTAGAAGATTATTCTAAGAATCTTTCTTCACATTTGCATGGCTTTTCAAAAGGCAACAAAAGTGTGCAACAAGCAAAGCAATGTTTGCAAGCTCCCTCCTGGGAGATGAGCTGGTCAGAAGAAATTTTGTAACTGTNAATGTCAACTATTATTCTTCTATTTTTATTATTTGTGGTAGAAATAAAAGTCTACTTATCTAAAATAGATGGGAGAATAAGTTCAATTTAAACTTCTAAAACCTTATGTCTGAAATAAAATTGTTTGCCTTTGCAGTCCCAGATGGCTCAAAAGGTAAAACATTCATGCTCTGTAGATCTGTAAAACATAGAATAAATTATGCAGTTGTGGGTATTTTTTGCCTTCCACATTTTAGCGATGTTTTAAGATCCTTAGTCATAAAAATTTCAAATAATTTGTCAAATATTAATATGGTTAATAGTGAGCTTTGTATTAAAACTTATATGTCACTTGATTTTGTACTAATAGTCAAAATACTAAAAATTACATATCTTGATAATTTCTCTAAGGTAAATTGTCACTGGTGTCACTGTTTGATTAGAATCCTGGAGGGTTCATGCAATTCTGTCAGGCTTGTGCAATTTCCTTTTCACAAAACTTTTAGAACTAATGATGAGTTTTTTAAGGCTTTGTAAGGTAATTTCACTGAACAAAGAAAATTAACCATACCACCAGAAAACATCTCATAGGCTACAGCCAAAACCTCCCTAGATACCAATTTTTAACTCAGAACAGAATAAAGACCGAGTTATTCTCATTAATTTTTACTGTTCCTAAGAATTTGGGCTCCAGGTAAATGATGAGATATTACTATAATTAATAACCTCTCCCACAATAATGACAAATATTTATGATAAATATTTATGATAAAAACTCTCATTCATGATGTCCTCTCAGAAGACACTTGGAACTGTCATCTTTGGCAGTAAGGGAACCTAAATCAAGCGAGCCTGAGTGACTTCAGCATTGGCAGCGTGCCCAGACAAGGAAATCTTTGCAAAAAAGACAGTCCCAGGCTACAGGGCAGAAGCAGTGTGGCTGTTCAAAAAACTGTATTTAAATTGATACCAGAGACCAACAAGAATGAGAGCTTTGTGTGTTTCTATGTCTTAGTGAGACTCTACATGAGCTTCAACCAGTTTTGGAGTCTAAGGTTACACAGAATTCTGTCCCTGAAGAAAAGCAGAAAGATAACAGGCCTGATGTCCACATCAAGCCAGAACTTCCTAATCAGGTGTGGGCAGCAAACCCTGACCAGATTGAGAATGGAATGATGAGATGACCAAATGTGGGTTTGAAGAAGTAGTTACCAGTTATTAATGGAAAAACCGATAGTTCATTTTTAAAGGACTACTATTACTTCTGCCAAATTCTCTGCTGCTGATGTCAAACTTTCACCATCAAACTGGTCCTGTCCTGGTATAGGTAATTCGCAGTTACTGATGCTCTGACCATTGTTGAACTCTGGCTGAGGCACTGAGTACTGGTCAGTACTGGTCAGCACTGGCCAGCACTGGTCAGCAGGCTGCATTACATCCCATACTCCCTGGCTTAGGGTAGCAAACTAGCAGTCAGGACAGAGCCACAACACAGCAGCATAGCCCACTCCTCAGGAAACACCTGCAAGGCAACAGTGCCTGTATATAGGAGGTGCTGAAGGTACTTAGTAGGTTTGCTCTGTCTCTGGAAGTCTCTTCATTATGAATAACAGGGTGAGGATAACCTAAAAAAAATTTAGAAGATTATTCTAAGAATCTTTCTTCACATTTGCATGGCTTTTCAAAAGGCAACAAAAGTGTGCAACAAGCAAAGCAATGTTTGCAAGCTCCCTCCTGGGAGATGAGCTGGTCAGAAGAAATTTTGTAACTGTCTTTTTTTTTTTTTT